>VYZV01024446.1:622235-647251 GCA_013401275.1 Pandion haliaetus
TCCCCCCCGGCAAACTTGCCCCGCGCGCGCCACCGCCCCGGCGTTCATTGGCCCCGCCGCGCCCCGTCCCGCCCCGCCCGGCGCGCGCCACACCTGCCCCACAAAGCGTGCGGCGCCCTGCTGCAGCCCGGTGCCGGTGCGCGTTCGCACGGGGCGCGGAGCGGCAGCGCTCCGAGTTTACGGCAGGCTGGGGGGTGCTCTGGCCCTTCTGCTTTGGCCGTCAGTGCAATGAAGCACCTGCGTAACGCGGCCCGGCGCTTTGTGCCTCCGACGCGGGATTTGAAGGGTGCGTGGTCTCTCGTTTGCACATACACGTGTAGCATGAGTTCGTTGTGCTGCGCCGTGAATACATAGAGCGTCTCTCGAGCCCTCGCCGACCCCAGTTTGAGCTGGGAGGGAGAGCCGTGTTACACCCAGCCCCGCTGCCCTCAGCCCAGCGGGCAGTGGGGCCTCACCTGGGAACTGTGGGGTGAGAGCAGAGCGGTGCTGAGCGTGGGGCCCCTGGGGCGGCACCGGAGACCTGGCTAACCCAGTCCCCGAGGGGGCCCAGGGGTGCCCGTGGGTCTGGGGTGCTCTTGGGTGAGCCTGGACAAATCACTCAGAAGAGCTACACTGGAAACGGGCAGCCGTGCTTGGGCAGGTTGCATTTCTCCGCCGAGGTCGTTTCCCCACCGGTTTCCAGCGGGAGCTGTTGGGAACCCCTCACTTAGTTGAAGCCCACAAGCCTGGCGGGACCCTGCATCACGGGGACACTCGCTGCGGCACCAGCTGGGGCCAGGACAGCCCAGCTCCGTCCCACCAGCAAAAAAACCCTAAATACCAGCAATGCATGCTGAGCTGGAAGGGGCCCACGCTGCTCATTGCTCAGCAAGCAGCTGTATAAAGTGGGAAGTAAGCAGGGTGGGGTGAGGGAAGGCTTTATTTAAAAAAAGCAAGGGCCACGCATGAAAAATTGCCAAAACTGTCTTTGCCCAGCCTGTCTCCTCGCTGCGTGCCCCCAGCCTGCACGATGCTGCTTCTGTAGAGAAAAACGATGAGGGAGCAAGCGTGAGCAGAACAGGAAAAAAATCTATTTAAAATTTCCAGTGCGAATACAGGATCAAATTATTGCTAATGGCTTGCTACCAGCTCTTTTTCACTCTGAAATTTTGAAGTGGGATGAAAAATGAAAGTCCAACCTGTGTGTTTGTTCTAAGAAAATGCCTGCCAGGGAGAGATTGTTAAAATATATTATGGATATGAGACTAATAAGCTGGAATGTGCAACATCTCGCTGGTTAATGGATTGTCAGAGCCTGTTCCTGTCCACAGGCTGTGCTATTTATTATCTGTTTGTTGTGTCTAGTAAGCATGGCTGACAAAACTCCCATTAACCGGGCAGCAAAAAGTCCCACTTTGCAGGAATTCAGAGAAATCCGGAAATTCCTTTTTACTCAGAGGTACAGGTGCTCCATGGTGCAAATTGTGCCTGATTGCAGCAGAGCAAAGAGCAGGCATGCACTCAGTGATAGGGATAAGGATTCATCCCTTATGCGTTTTCATTTCTCTCAGTTCCTTACATGAAATAGTCACACGTGCTTCAGCTCCTGTGAGCTACATCGCACTGGATGGTTAACTTGTCTTTCCTGTGTCTCCTTCATTGATTCAGTGATGGATTTGTTATGTTTATGCAACAGTTTGGGTTTGGGGCACAGTATTGCTTTAGGTTAGGAATCAATTGGACTGCATTGCAGAATACAAAGGTTGGTATTTGAAGCACTCCTTTATATACACTATTGCAATCTATATTATGTTTATGGTCTGAATTACAGTTGTCTAAAAGGCATTCAAACATCTCCTGTGTTCATCTTCAAATATACTGTGTGTATTTAATTTAAGTACAGGAGGTTTTTGCTGTTCCAGGTAAGTACACAGATACTGTCAAGCACGCCATTATAGCAACAAATTACATACAGCACCAAATAGGCGGCATTTAGGTATCTGCAAAGACGAGGGAGCGCTTTAGGATTTCAAACCAAATTAGAAAACAACATTACTGCTCTTTACTGGATCTGTCTTCACAGTGGGATCTGTCATTATCTTGGCAATGACTCCCTGCAAAAATAAAGCTTATTTATCAACAGGGAGTTACGTTGGAATTGAGGCCCTGAGTCCAAAGGATGCTCTCCACCTCGTGCCTGCAGAGGCATTCCCCGGGTGACAGTTGCAGACGCTCTCACTTCTGTCAGGACTGCAACAGCCCAAAGAAAGTCTGAAGCAATTTTCCTGAGCGCTGCATGTCCATGTGACTTGTCCTTTTAATGTGTGAGGGTAGCAAGCACAGGTTTGTCCTGGAGGAGAAAGCAAATGACTTGCTCCAAGATCAGAGGCAAAGTCACTGCGTTAGTTGTCTGCCAGCAGATGTAGTAAGAGCCAAGTCGTTGTCTTATATCCAGGATGATAATTTCCCTTGTTACAACTGCTCACACTGTAAAAATTTCACTTAATCATCTACCTGCCTCAAGCCTGTAAGTAATGAGAGGCAGGATCATGTGTAGCTGATTTTATCAAATGCTCTTATGAAGTTCTCCACTGGGAAAACCCTGAATCAATTAAAATGCCAAGGAGAGACGTAGGAGAGGGATTCATACTCCCCGGTAGACACTCACCAGGTTATCAACACATTTCACTTACTCTTCCACTATCGAAGGGACGGATGGGCTCCATGGGGACAAGGTCAGCTGAGCAGTGCCTGTAGTGGAGGAAATCACCATGGGGCAGGGGAGAAAAGAAAAAGCCTGGAGCATCTGTTGACGCATCTGCGTGTTTTTCAGCAAATGCCTGGCAGCCTACATGGGCATGTTTGGCCTGGCTTTCTCATCCCTACTGTGATCCCGTTGTGCTGACCATGGCCCAGCTGCATTGCTTGAGATCTCATGTGTCCTGCTGAAACCAAGAGCTGCAGACAATGACAGCTTCTCCATTTCAAAATTACCCTTTCCATCTTATTCTTCATCCTGCAGAAGCTGCATTTTCAGGGTTTCATAACCATTTGTGGAGGAGGAGAAGGGAGAAGCTCTTCACTGTATAACAGTACTTGCACGTTGTCTGATGGAAAAAAGAAAAGTGCATTTGCCGTGGGGCACTGGGGGAGATGATGGATTGCCAGGTAGCAGACACCCCTCCCCTCTTTGGCAGGATATTGTATTCCCTGTGCTATATAGGGATGCTGATAGATCCATAAAGCATTAGCCTTTTCCTCACCCCAAAAAGCAGTGGCTGACAAATCACTAGTTCTCTGGAGTTTGTTGGGAGCAGATCACACAGCAGAAGCAGTGAAGCCTTCAGAGAGATGTATGACTTAAAGACACTGCAGATGCCAATAGAGCTGGACATCAAGAACGCACGGACAAATCACTTTGCCTGTCTAAAAATTAGATACTTCAGAACTGGAACTTTTTTGCAAGTATGTACCAGTTTCAGTCACACTCACATCAGAAATGCCTCCTAGAGCCTTGGAAGATCTCTGCACTCCAGTCCTAGGGATCTCCCCTTTTTTTACAAAGAGTTTGAAAAGTCTTCTCTCCCACTATAGGAGAGAAAACTTACTGAAATTGCAGGCTATTTCATGGGATAAAACCTCAGCCAGACCCAAACCTTTCCAAACTGGCTCTTAACTGTGGATAAGACACAAGTTTTGCAGGGGGCAGCTAGGTATACAGCTAACCATCCAGTTACCTGAAGAGTTTTGTATCCTTTGTAAAACTGAAAATGCACAGACACGGCAGGCGTGGCTCAGAAGCTCTTCCGCGCACCCCCATCTCTGGAGGACCCAAAGCACAGCATGAAAGGATGAAACATGCAGTGTGCTGGAGTTTGGGGCATGCTGGTCATGGGACACAGACATCAGGGAGGAAGGATGCTCGTAGCACTCCTCACCACAGCCTAGGATGCGATGCCCATCTCTTCTCCAGGTCGCAGTAAGTGGGGCTGAAAACTAGCAGAGCTCCTGAGTGCCAGAGAATCACCTGAGACGCAGCTCTACAGAGAGAATCAAAGCAGAAGAGATGGGAGAAAACCATTGACCATGCACTGCTGCCTGTGCTGGGAGCACAAGACAGACATTTCTCAAGCTGATATTTTCATTTATCTTGTCCCGGTAATTAATCAACTGAAGAGACGATGCCAGGAGACAGCCCGGAAGGGATCAACCCAGAGTATTCACCTATGAAAATAAAGTGCTGCCAACAGTTACCAAGCTAGGGCTGTCACACCATGGGCATTGCACTTGCAGGGGGAGCTGGGATGTAAAATTACAGGGCACTACTGTGAACTAGCCCTGCACAGAGCGAGCAGACTGACAGCTTCAGTGCAGGCATGGGAAGCACTTTGGATTTAACTCCAGAGAGATGCTGCACTCCCAATTCCCTGCACTAGCACAGGCTCAACAGCACAGAGCGAGCTCTGCAAGCAGCTGAAGCAACAGGCGATGTGGTGCACAGTGCATGGCCAAAGTGCAAAGCAAGACTGGATCTTTGCAGACCAAGCAGCCCAAGTAAGAGTTTTGTGGCTGCATATGCTGATGAAGTCCCTTTGTATAACGTGGAGAGCACACAAGCTTTGAGATGGGATTTACAGCAGAAACAACAGAAGTTATATTGAATATATAAATTGCTCCCACCCCAAAGGAGGCCACGATGTATTCAGGTGCCTTTCCAGGAGTGCTTTTTTCCTGTGCAGTGGCACCCTGGTAAAACTCGATTTATGCCTCATTAAATTATTTTAATGCTTAATATTGTATGCAAAAACTCTGTGAAGAGATATAATAGAGGAGTATTTCTGCTAGGCTCATGCAGAAGCTGTCTCCAAGCACATGGTAATGAGGCACTTCCAAAGGTATCAGAAGCATTAGACTGCTCCTCAAACACCGCTTTGTGGGTAGAAGAGCAGATGGGTGACTTAGTGGCAACTTTTATACCCAATAATTCAAGACATTGTAGGGACACAGCATTCCTCTCCCTCACCGACACTGATCAGGAGTCATTGCTGGAGCCAGTGGATTCAGAGCAGCCTCAGCGAGCACCAAGCCCCGGCAAGGGAGGAGACCTTGGAACAAAGTAATGTGAAACAGCATGAAGAGCCTCCATTCCCAGGGTGGCTCTGGGGCCAGCAATGGGCTACAGCAGTGTTCAGCCACTGTGTAGCAAGATGGACAACACCTCTGTTACTTCCAGCCTGCCCACCCAGTGCCTTCTTCCTCCCCCTGCCTCCCTTTTGGGCTTCTCACTCTCTTCTTTCTCATTAAGGAAAGGTCACTGCACACAATGGCAAGGAGAAAAAAATTGCAAACCAAAGGAGCTTCTGTTTTTACAGCCGTGTTCTCCAAGTTCCCACCAGACCCATGGGGTTGTCATGAGCCTCATTCTGCAACCGGGGAAGCAGCATGACATTCACCAGCTCCACGTTCAGCTCGCAACGGGGCACAGCACCAATCTGCCCCTCTGCTGCAGGCGCCTGTTGTTCCCCAGAGGCTCTCTTGGCCTGTTTGGGCTTTTACTGCTTTAGGTGTCCC
The DNA here is from genome assembly GCA_013401275.1 of Pandion haliaetus. NCBI lineage: Eukaryota > Metazoa > Chordata > Aves > Accipitriformes > Pandionidae > Pandion > Pandion haliaetus. The sequence continues at coordinate 627,786 of VYZV01024446.1, forward strand.
AGCGCAGACATCATGTCTGTGCCGAGTGTGGCCGGCTGTGTCCCAGAGCCCTCCTCTGCCTAGGAGGCAAGGGTCCCACAAGCTGTGCAAAGCTGTCCCTTGCCATCAGCAGCTCCCTCGTCCGTTGTCCCTGCTCCAGCCCATCACATTGGGAGACCATGACCTTGCATTGGTTAGGTTTTTTTCAGCTGCATTCATGGCCTGACTCTCCTAAAAGTGATGCCAGCAGCAGCTACACAAGAAGCCATCTGAGCGCTCCTCCTGGCTGGCTGGACTCAGAGCTCAGCTCGCATTGGGCTTCTCGTTATTAACATCCTCACTTGCATCTGCTATTAAGATTGCATCCTTCTTGCACAAGCCAAATAATCTAATAAAAAACCCAGTCAGATTTAACACTTGTGTATTTGAAGGCATTTCCCAAACTACAACTAATTACCCTGCTGGACATTCAGCCAGGTTTCACCTCTCCGTGGAGGAGGACAGCATATCGACAGAAGGGGAGTTTTCTTTTAAAAGGAGCCTCAATAGACATCCCCATTTGTCTCATTTCCAATCAGTTAGAATAATGAACCATCTTACATAGAGAGATTTATTTTGTTTTTAAATGCTAAATCATTCCTGCACACAACACACAAATGTCAGGCCTCTCAAACAGCTCTTTGGGGGCTTGGGGTTTTGTTTATATTATTACTATTAAACATAAAGAAGAAATCAAGAAGCAGGTAAGTGAGAAGCAGAGCTAGTTTCTTCTGACTCTGCCTGTCCTTTAAATATGACTGGAAAACCCACACCTGAGCTATGGGTGTCTCAAGTAGAAATTCTCCTCAAACGCAGAAATCTCTCCGTGTGTGCATGTTTTGGGGACAGAAGGAGAAAGAAAGGGAGAACAAGTTGCTGTGCTCCAATACCACTCCATTTTGTGATTCTGGTGTAGGGCACTCCAAAGGTTAGCCATAAACTCAGGGATCAGCACAATTAGGTCAAAACCCCACTTTAACGAAGACGGAATAAAGCTGTTGACAAATTATTCCAGAGGGCTTGGCCAACAATGGAGAAAGCAAATAAAAACAAGCCCGGGGTTGCTATTCTTAGTGCTTTGGGTTTGTTAAAATCAGTCTCATGGTACAGGAGGTGTGGGGGACCTAACTGGGCAGCGCTTGGAGCTGGCACTGCCCAAACACCGGACCCAGAGCCTAAAAACGTGGGGGAGAAGAGCTGCTGGGACCAAGGCACTGCTCGGTGGTCATCTCCAGGGGAACTAGAATGCAAGTGGCATTTTAGGACTTCATTTTAACCTCAGTTTAAGTGCAAGCATTTAGAAATAAAAGTGACCACGATCTATTATTCAATGGGCTGTTTTAGGAGAAACTAAATAATTTAAAAAATACATGCTTAAAGCAAAGTGATTTTTCCTCCCTGTGCTTCCCTTTCTCTCGTTGCAACTTCTCTGAGGCCAGTAGTAAATGTCCTGCTGATTTTGGCAGAGTGGAGCAAGCAGCATTCAGGTCCTACCCATGACCTATCAGGAATTTGTCCTCATTTGTGACCAGGGCAAGAGTAAGAAGGAAGATCTTAGGGAGAAAGAGGTTTGGCTCTACTAGAAACTGCTCTCACAAATGAGAATTACTGAGCATTATATTGAACTATCCCAGTGCTGTCAGTGACCAGTATTTAGTACTCACAGGACAAGCGTGGGTGGCTTTTGTTTAGCTTCCCCTGGAAAGCAAGACCCTGATTCAACAAGAAAGTGCATTCAGTTTAAGAGCAAAATACCTTATCATTGCATGACACGAAGCATTGAACCAATACAAACATACTCTGCCAGTGCAAGCATCTTGCAAATGCATAAAATGTTCACTTTGTTCTGCAGACTTTGTGCCAGACAAGGCGTTACCAAGTGCTGAGGGAACACAGACCGATTCACACTCGCAGGACACGGTGCTAAACAGAAATTCTGCCACAGAGAGGTCCCGGGCCCCGCCACAAGCAAGCACTAATGCACTGCAAATTGGCCAGCAGCATCTGACCTTCTGGAACCTGTTCAACAAAATTACTTAACTCCAAACTACAAAGCAATCCCATTAAAAGCAGGCCTTTGTGCAAACCCCTGGCTGAATCCAGGCAGGAGCCTTAGAAGTTAAAAACTTCAGTACAAGAGGAGTCGTTGAGTCTTGCATAAGTATGTTAAGTGCCAGCCATGCAGTGTTACAGGAGGGAAGACATGCAAGCATAGGTGAACATGTGAGTGTTGGGATTTAGAGTGCGGTAGCTACATCTCAAATGCCTTCAGATTGGCCGACCTTGGGAGCTCCTTCATTGCCTTGCTCCCACACCTCTTCAGTTGCAACATGGGGATAATGGTTTTTATCTGCTTTGATGGGATAGCAAGGAGATAAATTCATAAGTACGCTGAAGAGGAGCAGCAATTACAGTGCCGAGGTCACCCTCACACCTACCTCGATGACAGCCCAAATGGACCGTGCAAGAGATGTCCCTGCATCTTCCTGGGATTAGCATAGATTAAATACCATGGAGAAACTGCATCATTTAGCAACTTCTGACAATTGTGAAATGGTCAGGTTCATACCTTGGAAGAAGGCTTTGACAAAGCTGCCAAAGGGGAAAGCAGGTAATTCGCACTGGCTGCGCTGAGGCTGCAGTTGCAACACCAGAAATCTCCGAGGTCCTGAGAGCATGAAGATGCCATCTTCATTTCCAAATGGATTTCCACATTTATTAGATCTTCCTGATAGAAATGTACGAGTAAGACAGATCCAATTAGTTCACCTAATAGTCCTGCATGATGAGGTTGGCCTAACCATCTGAGCACAGGATTTTGCACAAATGAAAGAGCATTCCCATAAAATTGAAGATGTAATTTAGCAATTTGGAAAGAGAATCGACAATCTTTTGAGAAAACTAATAGCTTTTTACTGTGTAATATAATCTCACCTATCTAGTGTGGAAAAAACATATAAAGCATTAAAGAGACAACCCTACCACTAAATGTAATAACAATAAAACCTCCTCAAATTATTTCTTATTACCTGTCTTTGTTCATTTTCAGACTCTCCAGAAATAGGGACTCTCTACGTTTCTGACTGATAATCTCAACAATTCCTCACACAGCTGAAAGTAGCACACTCCCTGCAAGCTGCCACCCAAAAAAAAAGGGATATTTTCTGCTTTATCATATAAAAGACAGCCTTGGGGCCTAGATCATGGCAGGTGTGAACTGGCCGAGCTGCAACAGATTTCATGGCTCCTTTGGGCTGAGACCAGCAGAGGAGGTTTGTCTCTTTCCTGGAAGTATTTTTAATCACCTGATGCCTTTTTCTGGGGAGACATTAATTCAAAATCTCCAAGATCAGAAGCATTGGGTGGATTATCTGCTCTCCTGTACAGCACAGCTCCAAATTGCCTCCCATTGCCTCTGCCCCTTGCCCATCTGTATTGGTCTGGAGGCATCTGGATTTGATCTGAAGATTTTACGAGATGAAGAATCCGGGGTTTGCCTGCCTGCTTCCTTCTTTCAGTTTCCCATGCTCCAAAACACAGCCCTCCTTCCTCCAGTGCATGTGTACTGCAAACTGGTGGCTCCAGCCATGCTTCTCTTGCGCCTCTGCACCCAGGGTTTTTCTCCAGAAAGGCACAGGATGGAAAAAGCAATCACCCTGGCAAAAAACATTAGCTTTTAGGCTGCTAAACCATGGGCTATGCACACCCCACAGCAGCTAAAGCCATCGAGCACAGTGTTAACATCACCTGGATCTTCAGTCACCCTAAATCCTGGAGTGTGGCAGCTTTGCCATTGCTGGGGCCACCTGAAGCCACCCAGCGTAGCTCCTCTGTCACCAGCACGGTGAGGCCAGGGGCTGAGGGGTCAGAGCAGGTCGGGGGCTGTATATAAGAAGAAACCCCCTCTATCCCACCTCCCTGCTAGCTCTGCCCCAAATCACTCACTAGCATTTACTCCTTGGCCAGGCAGCAGGGCAAGACTCTCTGAAAAAAATATTCCACACCTGAGCAAAGAAGAGCTTGCATCTGATGAGATGGTTTGCGGCACGCTGTATCGGAGGGCGCACGCTGAGCATGTGGCACACGTATTGGCTCGGTGATGCATGGGGATAATTTATCTGACCCCTCAACTGAAAGCTAAGTGCTTCAATAGCCACTGAGAGCACAGAAAGTGGTTTCAGAGCCATGAGCTACACACTCAGCAACACAAGCAGTGAGAAGTGCAAAATTAAAAGCTGTGCCGGTGTTTGTGCACTGGATTTTGCATTACAATTTGCTGCAGGTTAATCACGTATCTGTCCTGTTTGGATCATTTGCATCCCCCATCAGCTCCTTTTTGAATGCTGCTTCTGTTTTCCAAGTTGCAACAATAGCAGAAATCCAAAAGTTGGTCCCACAATGTGCATAATTACTGATTTCACAGAAGACCTACCCCTCCAGCTGCCCTGCTTGTATAGTTTATAATGCTTGGAAAGGGAATTAATTAACCTAGACAGCTCTCTAGTACACACATGAACTCACTGCAGCCCATTTACAAACCTTAGAAATGCTGGCTTTGCAGGCAGGCAGGCAGCTATAAATACAGCTGCAGATGGAATTCCTGAACTTTTCAATGGTAGTTTTGAACGGGAATAACTTGACATTTAATTCTGGGACAATAGTGAAATGTCAACATCTGTTGTAGAAACACAGAATAATGACTAAATTAACACCACTTGCAGCTTCTAAGCATGTGGTAGCATAACACCACACCAGGATGTGCTTGGACAAAACCATACTGAGCTTCATGGTTTGAGTTAAAGAGAGCAACTGTCTGGGCTGGAGCACAACAGGATCAGGCCCTGCTCTGGGCAGCTGCATTTCAAGGATGGAGAGCCCATAGCTGCAGCCTGCCAGCTCAGGGATTGCCACATCTGTATCAACTGGATTGCTACAGTCTATAAATGCCTGCCTCCCAGCCTTTACAGAGGAAGAGTCTGTAACTACCATGGAGACTTCAGACCACCCCTTATGACTTGCACAAGGCTTCACTGTGATGTAGCAGAACAAACCAAGGCTAGCTCAGTATTTAATTATAGGTCTGAAGTCTTTTACAAAGGTTTATCCAAGGATTTCACCTTTTGCTTCCTCTGATTACAAAGCAGGCTGCATGTCCTAGGCTAAAACCTGTTGTGATCTTGGTCTGATGTCTTCTAAGTGAAACATCTCCCCATGTCACGAGGGTATGACGGTTGAGACAAGGTGAGACCCACAGAAGCTGATAGAGCAGCTGGAAAGCGAGAGTCCCCTGAAGCTCAGCACACAGAGGGGGATCCCAGCAGGAGCTTTGCCATTCACAGCTTCTCTATGCCACCAGCAAGCAGCCAACAGCCACAGGCAGACAGCAAATGCAGCAGCCAAGAACAGCCTGGAAAAAAAGCAAATAACGGTGCATTTTGGGCAAGACACCCAAACCTCTCTGCACCACTCAGTCCAAGCCAGGAGCAGGGCTGGGCAGCTCACCCTGTTTGCAGGACTGTGTCCAAGAGGTGCCCAGGGCTCCCCTGTGCCCCACACAACCCTGAGAGGCACCTACCCGGGCAGCAGCTCACCCGAGCAACATGACATTGACAGAATTTGTGAAATCACTTCTACCCATCTTGGCTAAAACAAGCCGAAGCACCACAGACTTGGCACTGAGTGAGTGCTTGAGCTGCGTTTTATGAATTGGTCTGAACACAGGCCAAGTCCCAAAGTACTCAAGGATATCGGTGCCATAGATTTTTTGATCTGAAGGGAAGTTACTGTATTTAACCATTATGAGGCGATGTTAAAAAATGGTCACCAAAGGGGCAGCGTGTTAGCAATACTGGCCTGTTTGGAAAGCAATAAATACAGAACTTGCCCTGGTTTTCCCCTCCCCGTGGTCACGCATCTACAGATTAGAAAACAAAAAATGCCTAGGTCAGCTGGTCTGTCTCCTTGGACATTTTACGCCATTCTGGAGGAGCCTTTTGTGTTCATGGGATCAGATCCAGAAAAGTGCTGAGTCTTAAAATTTAATTGCGGGTATTTTAAAGGTGAACTGAACTGCAGCAGAGCATTGCATGCAGCACAGCAGATCCTGGTGCTCGGCATCAGGCTGAGCATCCTAAGCTCAGCCCACAGTTGGGCTGGTGCCAGGTGGCAGGAGCCACAGAAAGGGACCCAGAGAGGTCACCGATGTTCCCAAACTAGCAAAAAGAAACACAGGTCTGTTTCCATACCCAAGTTCTTTGTTGTGCTGGGAGCTGAGGGAGAAAACGCAGCGTGTTACCTGTTAGCCTACAACCCACGGGAGAGGGGAAGCGGCTGTGAGTGGGGACAACCTGTGCCAGAGAGCGGCTCAAACGCCCCATGCAGCATCTGATGGCACTTCAGCTCCTGCATCAACCATGGCAGCAAACCTGACACGCAACAAAATAGTTCGATTCAATGTGGCTAAACCCTGCTAAAATAGAGGTTAGTCCTCAGGGCTCCAGTGCTGGAAATGGGGCAGTGGAGGTGGGCTCAGCATCAGCACTTTGAGCCTTTAGCCCGGCTCCCCTCAACCCAAATCCTGGCCCAGCTGAAGTCAGTGGGAATTTTCTCATTGACATTCAGCTCCTGCATTTTGTCAGAGGGCCAGATTTCCCTGCAGAGCAGCTGGAAAGCTTTCTTCCACTTCTACCAACCTCAAACAAGTCTGCAAAGGGATTTGCTCTGGATTTCCTTGGATTTTAGCTTGGCATCAGGTCAGAGACCCTGACACAGTGGCATCAAAGAACTGTAGGAAAGCAGCCTGCAGGACCAGTACCAAGAAACAGTGAAAATGTTGCTATTATATCATAAACTCTGGGACCGGTACAATACCGACTGCAAGCCAGGTACTAACAACCACCAATTCTGGGTTTTTTTCATCCAACTAGCTTGTTTCTGTGCCTGCTGGTACATGATTACATATTTAGCAAAGGAGTTTATTCACTTTGACAATAGTTTTTCAAATTAGCACTCTATGTTTTCTAGGTGATGGGGTGGCCAGGATTTGGGGACAGAGGGAACCTTCCTTTGAAGAGCTATTTTAACCCATTACTATCATTAGTGGCCAAAAAGGGTGAGGAATTTCCTTAGCCAGCTCCAGTTCTGCCGGCAGTCACTGGTGGCAAACCAGCCACAGGATAACACACCACTTGGCAGGTCCCAGTCCAGACACTGGGACCACCAAGGGACCCACTGGGAGGTGACCGAAAATGGATTCAAGTCTTTATCTCAGCAGCTAATAACACCCCGCAGAACATCACCTTTTCTTTCCCCCTTGTTATTAGCAGGATAACAACACTCATGGAAGGGTTGTTTTTTCCCAAATCCTGTAAATTTGCAGGAGAGCAATAGCAGAGGAGAACAATCACTTTCAAAGATAAATAACTTTTCTGTCACCAGCAGGGCTGAGTGGCCACATCCAGGCCTGGCAGGGGCCATGAAATCGCCTGCCTGGCCATCTCCCTCCCTGGCTGCTATTCTGCACTTCAACTCATCACGCACAACAGTGACAACAAAGCAACCAAAGAAATCACCTCTTTCCATCCTGGTAAAAGCCCAACAATTCAGCGGCAATTATTTATGTCACTCTGGATGGAAGAAAAAAAAAAAGAAGCCTTTTTTAAAAAATACAGAAGGAGAAAAGAAAGTTGTCAGTGGTCAGGGCACAGCACCAGTGCTGCTCTCTCCCCAACAGCACCAGCATCCCCTCTGGCACCAGCAGCCTCAATCCCAGGATTTATTTGGCTCAAGTCAGCAGTCACGCTGGCATAACCACAGAGAGACCCAGGCTCGAGGAGGTCAGGTTAAGTGAGGGTGAGCAAGAGCAAGGGGGTGCTAGCAGTGTGTTTGCTTGTCCCATCCTCCACCCATGATACGGCTGTGGCCAGGGACACATTTTGCCCACAAAGCTGCAATAGCTCGACCAGATTGAAGACACTAATAAAACCTTTAAATGGAGCCAAGGTGTCCTCCCAAATGCTTCACACAGGAGGGCATGAAAAATGATTTGAGAGAGCAAGCGAATAAGAAGCATATCTAGGAGGAGTTGACTGGGACAATCTACATTGATTTAAAACCAATAGTGCCTGCAGCTCTGCAGGCGCAGACCTAGGGCAGGCAGGGCTTGGGCAGAAAGGGGGTTTCAAGCAGCAGGAGCAGGATGGCACAAACTCACTCACCGCAAAGGACAGCCAAGGCTCCAAATACCGACATCTTCTTAAACATTTCCCCCAGCAGCCACCTCGGGGGGGTAATTTTTTTTTTTCCCCCCCAAGTGAAGTTTTGAAAAACCTGCAAAAGGCAACAGATTTATTGGAGCCCTTGGTGAGCAGGACATACCCACACTGAGGGGGTTTCCCATCACATTTCCTGACTTAATTGTTCCCAAGATAACTGATATAGACACTTGTGTTTTATTGCGGTCACTATTACATTTCTGACATTTTAAGATTAATAATATCTGGTAGGCTTTTCCCCACCAGCAATCACATCACTCCACCATGGGGCTTGGGCTCTATCCTCATTTCATGCTGTTCTGTAACTTCTAGTAACGTGTTAACAGACATTTGCTACTCTAACACTGGATTGCAAGCGGGAGGATTTCCTCAGACCCATAAATTGCAGCCTGTCCACTCACACTGTCTGTGAGAGCAAAGCATTTTGTTAGTGCACCTGAAGAGGGTTTTGTAGAGGAACATCTCAGGGGACTTTCCTTGGAGCCACTTGTGGGGCTGCACCTGCCCCACTTTCACTCCCTGTGCTCCTGCCCAGGGCACCCACCACAAAGCCTTCAGCATCCTCCTTGGACATCCCAAGTGTCCTTGCTTTGGTTTTAAGTCCATGAGTCATAAAACCATGAGTATTATTTGCTACACTGACAAATCCATATTGCTTTTTCTTAAAGCCATATATTCCCACTGGGCATTTGCTGTTATGTTTCCATAAAAAAAAAAAAAAAAAAAAAGAGTTAAGGAGAGGAATAAATGTGAGTTGGAGGCAGCATTAACAACTGTCAGACAAACTCCAGTTAACTCTGTCCTTTTGCAAATTGTTGGAAGCTGTGTTAACTTACACAGAGCCAGCAGGCAGAAGCCGTGAAGTCAGGTGAGACCACGATGCTAAATCCCCATGGGGCTGGGTGACAGCACTGTGACGCTGCCGAGAGCATCCGTGCACTTGGGGGGATACAGGTGCCAGGGAGAGCAAACGCCACTAACCTGCGGCTGGCACGGCAGCAGCATGATGAGAAAAGACATTTATTATGCAGAGCTAATGCCATTAGAGTAAACGGAGTTTGCCCAGAGGAATAACGAAGCAGTGAGGTAGTTACAGCAAACGCTGGAGCAGTTCCCTTGGGCTCGGGTGATTATAACGTTCGGGTGGACTCTGCAGACACAGGCTACAGATGCGGTCATCCTTGTCCTCTACCACAGCCCCCTTGGACTGGGGGCCTGAAACCTGGACGGGGCTGCAGTGCCCAGCCCTCCCCGAGCAAGAGGAAGGCTTGGGCTGGATATTTTATCAGCTGTGTGAGCTGGAGATTTCTCCCTGTATTTTATTAAGAAACAGCCTGCCCTCATGTGGCGAATGGAAAACCAGGATGCTGAAGATTTTGGACTACAACTGTCCAGCAAATGTGCCAGGGCGGGGACCAGGAGCCCTTTGGAGAAAATCTCTCACAGCTCAGTCCCTCACCTGTCACACACAGCTTTTCCTCACTCATTTTTGTGCCTATTTCCCTTCCCACCAACGCAGCACCCAGTTCTCTTGCTGGCCTGGTAATTCCCAGATAGCTGTGGCAAGCACCCCGACAGAGCCCATGGGTGTCCACTGTAGCATACACAATATGTTTATGATATATATGATATGTATACAATATATATACGATATAGCAGGGCTGCAGCACCCACTCCCACCGCTGAGCTGGTCCCCACAGCATGGGGGAAGGCTGCACAAAGGCAAGCACTCAGCAGAGGCAGAGCGCTGTAGCTCCAGCATCTGAAATGAGGAAAAGTCCCATTTGCATTCAGTTTACGGGCAGAACAGTAAGTAGTTTTTCTTGAACAGCTCCAATAACACCTCCCATGAGGGTGCAGGCTGGGATTAGAAAGGCAATCGCGCTCACATCGCATACAGGGGTTTCTGGGCAGCCTCTGGGAGAAGCCTCAGCTTATCATGACAGGCGATAAAAGCTTTACCCAGAATCAACACAATCCAGAATAAGTAAAACCAGGCTGAGTAACAGATCCAAGAAAGCTGTATCTTCCCCACCCAACCAACTCTTTTTTTTTTTTTAAATCAGTGATGTGCATGAATCTTCCAAATCAGCACTGAAGAACCAGCCGTGATGCAAGACCAGACTGCATCGAGGAGCAGAGCACGCCAGCTGCATTTTGACAGCTGGGACAGTAACACAACAGGCAGCAGGCAATGCTGTGGGGCCAGGAGCAAGACAGCCCATAACCAGCCCTGATGTGAGCACCAGTACGTGGCTGCAGCTCACGGCTCAAACCTGATCCCTTGACATGCAAACAGGACTTATCGCAGTGGCTCCTGACTGGTGCTTGTAGGAACCCAAAACCCAGCGAGATAACGTACCTGCACGTTGCACTGACAGCCTGCGCGTCCACGGTGCTGGCATCCCTGGCTTCTGATGGGACACAAAGTAGATCTGGTTCTGATCGCCAATAGCTTCTCAACAGCATGGAAAAAGCAGAATAGGATCCCACAGCAGGAAGCGGAAGCGAGGCAAATCCTGCCCAACACAGGTGCCAAGTTTCTAACCCCAGGACCAGCTTCTGCGAAGACAGGAGGGTCCCCGAGGCCTCGCACTGTCACTCTGAGCCATCCTAGGGGACAGGCTGGTGCCTGGCCAAGCATCGTGGGCTGACGCGGAGCTGCAGGGGAGGCATCTTCCCACTTTTTCCAAACCCCTTCGTTTAACCCTCCTATTTGCAAAGCTCCTTGACTGCAGTCAGCACAGCTGAGCATCAACTCGTCCCCATCTCACTCGTGCAGCTTCGAAGCCTCCACCGGCACGCTGACTTGTTACAGCCCATTAGAATATGAGGGGGAAAATGCAATAAATGGCATTAGTCTAGATGGCGCTCATGTATTTTTTACAGCCTGAAAAAGCAGCAGCAGCAGCAGCGGAGTTTCACCCTAACACCCGCTTCCTACCCCAGTTTCTTGCAGCAGCAGGTCCGACAGGCAGCGCTTTCCGTGGGCACCTCAGGCAGAGCGGCTGCACGAGCCGGTTTAAGTCCACAGAGCAGGGTGCTCGCACAGGTCTAAGTCCACATCCGAGGAGTTCAGAGACCTGCTAATGCCCATCTCCTGCCAACACCCTTCCAGCAGCTGGAGCATCAGCATTGCAACGCAAACTGCCCGAGTGAGAAACTATTAAAGGCAGCACTGCAGCCTTGCCTGCACTCAAGTGGAAGCTCTAATTCCATTTTATCTGCTTGTCATCACCTCCTAAAACAAGCCAGGCCCGTGTTTTAGTTGGAGGACAAGGCATAACTGGGTAAAAAGAGAATTTTGGTATATAAAAATAATTCTGAGCAGGTCCGTTTACCACACTGATGCCTCGGGAATGGCCTATCAGCAGAGCTGTGGCAATGCAACCATCAGAGTTAATGCAACTGTATTTTGCTACGTTTACTGTACTAATAAAATTGCACAGGTAGGTGGCAATGGCAAGCAACACTCCTTCCCATCTGTGTTGCTTGCACACAGGCTTGTTGGTGGAAGAACCACACTCTGCTGATACAGTCCTAACTCTGTTAGTTTTAAATTTATTTTCTTCAAAACTAACCATGGCTTTTACTGCATATAAAGCACTTACCATTAAGTCTTCCCAAAACAGAAAGTGAGTAGCCATCTCGCACTCCTTTCTATACTGTATCATGATAAACAGAACTAAACCACTTTTAATCAATCAATTAAGCTATGTCATATGCTGCTCTTGGATTGAACGATACGGCTCAGATGCGGCATTCTTCAGCTATAGGGCTGATTTACAAGATTTTCTTCATCACAAACATTTTGTTTTAGTAGAAATTGCTCCTTCTTTGAGCAAAACAAGGATTTGGGGTTTTGCATAAGCTGAGAGAGAGGGCAAAGACTGAATTCTTTTCCCACCTTTCTGTAACCTTTTTACTCCTTATCAATGCAAACCCAGATTTTTCATCAGTCAAACCAGAAAACTTCTGTCAATACAAAAGACACTTTTTAATAAGAAAAAAAAAGAGGAAAACTAAAAAGAAAGAGAGAAGCCAGTCGGCCAGTCCTGCAGCCTCCCTGAGGGAATAGCAATGTCCAGGGAGCACCAGCAGGACAAACCTCCCATCTCCTGGGACAGCGCTTCCCCACCAGTCCCCGATTCCTCCCACATCCCAGCTGGAAAGCTGAAAACACAGCTACAAGCAGCATCAGTTTGCAGCTGAAGGCCCATCACTACTACCAACAGCTAACCTCAGCACAGGAATATGGAATGGGATTTTCAAGCCACTTTCAGGTGTTTAAGCACCGATCTCAGTCCACTAAAAATTGATACAAGTGGATATTGCGGGACCCAGTGCTACTTCGAAAAAACGTGCTTGTTAAAGCACTAACAAACATCTACACCGCTGCTGGGTACGGGAAGGAATGAGCGCTTTGGGCTTTGCTGCTAACAAACACGGAGGAGTGGTCCAGCTTTGGAGAAGGGAAGGGGGCTGTGTTTTTAGGGCAGGAAGATCTTAGTTTTCTTGTCATTGCTGCAGTGAAGCTCTGAGCAGGCAGGCTGGCAGACAAAGTGTGGCCTTTGAAGTCCCAAGAGATTTCTTACTTCTTTCAAGCTTTCAATCTGTCCTGCCAGCCATTTGCTATTGCTGCAGGGTGCCTACCGGGAAACCACGTTTGGTGTCTCCACCAGCAGAGAACAGTACAAGAATGGCATTTTGCACCAATGAGCCTATTTCAAATAAAAAAAAATAAAAAAAAATAAAAATAAAAATAAAATCACTCTACTCCAGCTCTGTATCACCAGAGTAACAAAATGGTAATTTCCTCTTCTATATGATTTTTATATATATATATATATATATATACACACACAATATGTAAAACCAGCATTGGTGATTTCCCCTTTGGTTCAGTGCTGCAATTCCCTACATTTTATAAAATCCTTTGGCAAATGAAACGTAACCTTTACAAGCAACATTTCCAATGGGAAATGTAATTAGCCAAATCACTGGTGATTTCTCTTCTGGCTGCAGCAGCTAGCATACTGACTGCAGAAATAGCGTAACTTAAATCAATAGGTAGATGTAAAAAGTCAAAGAGAATGAGGCATGTTATTCCGGTGTATCATCGCAGGGGATTTGATATGGGAGAGAAGTGCAGCCAGGGAGGAGACAGAGGACGGATGCAACACGTAATTGCTTTCTCATCCAGCAGGTCCAGGTTGAGAGCTGGCTTGGATCTGGACAACACTTGGTTCAGTGACCAAGATAAGCAAATTAGAAATACTTACACCTTTCTGTCAGCTATGGTTTAAACCTAATAACACATGGAAATGAAACCCATATTTTATGGACACAGGCTGTAATTACTTTGGACAAAGTAACTTGGGAGCAACCAGAGATGAAGGGCAGCAAGCACAGAGGCTGTGTGCTGGGAAAGACATGCCAGTTAGAAATGTTACCTGGGCTTAGTGCACTTAGATATGAACGTGCTATTAAAAAAACACCCTGAAGACCATCACAGCAGAAGACACTTTAAAAAGAAATTATAGTCCAGAAGTATTAAGAATTATTTTAACAAGTTTCCTTCAAGAGAAAAGGAAAGTACCCACTGGATGCTCCGCGAGATAAACACTGATTACAGCTGGGAATAACTGCACGCATATTAAATGACAGAAAGTCTTGTGCGGCAGGAAGGAGACTGAAATAATATGAAATATTCCCACTCTATAAAAATAGCCTAGGCACTCCGATGTTAGAAGACCTCTGAAGTTTCCAAACAAGAGTTGTCTCTTTCCACGAGAAGCCCTCACATCTCCGTGTGCTTGTACCTATTTATATACTTCCAGTAAAAAATTACTGGTGCCGACTCCTTTCTGACGTCCCACTCCCAGAAATAGCTGATGCGACAGCTCCTGGAACAGCCTCAGCCCCTCAGCACCAATGTCCAATGGCTGCACGGCTGCAACACTTCTCATGGATAAAAAAACAACTCTCCTTGTTTAAAAAGCAGCACAGCAACCCCTGCACCAGCATAGTGATAGCAGCAGCACACGTATGGCCGGGGAGACTTCACCCCTGTCCTTCTTTGCTGTAGCAAAGCATTAGTGCAGTGCCTGAACACCCACCCCTGCACTCCCAGTGCTTCCCATGGGAGAAGGGGCTGCAGCGAGGATCCCAAGACAGACAGGGGAACCCCCCCGGCTTCAGCTCCTCCGAAGGCAAGGTGAGGGCAAGTCAAAAGATACTTCAGAAAAGCCCAAGATGCTGCAGATTCCCCACCTTGCAGGGAGCTGGAGACAAGCTCCACAGCTCCCAAAACACAGCCCCACTCTGCAGGCAGACACCCCACAGCAGAGCTCTGCATGACCCATCTCTGTCTGCATCCAGCTTCACAGAGTTCAGATATCGAAAATACCCAAAACCACCATTCTTGTGGTTGGGTTTGTTTGTGGGGTTTTTCTGAGCTTTTTTTTGTCTTCCTGGGGCTCCACCTGATTATACGGGGCATCCAAAACCTCAGAAAGCAAGGGCATCTCCTGAAAATATCTCCCAAAGTGATGTTCTGGGCTTAAGGCAATTCTGCACAGTGCTGCTAGTATAAAGATGGGTCATTTGTTACTTCAAAAGTCAGGTTCAGCATTTTTAAACCTTTGAAAACATAAGTCATGACGCAGGGATCCAAGCAGTGTAAAACAGGCTGTAGGTTTGACACAGCTGCAAGCAAGGCTGGGTGAGCCAGGGGTGACCTGTCCAGAAAGGGGTTTCTGCAATCCAGGCGAGCCAGTAGCTTATCCTCAGGTGTAAGAGAGGAAAGGACAGGAGAGCTCACAGACGAGACAGGCACCTCAGTGGGAGATGCACAGTGAACAATAGTTCAGAGCCAGCACACTCTGCCTTTGCATGAAGCCTCTGCAGCCTCTAATCACACCATACTCCTCCTCCTCAGCCTTAGAGACGTGCTAAGTTGGTAACGGGAGCATATTTGACTTCCAAATCGTGCGATGCTGATACCCTGAGAGTTAGCCCCTCCTCACCATTTCACCAGCACCTGGGGGAAAAACAGCATGCAAGTCCTGGAGATGCACCACCCACCCCACTGTGCTTGAATACCAGAGCCTGACAATAAAACCAACTTCCTATCCACGTAGGAAGCACACACAGGGCACCGGTTTGCAGAAGCTGCTCCCAAGAGAGCAGAGGATCCTGCTTCCTCCTGATGCCTTAGCTGGTTTACAACTGCAGGAACATTCAGCTCGCTTCCAAATTTCAGTGCTTTTAGCAAAGTCAGTAAATTCCATGCAAACCACCCGAACTGCAAACCGCAGGCTTGTCACTCCGAACAGATTGTGTAGATACTCACCAGAACAGCAAACACCTACGCTGTTAATAGATAGCTTTCACTTGCAGGATCAGACAACAACAACAATCGCCCTCACCCAGATAATTCAAACACACAGCCCATTTACCACAGAAGCTATTGGTCACCTGCTAACAGCTCAGCCTGGGTGGGATGGTTTTGGGGTGCCCATCTCAAGCTCTGGCCCTACCACAGTGCTCAGAAGCCCTTGCTAGCGAGACATCCTGGGATGACCACACCAGCACCTCGCACCAAACACTGGCTGTGCTGAGTGCACCCACTGGTGGCACCAAATCCCATCCAGCACCCACCCCATCAACACAAGCCTGGTTCACCAAAAAAACACCAATGAGACCCCGTGCAAGAGCTGGGTACAGCTCGGTATTAGCAATACAAAGCCAGGCTTGGAGCATCTCCTAAGAGCACATTAACATGATAGCAAACTTGGGTTTCGTTCCCAGCGTGAACAGAGCCTGATGCCCTCCACTCGGTTGGGGTACGATGCACTACAGTAAATCACAATTAGCACACACTCCAACCCATTTTTCCTCACTGTCAACAAGTGGCACAGCCAGAAGGGCTCTACACTTAGGAAACATCTTTGCGTTTTGTTTGCGCAGGGATTTGAAGTCCAGGTTACAGCTCTCCCAATCCCAAGATTACAACTCAGCTCCAGATTAGATTCTGGGGTAGAAAATCATCCAGAGCCACCAACTGCAGGGAAGCCCTTGCAGGAGCTCTGCAGTTGTGCTTGAACTAAGCAAGGAGCACTCTGCTTGGCATGGTTTCTTCCCTGCTGTGCACAACGACCCCCTGAACCAGGTCTGGGCACAGGACCCTGGGGACAGGATTGCATCAGAGACCCACCATGGTATCAGCCCAGCTGCATTGGCCACCGTAAGCCAGACCAGCAAAATGATCCTTTTTAGATCTCAAAATATTTTAACTGGGGGAAGGAGGGTCTTGTAAATTTGCCAGTGCTGCCCGCTTACCTGGACCACATGTATTTGTACTGAGGCAACTGCAGCAACTACAAGCTGCGGTTCTGGAGCAAGTCTCAAAACAGCTCTGCCACATGAAGTACATGTAACCATACAGTTTTAAGAGGGCACACTAGAAAAAAACCCAGCTGAAGCCAGTGCATCCAAACAACCCTCTCCCCAAGACACTCAGGAGATTCCCCTTGGGTAAGCCACCCAAAAAAAACCCCAAACATTTTACACACTACGGCAATACAGCAGCAGTCTCAGCAACACAGCTCTCCCCAAGTACATCATTACTTGCACGCTCCCAACACGCAGCTTGGGTTCAGCTCCCTCCTTTGCTCAACAGCATCCAGACCCCATCGCTCGCTCTATCAGCACAGAGACTCTCACAGCAGCAGAGCACAAAATTTCAAGCTGCTATGTTCAGTTTGTGCAGCAGAGCCTCAGCTCCAGCCCCTACTCCCACAGCAGAGCAGACCACACCAGTTTGCCAGCCTCTGAAGTTGGGACAAACCAAGGTCTCCTCACTCCCAGGGGCAGCAGTTCAAGACGAGATGCAGCTCCACTCCCAACTTCAAGGCTCGGAGTCAAAGAGCAAAAGAAAAGGGAGCATGACTACAGCTTAAGGGCAAGCATCAAGTACTATCACTTGAGGACATCCTTCTCCTTGGCCTGGGGGAGAAACATCCCCCTTCCCAGCAAAGAGACTCCTTGAAGTAGCAGCAGCAAGAGGAGGTTTGTAGCAGATCCACCTTCTTCAAAATTGAGGGGGAGGAGGTTGCTGGAGAAGGCAGGACAAGGCTGCAACCCACAAGCCAGCAAGAAAGGGTCTCCTGTATTGTTTCTTACTTGTCTACTGCAACCACACTTTAGCAAGATACATTATTAAACACAAGGTTTATTTTAAAATCTTTTTATTGGTAAGTCCACCACAGTCATTTACATGTTATTACAGAAACAAGCTCCCAAAATGTCCTTCCCCAGACCACTGCAACTGTTCCAGGTTGGGTTTTTTGGTTTTGTTTTTCTTTTTTGTCTTTTTAAATGGTAGACAAACCTTAGTGTCTGGAGTTTTCTTTCTTCCCATCCCTTCAAGCTGTGGAGTCACCAGCAAGCCATTATACATATTACTACAGACTCTGCTGTGAAAATTGATTACTGACAAAAGCTATGTTGTCAGTGATGAAGGTCTTGCGGTTTACAGATGGATACCGTGCAATTTTTCTCCTACTAAACTAATCAAAATTGCATCGTGATCCACCCGACAACAGCAAAACAAAGTTTACCGTACTGGCAAATTTGGGGCAGTGCAGCCTGAAGACAAGTCCTCCTTTCCTCCACAGGCCGGGACAAGTGCAATACTCTACATATAGCTACAAGTAATGCAACAAATCCCCACCCATGGAGAAACCAGCGCAAGGCATCTTCAGATCTTCCACGGAAGAAGGGGGNCAGTTTTGCATGGATTTGCACAGCAATTTTAGTAAGCTGGGATGCAAACCTGCAAAACTGACTGTAATCAGCACCATCTTCTCCAGAAACTGCCACTAGCTAGGATGCACTTTATCTAGCAGTACTGTAAGTGCCCACATTACAGTAGGTCCAATTCAAAGCTACCTGCACTATGAGCACTTTGATACTGCTAGGACAAAACTACTTCTCAAGCAATTGCCTTCAGTGAAAAAAACGCTTTAACTAAAATTGTAATTGCTGAGCTAAAGCCAGATGGATGCGGGTTTTTTGGACGTGCAGGCAGCAGCTTGTGCCAGAAGGAGCATTTAGGGCAGTAGATTCTACGCTACTTCACTAACTGCACTAGATGCACCTTAACACAAGAACCATTTGTAATGTAGCTCTAACGCAGCAGAACAACAATCCTGGTTACATACATCCGTGCCCTGCTACCGTCACTGAATCGCCACAGTAATGCCAGAAGTGCTTATACTGCAGTAGATCCTAAACTCTACCTGCACTGTAAGCACTTTTGCACAACTCAAGGCCCATCAACAGATAGAAACTCTTCTACTTAAAAGGTCTTCTTGTTTCAGCGCAGTTAAAACATCGCAGAAGCGTCTTGACTGAAGCACAGGAGCCAACAGTACCTGCCAAGAGAGAAGACTAACATTAATGTTGCATGACACAGATATGGATTTGCTACTCGATCTAGCAGAGACTTTCTTGTTAAAGAAGAGGCAGAAATGGGTTCAGTTTTGAGAAGGCAGTTTAACTGAAAGCACACCAAACAAGAAGAGTTTGCAGCTAATTTTCACTTAAATTAAGGTGAAAATAGCTTCCTCCAGTTTTTAGTGGCAGTTAAAAGGCACTGTTAACAGGTATCAAAACATCCCGGTTTCCTGCTCTCATGGGTTTGGTGCATTACTACAGCACACGAGACATTTTACTTGACCTTTCTCCTGGAGCTTTACAGAGTATCTTGCATCACCCAACCACCAAACATTTTCCCCCCCAGTAGCATAAGAAAAGTTCTGACACATGATCCCGCACCCTCCGCACCAGATAATGGAGTATCTGTACTCCAGATGATGCCGTTAACTGCTCAGCAGCACAAAAGTAATGGACCCTCCTCGTAGGAGGAGAAAAAAAAAAAGTATATATTAACAAATTTAAATTTCCCTCCGGAGCCATGCTGTCAAGACCGGGCGTTACAAACCTGTGGAGGTGGGAAGGCTTTTGCTGGGGATGCCCGCCTTCCCGCATACCCCAAGCGGCTCTTACAGAAATTGACCCGCTCCGGGTGTTTATGGAGGCGGGGGGGAGGGCCCCCACCCCCGCCGGGGCATTATCTCCCCCCGGGACGGCGCAGCCCGCTGTTATCTC
>VYZV01024446.1:652509-670893 GCA_013401275.1 Pandion haliaetus
TTTTTAGTATAATATTGATTGCTGTGATAAATAATGTAACATTTGCTGTATCTCTGATATGCTGTAAAGGACTGCCACATACTAATGTCTTAAACCTGTCTTTTTAAGAGCTCTTTGACAATTTATTATAAACATGTTATTAAAAACAAGATGTAAATGTAAAGAACGAAAGCTCTGCCTTGTATTTATTTTCATAGTTTGGTAGCTATGTTAATATGCTAAATTCTGCATTTAGCTTTCTAATACTTTTCATTTGTTTTATATTTACATTATTTTCTAGCAGGCTGAAATTCAATTTCTGTGCAGCTCATTTTTGCAATTTCTATAGGTCTTGATTCTGTGAGTTGCTTCTGCTTTCATTAACATCATGGGAAGTTAAATGAACTCATCCCTTCACAGTGCTGAGTTCTTCATCTATTTCTTTCTGGTTTCAAGTGGGTTAAATCCTGAAATCTGGGTATAAGTTGTCTAATTGAAAAGGCAGTTACTTGCATGACTAAATGACCCATCTTGTGTTCACAGAATAGGGCCCTATATAATGCTGAACTGCTATATTAGAAACTTTTCCCATATTAACTTGCTCACTAACAAGGTTTGCATTTTTCTCACGTCAAAGTAAATTCTTTGAAGACAGAGTTTTGAAAGCATAGCCAAGCTGGCCATATATTATCTCTTTCAGATTCTCTAGGTAGGTTTAGACTTATTAAACACATCTTCACACACAATATGCATCCTTCTACCATTTTGTTAAGATCATGGATTATACCTGCCCAAATTACTTCATTAAAGTCTCTGTGGTTTGAGATTTGCCTTTCTCATCTGAAGGTTTTTGTTGTATTACAATTTCTCTGGTTCATTTCAGTCAAATGTACATATCCTTCCCACAGAGAGGTTTCCAATTTTACCAAATATTACTGGTATTTCAACTAGTTTTCCTTATTTGTATGTATACCGTGACATTTTAATTCATGCATACATCCCTTCCTATTAAACATGAAGTACAGTTTTCTATTTTGTAACAGTACACAACTTCCCCTTTTGTAAAATTGCTTAATAAATTTTATTTCTCCACAGCTGGCAATCAGAATATGTTGTGAGCTGTCTAGATTTTGTGTAAATCTTGATTTTTGGATGAGCCACATATCTAAATATGTGCTTAGGCCCTTAAATCTGTATAAGTAGCTTAAATGAGGGGTGTATACGTTTGCAAACCATGAAAGCTCTGTCTTGGGGAGCAGTAATGTTTCCATGCAAACAAGTTACAAAGGCAGGCTACACCCTGAATCTGATCCTACAAACATTTCATACACATGCTGGGTAACTGGGACACGAGTGGTCCCACTGGTTATTCAGCCCAGCCCGTAGGTGTAAGGGCAGGGAAGCCTTCAGTCCAGTCCTGCGCAGACCTTTGTGTGCATGCTTAAATTCTTCAAGTCAGTGGAACAAAACAGGACTTGTTTAAACTTCTTCACTGTGCATAAACTTAAGAATTTGCTCGAGTCATTTCTAGATGAGACATCTCCTTCCAAAATACACTTCCCTTACACCATGTGACATTTTAGAAATGAGTCAATAAATTACTGTTTGACTACAGGTTACACATAAAATTCATATTTTGTTGAACTCTGTTACTGTAGGATGCAGTACAATATTGCCTACATTTTTCTCTGCAATCTGCAGGTATTATTAATGTTTGATGTAAGGACCTGATGAGAAGACCCAGAGATCCAGAGCTTGTCCTCGTGTTTCCATTGTGTCACTTGGTCTGTATGTTGCTCTCTGTCCAGATGTTCCTACTCGGGTAAAGGAACACGTTTATCTTTCCTGTTGATCAGCTTGTGTACAGTCTAGGGGTGTCAAGCAGATACTAAATTTTGAGAATTGTTTCTGACAGGTAGCCTCTAAAAAGAGGCAGAGGTATGGGTATTTGTCATATAAGAAAACTGGCAGTGTACACATGCACCGTATCATCATGCACAGCCAAAAAAAAAGCTGGTACTTTTTTTGCCAACGTTGAATTCCTACAGTTGCATGCAATAGGAAATGCTAGGATTCTTCTCTTTTTTGCAGAGGGAATATGAGCACGTTGCAGACAGAAGCTCTCAGATTGCCTGTTAAACATACAAGACTTGTGTAGATGCAGGGCAGGCTTTATAAACCACCTGCAATTGGCAGGATGCTTGTACTTCATGAGGTCCCACCAGCAACTGGAGCATCCCTGGGGCCCTCTTCTGTGCAACAGACTGCAAGAGCACTGATGATCAGCGCATCTTCGAGAGCAACGACTGCATGGGAGCAGATGTCCTAGACAGAAATCAGTGTATGTAGCCATTAAATTCAAAATCCTGTCAATTAGGATGAGCTCCTCAGAGCACACAGGGCAGTGTGAAGTAGTTTTTACATCCATTTGGGGGAGGCATTTCATTATGCAGCTTGTCAAAGTTTCCCTTCAGTGATTTCCCTTCCAAACACTTGTGCAGGTGCTGGGCATCACTAGAAGGCGTATCTCAGAGAGATACTGCTGTTGCCTCTCGCAATAGCATTTCGGAAATTCAAGGAAGAGCTGAGTTCACTGTTAAAACACATTGAGACCTCAGGCTGACTAAACACTGGTATGTCTACTCCAGCCTGCAGAGCAGCTCAGGATTAGAAGGGCATAAAAACAGCTTAAACATGCTATATGTTCCCAGAGCTATGGCTAGAGGCATAATAGAGAATCTCACCTCTCATCCCGAGGCAACGCTTTTTCCCAGTGCATGTGTTGTGCATGCTCCAGTTCCTTGCTAAGAAGATAAAATACATTAACAGTAGTTGAACACATTTTTGGATGTGCATACTTAAAGGATGATCCTGTTATTCCAAGCTCAAAATGTTCTCTGGAAAAGAAAAACATGACAGGAGGTAAACAAACCTTAGCACAAGGAAGAACATGTAGTTTTTCTCAGCATAGTGGGAAAATGTGCTTTCCTCGAATAATAAAGTCCACAGATCCAGCCCAGCCTGGAAATAAGGCTGAGGATGGATACAGACTAGACTTCACATACAAAGAGGCAAAGGGGGAGGGGGCAAAAATACTTTTATTTCTAGGAGGGAAGCTCCTTTCTGCGGTAACTAAACGTGTAACCGAGGAAAGGGGGTGGAATTTCCCTTCCAGAACCTGTCCCAGCTGCGAAAACCTCCAGCAAGCGCTTTTCCCCGCTGCCAGCACCAGCCAGTGTGGCTCTGCCCCCAAGCTGCAAACAGGTTGAAGTACAGCACTAAGAAAGAAAAGAAAAGCATCCCCAAACCCTGAATAATATCCACCTGCTTTCCTAACAGGGGGAGAGAGGGGGCCATTTGGGGTGAACCCAGAGGCTGAAAAGATCCCCCCAGCCCAGACCCAGGCGCCGGGGAAGCGGCCGGAGCTGCGCAGCAGCAGCATCTCGGCGGCGGCGATGGCAGTCCAGGATCCGATGGCAGGCAGGCAGGCAGTCCAGGATCCGATGGCAGTCAGTCCAGGATCGGGCACCGCGGCAAAAGCTCCTCTGCATAGCTAATAAGATTGGCTTCCAGCCAGGGCGGTATGCAGGCAGATGCAGTGCCCTCTGTCCTGCCGGTGCTCGCTCTTCTTTGCCTTCTACAGAGCAGCTCCTGCCCCATCAGATTTGCCAAAAATCATCCCTCCTCGCATAGTTCTTTTCTGGAACTTCAAGTTGTTGGCTTTGGAAAGACACCCCCTTCCCCACGTTTGCATAAATTTACTCCTACTGTATAAATGAAGCTACTAAGTCTGTTTCAAAAGCAATGCTTCTGCGGTGTAATTTCATTATCCAAATAGAGCATGGAATTGATGTGGATGAACGGTAGTTTTTCATGTAAATCGTGTACCTCGAGACACCAAGTTCCGTTAATGTTTAAGAATGGTTTACTGTGCAGCTCATTACATTAAATTATTTTCTGGTTAAACATGAGCCATATGCAACCAGCTGAGGCAAATTTGCAGTTTACATCGCAGAGTTGTCAGCTTTGCAAAAATGAGTGAAAACATTCAGATTATTGTGATTCAGCTCTTGAAACAAACTTTAATAATGTTCCCCACCATTTTTTGCAAGGATAAAAGTTAAAATCACAGCCAATGTGTAGAAATTCTTGGAGGCAGTAACTCTTAAGAACTTATACTAAACTGAGTTAATAAGTTATCTAGTTCCCAAGTTCGCCTAATACATATGCCTTTAGTTAACCCTTCGAGAAAAATCATACATTATTTTCTTTAGATTTTCATGGAAATTATAGGCCAGCTCTACAAATGCCTAAACATGCAAGTAGATTTATGTCAGTAAAGTTACTTGTGCTTGTAAATATTTGCAGGATGAGACTTTAAAAAGCATGTATCAACTAAAAATATTGATATGTGTAACTTCCCCTGTTCAATTAATTCTTGCCAGCATTGACTAACAAAACCATGGCATTCGATAACAAAAATGCCTTCGTGCCACATAAAATGGTGAAAGGTTTGTTGATTTCTGCCTCCTACAGGATTGAGATAGAAAAAGGTGAGTTCTGTACTACAGGCAGGACTCAATCTAAAAACAGACATTCTGCAAATGACTTCATCATCATAGCCACACTTATTTTTCACAAAATACTGCTTTCTGCTATTTGAATCTATCACAAATAATTTTTCCCATGCAATCATTAGAAGAAACTGCAGAGAATCAAGTCCAAAAAAAGTAATTGAAAACTTAAGAGTCTTCTTAATACAGAATTATAAAGCAAAATGCAGAATGTATAGCAAAATGCATTTACCTTTAATTTCTAAAATTGCAAAAGAGGTTAGCTGAAAAACTTGGGAAAAAAACCTAAAAATGCACAAAATTTAAGGGCAGGCGGCAAGAAAGCAACTAGCATGCTGGGGTTTTTTTCAGATCAGCATGTGTTCTCATGTAAACTGAAATGCTTAAAAGATAACAGCAGCAATAATTATTAACACTGAAATCATATCTGTCAGCAAGAAGACAGTTGTAGGAGTTTTATGAGCTCTGCACAGGAGTTCAACTCTAACTGAAATATGTATTATGCAAAACAAACTCCATGCAATTCCAGCTCAGAAATGCTTTTGAGGTACCTTGTGACAAGGCACTGGGTCATGACCTAGGTCTTGAGAAGCCTGAGTTAGTAGATGTTAGTTTTCGTTGGGGCTTTGTTTACCATGGACTTAGACATTTTGTATTATTAAGAATCTGTGGCTTATGAGGACATTCTATTTATCTTACCAGTCTTTTTTGATGGAAATGGCCGAATTTTCTTGGAAACAGGGATTTTATTGTGGATTCTTGGTGCCCCTTGGAGAGGCTTATTTTTCTGGACAATAGTTTTCCTTAGTGTCACTACCCTTTTGATTTCCCAATGGTCACAGGCTCTCAAGGTCGTGCAAAGTGCATCCTTTTGTTATAATGGACCCAGAATTTCGTATAAAAAGGCAGCAAAAAGATCTCTGTTTAGTGATTTAAGGTATATTTTCTGCCATGTACTTCTGCATTAGATTTTGGCTGTTCTGCTTTAAAAAAATGTGTAATTTGGAAGATAAAAGGTTTAAAGGCAAATTACAAGAGTACGCTCAGTATATATATATATTAATTTCCCACACATTCCCATGTAAAACTGAAATGCAGATTCTGAAGCAGGATTTTCCCCATGAACCTCTGTATAATTTAATGTATCAGAGATATTGTACCTTACACATATTGTAATGTAAAGCATTAAAACAATATGCATTTCTATTTTGTTTATTTTGATTTAGCTTGACTTTTCCTTTCCTTTCTAAATTACTCATTTAGATAGATCCTAATCTCTTACATTCCTCCTGATGAGTGCTGCATTAAAAAATGTCAATGATTGCTGTAGCTTGTGGCATCACTGCATTTTGTGATGGTGCTTTGCTTGCCTAGAAGGTAAATAGTTCCTCTCTGTACTAACCAGAAAGCACAAAACTTTATGAAGACTGAAGATTCACTGAGAATAACATGAATTCTAACATTATTTTTTTCCCTTGAGATTTGTCTGTGTTTACAGTCTCCTTTCGACCTCTGTTAACATTGTTTTGATTAAATGTGAAAAAATACATCAACCTTTAAGAGTGTTCCAATTCTTTCACTTTTCTTACTTTTTGTTACAAGATTACACAGAGTTCCACATAAATTTATCTGCTTTGTAGGAAATATATTAAATCACTTCACAAACTGAAAACATGACCAGGAGTAAGTACAGTTTGTCTTCAAAACGTTGTAGGCTGCATGAGGTGCCTCAGGGCTCAAGAGGTCACTTGTAGGTTTGGGCTTTTTACGAATTTTTTAGCATGCCTGTTGCTGCAGGCTTTTGTTGTGCTGCTTCTTCCAGCTTTTGCATAATCAGTTTTAGAAGTATTGTATCACATATTCTCACTAAAAAATCTACAACCAAAAATAATCGTTAAAAAGATCACATGCATTAGCAACTTAAAAATTATTACTTTCAGGAGAGTTTAATTGTCTTTTTCAAAAGTGATTATTTTACATATCTCTGCATAATGACCAACAGTTGCAGCATAAAATGTATCAGTACTCTTAACATTGTTCCCCACAAATAAATTCTCACAATCAGTTTAATTGTTAAATTACACAATTTAAAATAATCTTAAAAAGAAAATACTTCTCCACTTTCCTTAAATTTAGACTGTTAAAGCTACAGCCTTTTGAACCATAGTTTTTTCCTCCAAATATGTTTTTGCTTTTTTGTTTAATTTTTTTGAATGTCTTTAAGAAGCAATGAGAAAAATCAGTTGATTTCACTTTTGCTTACAAGTAGTATCTGACTGTTTTCATTGTCTAAACCTGCTCCACTAGCACAGCAATTTAACTTTGCTCTGCAAATCTCTGAGTAGCATTTATACAGAAACAAAAGTGTGGTAACTGCATATTTTACCTGTACACATTTTTATTAACCAATTTTATAAGAAGAAAATGTAATTATTATGTTTTGCATAAATTACCAAGCAATTCCCTGATACAAAGCTTATTAAAGTCAATGGATTTTTTTCTCCTCACTGATTTCAAGTTGAATTAGAAAAAGTCTTTCAAAAAGACTTTAACAACAGTAACTATTAAAAATTTTGTATAACAATATATGAAACAATAGATTACTTTCAGAAACTATAACATAAGGCTCACACATAGTTTTGTTTATATTTTTATTTGCTATTTTTCCATGTTTTGCAGTCTTCAGGGGAAAAAAAGGCTACTAGCTTCAAAAGCAGCTTTGTTTAATTAAGAATTTAGGACCAGTCCTCTTTTTTTTTTTTTTTGTCTTTTTACTTGAAATGTTTTCAGGTCAAAGTAGAGCTGATTCTCTAATTAAGCTCTTACATGCTGCTACATTCTAGTAACGATAGAGTTAGAAGGCAACAAATTCACTAAATCCTCCAGTCCTGACAAATCAGGTTATTTTTCCCATCTGCTCCTATTTGCCAGAATCGCTTTTTAAATCTACCTCTCTGATTCCCACAGAGCAGGCTGAAGGATTTTCATTACCTCAGAGCTACATATTTAATTTGTAAAGAGATGATGAATTCTTAAAAGATTCTATTTCACATAAGGGGTTTTTTTAGAAGAATATGGCATTTTCTTAGAAACCAGGATTCCTTTTTAGTTTAGATCTTTTCTTGAGCTTTGGATGATGCAAGCCATAGGCATAAACAGCTACACAAAGGAAACTGGGATTTTATTGTGCATTCCTGGTGCCCCTTGAAGAGCTTATTTTTGTGGACAATAGTTTTCCTTCGTGTCACCACCCTTTTGATTTCCCAGTGGTCACAGGGTTCCAGGGTCGTGAAAAGTGCATCCCTTTGTTCCTCTTAGCCTAAAATTCTGTATAAAAAGGCAGTTAAAGGACCCTAAAGTTGGTTAAGGCATGGAGGGTATTTTGTGTAGCAGAACATAAGTTGCATGCTTTGTTAAATTACGGTTAAGATTGCAATTCAAGAGAGAAAATACCATTAAACACATTGTTAGAATATCCAAACATTAATAAATACCTATTCATAAAGTCACAGAATTAACCCCAGAATATCTCTTAGCATTCAAACAATGATCACCAAACAGCAAAAATCCAACATTATTTTAATATCTAGCTAGAATTAGAATTGATTTAATTAATTTTCTAGTGTCTTTTTAAAAGGGATTTACTATGAATTTATAATTTTGTTGAGAAACACTAACAAATTATTATCCACTCTTTCTGTTAAATCATGGTTCTTAAGAACCCTTTACTCTTTCAAAAAGACTAATGAAAACTGAATTTCTGACAGGAAATTTAATAGCCCATCTTTGAAATTTTTCAAGAAAGAAATAAGCACATTTCTTAAATATGTGTACTTCATTCTTAAAATAAAATTACTTATATTGAATGAATTTTGTTATTTGCACTAGTATACCTCTAACATTCCCACAGCATGCTCCCATCATTGTTTCAGTTTTTGTATATGTTTCTAATACGAGGCGGCTCTTTAAGAGGAGAAGCAGCCCAGCACCTAATTGTTGGAATCTGTGGCTTGACAGTATCGCGCCCTGCATAAATTCAATACTGTACAAGAAGAAAGCTAGCAGTTGCTCTCCCCTTCTACAGGCACATTTCAGTAGTCTAAAGTAGTTTTCAAGGTCCCAGCAAGAGCAATAGCAGCTACTGGGTGAAGAGTGGAAGAAGCTGGAGGAGTGCTGGAGCAGGGCTGTAAGGGATGGGGAAGTGATCAAACACAAAGTTGCATCCTGAGGGCAGGCAGGCTGGAAGAGGGGAGAGTCATTCACTAATGCTGGAGGCTGAGATAAGACACCTGATTTATTTATTGATGCTAAGCGCTGGAGCCTGCAGCGTGGTGTCAGACTCCTCTGTGCTTTAGGAGTAAGGCTGATCGCATCCTTTAAAGATAGAAAATTAGTTATTTCCCAAAGTAAAATGTTCCATGAAGAGTGTATTATCTCTGAGCAAGTGTTCTGTTTAGTTTCCTAATGAAAAAAAATTATGTGTGTGAAACATGAAATAGTCTAATTTGGAAAAGCTTCATGGCACTCGTCAGTGGATTGCCGCATGTTCTCATCTTCCCTTTTTAGCCAAATTCCCATGAGGCAAGCAGAGACTTCTGTGATCCATTCTTTTTTTCTTTTTTTTTTTTTTTTTCCCAGAAAACAGTCTGTCAAGATAAAGACATTTTGCTTACAGAAAGAGCAGGATGCATTTCCCAACATAAACACTGCAGTTTGTAAATTAATGGGTTTTGTACCGAAATGTATACCAAAGCCTCCTAAATCTTCCTTGAAAAACAAGATAAGAGAGTTATCAAAGGTATTTTATGGATCCCCTATACTCCCTCCACTTTCAAAGAATTCAACCCTGTATTCTCAAGGTGCAATGCTGATTTTTCTAAGAGCAAAAGGAGGGCACCTGAAAATAGAAAGAATAGACCCTGT
This sequence comes from Pandion haliaetus, assembly GCA_013401275.1. NCBI lineage: Eukaryota > Metazoa > Chordata > Aves > Accipitriformes > Pandionidae > Pandion > Pandion haliaetus. The sequence goes on from VYZV01024446.1 coordinate 661,986, forward strand.
GAAGTATTCCATGTACAGAAGACATTTTCATTCTTATTGTTCAGATATCTTGTTACCTTGGAAATGGAAGGATTTCTAATTTACCTGAATTCAATTAAACCAATATATCTATTAGCTGCTGAACTGCTCAAATGTTGGCTACATCTAATACAAGATTGGCAAGTCACTACTAGATTAGTTGACCAGATTCACTGGTATTTAATACTAGATGTGTTTTCTCCAGTTCAATGTACGGATCGCACTCATTTATGCTATGACAAGATCATTCTCTTTGCAGTTAGTGGCTATGACATTTAGTGAGAGAAGATTTAACTTGTAATGAAGCAGCAGTTAATGGCTGCTACCAAATTTCCTTGTCTTGTTTGACCACACAGTTTTCCTAAACTCGACTTGCCATTTCCATGTGCCCATCTCAGCCCAGAATCTCCAGCAGCCTGAAGGATAATTCGAAGCAGGATCTCATAAACCAAACAGAAGCTAATATCAGAACAAAAAATAGATTTTGGGGCTAAGAATGGTTAATTTCTGTTTCGTTCAGTGCCTCCATTTAATACAAGGAAAAAATGTGAAAGAATTGAGAGGGAAGGTTTATTCCAATAAATGTTTGTAGGTTTGGCCCTTGCTCAACATAGACCAATCACTCACTACTTGATACAAATTGGAGGTGCTTCATTCTATCAAGGTGTTAATTATATCTGCGGCTAAGTAAATGTTGAGGCTGAAACACATAATGATAAATGTCACACTTTTCCATGACATATGCACAGGATAAATCAGCACCATGTACAAGAAAGGCACATATAAAATGCATTTCAAACCATATAATTAAATTTAAAACATTATTTCTATAATTTCATATTTAAAGTTTCATATTTAAAAAATTAGCATCCTTTATCACATATCTCAGAAATGTATTTTATGTTCATTGGTCTGATTGAAAGCAGAATACATTTAAGCTAGTATGAAGAACTGTAATTGCTCTCCTATGCCCTTCCAGCTGTGAAAGGGCAACAGTAGACTCCCCCTCTTCCATTAACCCTGTCAGAAGTTCATGCCGGGCTGTTCTCCGGGAGGATGGAGTACAGGATGGAGTACAGCCATCTCCAACACTCACTTGGACACCCATGTCAGACAACCAGTACAACCCATGGAAATCATAGTTGGCACGTAGCAAAGCAAGGGCGACATCTCCAACACCCTCTGTTGCTCTCAGGGAATACAGTCATACCCACAGAAGGCTAAAACTTTATTAAAATGAGTCAAATAAGACTCTTCTTAATATACAGTGCTGAACTTGCTGTTGTACTGGAAAATCTGGGAACCTACACAACAGTCCACCTCTTCACAAGTTGGATGTGAGAGGGTCGGATGAGGGATGCTTTCCAAACCAAAACTGCTTCTCCAACCCACTTCCAGTTAAAAAAATGGGTGACTTCATGGACAAAAATATATCTGAATCTTAACATAACTTGTGGTAGGACTCAAAAGGGATAAATTGAGTCCAGAAAAAAGAGAAAAACCTTGTAACTAATGATTAGCGGTGGGAATTGTCAAGTGAACAGCTGGTTTTCAGAAAGGGGCTGAATCATGTTTTGGTCACAGAATATCTCCAGGGCCCCCCACCTCTAGAAAATGTGCTTGTCCTAGACCTGAAGATAGCATCCATCCATATGTGTAGCTCCCAGACCTTCAGAGCATTTTTTTTCAAACATCTCCAGCAATCAGATTAAGCACAGCAACAGTATCCAGTAAAATAATGTCTTTATTTTCTGTATCTTATCTTCCTGTCCACCATTCTGTTTTCCTAAATACATTTTCAGATGTAATTAAGATATCCTAGCTCAGGTAAGTGCAGCTTTGATTCTTAAAAGTAGTCATGATAAGGTGAAGTAAACATACAAATTGGAATAAAAGGTGTTTGAGACAGTTTTGAATTGCCTTTTTTTTTTTTTTTTTTTTTTTGCTATATTATCCAGAACATGCGGGGTTTTCTTTTGCTGGTGTCTAGTATCTACAGTGAAATTCACCATAGTTCTGTGTTCTTTAATATTCAAATATATTTGGTCTCAAATGAAATTTCCATAGAAGTAGTTATGTTATAAGGTTTAAAAAAGCATCCTAACTATGTCTCAAAAGACTGTGACTTGATAATTCATAACTTCTTGCATTTTGCCATGTTCTACCTAAAGCTGCAGCAGAAATTGGTTGTGATTCAAGTTATTTTTATTAGTTATACTGAAAGCTTTAATTTTCCCTTCTTTTCTTGGCAGTAACTCTCAATGTATCATTTTTCAAGCCACAGACCTGAGAAGATTCTTGCTGAATGTTTGGAGGAGAAGCTAACAAGTCCGCCAGCAGAATTACTGAGTGGGTCTAATATCTCCCTAGGAAATTTTCTCAGGAAATTTAGCAGCAGACAATATTCTGTTCTGTACAGGCATTCAGGTCAGGTACATCATTTATAATGTCTGAACACCTTCCAGTAGTACATTAAGCAAAATGACTAGCATATCTCGTATGTGGTTCATGGTGCAGAGAGAAACTGTGCGTTAGGGAAGAATTAATAAAAGGAAAATGAAAACAACTGGAAATTTTCTTGGGCGGTGCTACCTGTTCCTCATCCTCTTCCTGCGATATGATTTCATTCTTCTGTGGGTTTGTTGGGGTTATTTTGCAGGTGTAAGTGCATAACAGCCTCACACTTCATGAAATCTAGAAACTGAAACGATGAACACCTTTTTTCTAATGCTTTAAAAGTAAACTGCCAATTTCTTGTAAATATTGTCTACCTGGCAGGTTTCCTTGTCCTTGGAAAGCAGAACTGCCCTGTGGCAGCTAAGACTGTGAAGAACAGAAAGTGGGAAGGTTGATTACAGAAGTTGCTCCCAGTATTCCGAAAAGTAGTTTGCTTAATGTGCACATTTCTCTCCAGAAGAACAAGCTGCTGATCTGCTCCGCATTTTCAGACCGTATGACCATCAGTCTGGGTGTTGACTGATTCCTTCTGATTGGAGGAATGACAACCAAGCTCCTCCTGTGGGAGCCGGTGGCTTGACTCCTGAGGTCACTTTTGCTTGCTGACCTCATTGCCATCTTTTACCCAGTCGTTGGAAACAGAGCTGTTACCCTCCTTAAATTGTAACATCAGATATTTTATTTTTACTGTGTGTTTAGAAATCTTGTGCCATTTACAAATATGCCCTTCCAGATCCAGCAAGGGCGTTTGAAGATACTGCTGCCTCCAGCTTGTTATCTCAGTCCTGTGCCAGAGATTACTGACCCTGTAGATCTAAGGACAGAGTAACTCGTATTGCACACTCTCTAGTCCTCATTAAGAAAAATCTTTTAAGTAATGTACATAGATGTGTGCAGTTAATTTGGTTCAGGTGAAAGCTGGGGAGATAAAGGGGCTTATTTTAAACTGTTCTGCCAGCAGGGATGGTGACGGTGTCTGGGGGGAGAGGCACTCTGGGGAATAACGTCAGCAAGCATGTACACTTGTATCAGCATACTGGATTTATTTTTATTTTAGTAGTTTTCATCTCAAATGGATTCTGTCTGACCTAAAGGAGAGCCTTTCTGAGGGAGAAAGACAAATGTCCTAGGAAAGCAACACTAAAATGTCTTTTTTTTCTCTTGTCTTGGTTGTTAGAGCTTGAAAACAGGGTTGCCTCTTATGAAAACAGATAATTAAACACAATGTAATAAGATGTTAAAATTCATGGTTTGCCACCCAGTTCTGTCTGTGGTTTGATTGCTGCTTCTAAATATTTGTGCTCCTCTTTGTACAAAGTTTTGCTCAGTTCAGTGCTATCAAACTGCAGTGACTCTGACGACAGTGATGTTCCCTTACACTCGCTGTAGCTAACACAGGTTCAGCAGAAGCATTTTTGCTGTTACACAGGCCAGCGTTCAAACCTCCTGGCAAGTTGGGACATGGCTGTCACTGCCCACCCAGGACATCGTTCTGTAAAGAGCTTCTTTCTGCAAAGAGCAGTGTGTTGTGTGCTGTGGGCTGCTCCTCATCTGCTCCTGGGAAACTGTGGCCACATTTCAATTTTAGAGTGTTACCTTCAAATTATCAGTTACTACTCTGTCACTGCAATTTTTTATTGCTAGAATTTTTGTTCTGTTGCTAGAAAAGCTGTTTAACCCAAGAAAGTATGCAGTTTGGAATGATCTTATGTTGCTTGAAGTATTTTCCCCTCTTTTTTTCCTTTTTTTTTTTTCTTTCTTTTTGTGCCAGTGCATGCTCCTAAAATGTAACAGTCACTTCAAACAAAAAGCAATCTCTTTTTTCTGTGCCTGGAGACATTTGACGAGCATTTTTAGGAAAGGAAGAAATACAGAGGGGAAAGCACTGAGGTGGAGAAAGTGAGGGTGGGGCAGGATGAAGAAATGAAGATCAAGAAAAAGACAAACCTACCCGCAGTGCTCCTCTCTTCTTTCATTAGGTTCTTTCTTAGAAGGTGTCTAGGGCAAATTTACCTAGGTCACAAAGAGTTACTAGTTGTCAGAGAGGTCTAGACCCTCTCCATTCACTTCTGCAACAAGCTTGTCATTAGACTGGAAGAGGAGACTCCACAAATACAGAGCTTGACTGTGGACGCGCCATGTTCTTGTAAGGTGATGATGGGATTGTCTGTCCTGATAGCATACATGTAAATACCACAACGTAGCAGTGGCAAATCTGGTGGCTTCTGATTTTTTTTGGCAGGATTGGTGGTGTTCTTTCCTGCCTTGTTCTGCACCGCTCTTTGCTCGCTGCTACCCAGCTTTTGACTTATCTAAATAGATCTTTCTTGAAGCAAATATCCAGCTGGCTTGTAGGGCTCCCCTAGCCAAGCTGCAGGAAACGACGACTTCCTCTGAGATCAGGCTGCAGCAGGAAACTTGATTAATTTCTCCTTCCCTCCTCTCCTGTGCCCCTTAGCGACCAGTTTAGCTCAGAGGTATAACTAATACACATCATGTAAGAAAGCCCATTTTTAAGTCAAGCCCGAGAGGACAGGCTGCCAGTCCCAGAGACTAAGACTGTGATCAAAATTGTTGCGATTACAGAGCTAGGGGCATCAGCATGTTGCTGGAGAACTGCTGCTTTGAGTGTGGGCACTTCCAAGGGTAGTTACAAGTCACGTTGGTTGCTTTTAACTTATATGATTTACCTCTGTAGTAGAAGAGGACTAAGCTGCACAGAGCACCCGTACCCCTCTAGGAATAGTGTTTCGATAACTCTTTCTGCTACTAGTTAATTTGTAATTGATTTATCAGGCAATTATATTGGCACAAAACTTTTTTGTAGATCATGCTGTACGCTCTGTCTCACATACATGCACAAGAGCAATTTATGTGACAGGTATCAAAAATTTTGAGATCCACGGTTACTGTCCTATTGAGGTCTCTGTGCCATACTAGCTTGGCAGAGTTAGGTGGGTGCTTAGGTCAGTTCCCAGTATGCCCAGGTCAGTGTTAAAGTAGAAACAGCAGTACAAAGGGTGCTCTCTTTCAGTCTCTCTTGCAGCTGCTTCTTCCTGCCCCTAGTGCTGCTCACGCAGGTACAGGGGGAGTTGGTTCATCGTGCTGACCTGCTAAAAAATGACACACCTCCAAAATGTAATTTTTCAGTGGATCAGTGAGCTGAACTGGCTGACTTTAGCGTAAAGCAATGGCTGGAGTTTGAACAAGGGAGGATGCAGAAAAGTTCGGCTGAGGATGGTGAGAGGAAATTAGAAGTGCTCCTTTTGCTTACACAATACTGCATCCTCAGTGCATTTGAAAATTCAACTTTTCAGTATTTAACTAAATGCAAATTTTTTGTTTGGTTTTTGTTTGTTTATTTGCTCCATTGGAACTCAGCATACTTTTTATTATGAAACAAATGTGTCATGGCTAATTGTATTCATTGGTAATATGGTCAGAAATCCTACGTTTCCAAAGTTTGGAGCTGAGTTTTGGGATACATAGTTGGAATGATTCAAAGCTTAGCATTATAATGGATAAATAATAGCATTTACATTTTCTTTTCCCTTCCTTCCCTCCTCTTCCTGTCTTTTTTTCCTCCCTTTCATCCTGTCTTGCTTCTTTTCTTCCTTCTTCTTTATGCAACTGCATTTTTGTTTCTAACCTGTTATATGAATGTACCACTCTTGCAAACTGCCTTATAACAGCCCTGAATGGCTCTTCACTACAGAACAGGCTGCAAATTCCTGTTACATGCCCTCTTAGTGCACGTCAGTCTTGTTGTAGGACAACTTTAGGTGAAGTTGCCATCCTCTATGATTAATAAGATCCTTGCCTGTATGACTTCAGATTCCTTTCCAGATTAATTTAGTTGCTGACGCCAGCATAGCGCTGACCTTGAAGATGGAGGTACCTGCTTGTTAGAATCTGGGCTGAAACAAGTGCACTACTGTCTAATAACTGCTAGATCAGGAAGATCAAAATCCCACAGAGGAGGAAGACAGATTCCATGATTATTAATCCTCAGTCAACTGAGACAAATTCAGGACTTCAAACTGCCTTCAACTTACGCTGATCCTTCTCTAATGTCAGTGAGAAGTTTATATGGAAACCAAAGTAGAAGACATCCTTTCTGCAGCATTTGTATTTCAATTTATTCAAACTCATACCACACAGGAGTACCCTGACATATAATAAAGCATTTCTGAACTCACTTCTGTCGAATTGTTTGATTTTGGTTAAGTGAAATATTACTCCTTTTATTTAGTTGTTACCTTTCCTCATCCACAAATATAAAGCCTGTGTCAAAAATCTTGTTCACATCTAGTTTAGACTACTTATAATACTTATAAAATTTACAATTATACTTAGGTTATCCAATTCTGAGAATAGACAAACATTTACCATAATCCTTTATGAATACATTTCACCTCATGCAGTTGTTCTTACTGGATTTTAATGTAAATCCAGATAAAATTTGTTACTTTTCTATTTTTAACAGCAAGTAAACTAGGTTTCATCTCCTCAGTTCAGCAATTACAGTGCAATGAAACATACCTGAAGAAACAATTCTGAGTAAATCGGATAATAATGTACTCCAAATTTTTCACTCCTGGGGATTTTGATTCATGTCCTGATTTAGTTTTAAGTGATATTGATTTTGGAGATACCCTTGAAGTTCCTACAGAAGTTTTTTTCTTACCAAAATTTATATGATTTTGTATAATTGTGTTTCTGCTCAGTTTGTATGCAAAGAATGGACTGTGACTGGAATATCAGGAATCTTGTAGGTCAGGATTAAAGGGCAATTTTCAGGGTTACCAGAGGCAGCATATAGTGCCTGTCTATACTATGTATAGCTTTCTAGTAATTCAGCATAATAAGGTCTGACACATCCACCGTTCTCAAGTAACACTTAGCGCCTACATGGCAGCAGTGTTTCATATATTCAGATGCCAATGCAAATGTTAAAACAAAGTAAGTACCTCTGAAGAGTTTGAGTGGTGATGTGACTAAATGAAGAAGCGAGTTTACAACAAATGTAGTTTGTAATCCTCAGTCCATAAATATAAGCATTTCAAACATAGGTCCTGTAAAACTTACTTTATTTTAAAAGTAAGTTTTGCTTAATGCATGAACTATACACATCTATTTGGTTTTGAAAAATACAGTTCTAAAACGTTTCCTCCAACAAATATCATACCCACAGCTTTAATATCACACCAACAGCTAAAAATACAGCTGAGCTCCTCTATAGTTTAGTTAGTGTGTTGTAATGTTGCTAAAGAACCAAAAATTACTTAGTAATTTACTTACACTGAATAAAACCACCTTCGTGTGTGAGTTTCCCACTGCAGCCTTATATGAGAACTGCTAAGGAAAGGTATTCAAAGTTTTAAGCCTTTGTACAATAAAAATAATCAGTATTCACATCAAAGTGAAATTATATTGTTCTAACTTTTTTTCCATGTGATAGGAAACAAACCTTAGGAATGGAGAGAAAACACTGGGAGGAGTTATTTTCTCCTAATTTCAGTGCACAGGACTTTTTTAGTCAAGCCAATCAATCTGAATCACTGATGTTTGAAAAATTGGCTTTAGACAGAGCAAAGAGAGTGAAAAAAACCCTCTACAATACAGCAATTACAAAAATTCTAGAGGAAAAAAAGGTTTAAAAGGAAAAGAATGTGTTCCCAAAGTCGTTGTTCAAGCATACAAACCTAAGTTAGTGGGTGCAAAGATAAACATTTCAAAGGAGGAAGCAGAAGGGGATTCTGCCTGCTGTGGGGCTGGTGATTTAGATGTTGGAGCTGAAGAAAGCTTACAGGGAACAGAGGGCCATTGTGCCTGGAATGCAAAGGCATCCGCAGCTTCGCGGCGAGAAATGCACGGGAGCCGCCGGGAGCTGAAAGCCACGCGTGGAAACCCAGAAAGGGACCCTGCGAGTGCTGAACTGCAGGGGGGGAAAAAAAGAAAAATGAGGTTCACTGCGACCCCCTCCCCACCCCACACCCCCCCGGTTACAGCAAAGTCAAAGGGCAACATTTGGGAAAGATCTCGAATCTGATGGTTTGGAACAAGGCTTAGGTGAAAAATCAGCAAACTTAAGGAGATTAAGTGCAGAGTTGCTCCAGGTAAGAGAAGCAGCTCTTAAATTTAAGCGGCAAAGATTTACAACGAGCAAGGTTAAAACAGCAACCTGGGCTCGGAAATAAGGCTTACACAGAGGAGGTGGAAATGCATCGGTACGCGGGGAAGTAAGGAGCGACCTGGAAGCTGTCAAAAGCGAGCTAAATGTTGAAAAGGTCTTACATGCCTGAAATATGAAAGCTGTAGCCCTACTTAAAAAACGTGGTTTGGCCCAACCATTAAGTGATGCACTTGATGACTTTCGGGGCACATGTTTTGTAAAACACGCAATGGAAGGAATCCCTGCTAGCTGCGGGGG
>VYZV01024448.1:5057-18393 GCA_013401275.1 Pandion haliaetus
ACGAGTGAGGAATCTTCCCCCTGAGGAAAGGAGCGGCAACGACGATGTGTGGCGGGCTGACTCAACCCCCATCCCCTGTTCCCCTGCGCCGCCGGGGGGAGGAGGGAGAAAGCACCGGGAATGGAGCTGAGCCGGGAAGGTGGGAGGGGTGGGGGGAAGGTGTTCTGATGTTTGGTTTTCCTTCCTAATATCCTTGGTTTTGATTTGTTTTGTAGTCAATTAAATGGATTTTGTTTCTTCCCTGAGTTGAGCCTGTCTTTTGCCCGTGACCATAAGTGGGGAGTGATCCCTCCCAGTCCTTGTCTCGACCCACGAGCCTGCCTTTGTATTTTCTCCTCATCCCAACGTGGCCAGGGGAGGGAGTGTGGGGTGAGTGAGCGGCTTTGTGGTGTTTTGTTACCGGCTGAGCTGAAAACCACGACAGGCTTGTACCCTAAAAAGGAGAGCAGAAGGCTAGCTCATTGTTCTTGTCGAAGGAGGGTGTGCTGGTTAGAGTCAGTGTAAGGAGGATCGAGATGTACAGCTACTCAGTAGACTTTGTGTGAGGCTGCAGGCTTTTATGCTACTTAGAAAATGCAGGCTGGGCTGAATGTTATGTGTTATCTTAAACATGTAATATGCCTGTAAATACACCAGGTCTAACTAGCCAAAATATTTCTGCTTAGTCAAGCAATCTGTAAACTGGTCTTTAGATGCCTAACCTCACTCACTGCTATAGTGTGCTTGTAGTGTTATATCTGGTTACTAGGAAGTATGTGCTAGTTCTTACAATGGTAGTACATCCTTATAGATCCACAGAGATCATTACAATCATGACCTTTTAAAATGAGCTAGTGCTTCATTATACTAGAGCTGAAGACTTTTTATATATTTATGATTCTTGAACCTTGTTGCAATGATTCTCAAATACAACACCAAACTGAGCAATCCTGAATGAGACTCATTTTGCTAAACTTACTTTAGGATGGAAGAAAAAGCTTCTCATAATAGAAGACCTCCTAGGTGCATTCCTTGTCCTCCTGATGTTTATTTCCTGTTTTGATGAAGATTTCCAGCTTCACATCATTAGAAATTTCAATAGCATGTTCTCATTTTCTGTCATGAAAGTAATTAAAATATTGACTGATATCTAATGCAAGGTCAGCACTTCCACTAATAACTTCTCTGCAACCTAATTTTTCCCACTTTTATGACTTACTAACTTCCCATTAGCTGGAAGCTTACCTTGCTTACTATCCCTGTGATGTTCTTCAGCTTAACCCACACAATCTCATGAATTACGTATCGGTTGCATTAGTTGAACATAGAGAAATTAGGTCTACCATTTTCCCTAAACCCACAGAGCAATTCTCACCAAAGAAAGGCTGTAGCATGTTTTGCCACCACTGTCCTTGGTGAATCAATGTTGTACTTTATTAATTATATTTCTGTGAATTTAATTAGTTATTCCTTCAAACTATTTTAAACCTTACATGATATTGAGTCAGACTTAACTGAATCCAATTTGCACCTTAAGTCCTACAGCTGTTCAGATTTGAACAGTTAAATTATAGCGTATTGGTTTTTTAGATTATCTTTGAATTACAGTGCCTAATGTTAACTAAGTCATTGCAAAAATATTAGCTCATGAGTTTTGACCAGATGACTAGAGAAAACTACTATCTTCATCTAATACTATTCCTTCAGAACTAGCTGTTGCTTTTAAGCCTGTATTTAGTGTAACATAGCATATTGACAGAGCACCTTTTTTAAGGAACACCAGTATAATGTCCTTACCAAAGAAACAGTAATGATTACAATAAGTCATGGACTTGACTAAAACAGGGTGACTGACAAGGAAACCACTGGACAAGAGTATAGCAGACCGTACATGCTGGGTAACCTTGGACATGCTACAGCTATGGGCCCTCAGGTTCCCCACCACTGGGTAACATGAGGCATGCAAACTGCTTTCATCAAGAAGGACACTGAGATCTATTGATGTTACATATTAAGGAAACTATTATTAACTATTTTACTAGAGACCAGAGGCCAGGTATTTCCCAAAACCTATCTAAGTGAACCCAGTCAAAATCCCACAGAAGGTCTTACAGCACGGTCCTTCGTGCATCCACTCAGTGTGGCCGGCACCTTTCTTCTCTGAAAGAGACCTCCAAGTCTTTTCATGGTTAGAAAGTCAAATCCCTCTCCTTAGGCATTCCTAGAATGTAGGACATCATGACATGACTCAATCTCATGTATAAATATATCCATTAACACTAAGCAACCTCTAACTTTTCCTTCTTTTAGGTGCAAATTTCCAATGTCAGATTTAGGGGCAATCAAGAATTTCCACTAACTATGCAGTGCACCTGCAGGCTTAACACAAGAAGTCTGTGTTGTGCGTGTTCTTCTTGTTCCTGTTAAATTGGCCTTTTGAAGACTAAGGGCTTGTGAGCTTTGCATGTTAAAGGCTAAACTCTTGTTATAGTGAAACTGATTTTTTTTAAGACTTGAGGGAGATTGAGGGTAAATTGAAAAGAATGCCATGGAGTCCTTGTGCAAGTCATTCACCTTGTAGAGCTCTAGGCTGAGAGAGCTCAAATGCCACTCTACATAACAAGCTCAAAAACACTAATTTAAATAACAAGCACAAACTCCACTTGGGATCCACACTGAGGCATTTGTGGATTGTGCAGCCTGAACTCCCAAACAACATTATTTGAAGAAAAAGAGTAATTCCTTTTTTAAAGTGGTAATTCAGGGACCAAATCTCAAAAGCATTTGAACATTTCAAAGACTATTGCTACACTAAATTGTTCTTAACTACAAGTATTAAATTTTAAAAGGGACAGAGTACTTTATTCAAATTTAAATTATTAGCTTCAAGTCTCTCAAGGATAATAAATCTATGCATATTCTTGTCATTTCAACTTTAGCAGAAAGTACAATATTTTGCTTTAAAGCTGAAAAGTTAATGCTTGCTAACAAGTGATGCAGACAATGGCTAAACACCATCTTAATAGCTCAAAAATTATACACAAGAACAAACACTAAAATTCCTCTGTCAAATATTGATCAAATGAAAACATGTGGGAAAGTGTAACAGACAGATTTCATGGAAGAAAGATGCAACATGAACCACTACCTAAAAAGATACCACATTTGGCCAGTGAAGTACTTTGGTACAGATCTTTGTTAACTGGAATGTCACACAAGTACTGCTATATATTTGTCCAGTCACACTAACTTTCTCAACTATGTTAAAATGCTTGTCTTAAACTTCAGTGGAAGTATTTGCAGCTGGTTTGGACACCTCTCCATATTTAAAAAGTTTGTCATAACTAAAAAACAATGTGTTTTCAACAATATGGAAGATTATTTGCTGTTTTTTACAGAACAATTTTTCATTTTGAATAAAAATATTTGTCCATATGACCATTTAAGTTTGTGTTAGAAATTAAGTTATTTCTCCTGATCACCATCAGTTGTAAAGATTTTTGGTTCACCAAAAAAGGCAAGATGGTAATTTTTTCTCCTTTAAAATGAAGAAAAATATCTATTTTGAAAATGGATCCTGTGTCCTCTAAAAGGAAAAATTTTATGGAAGTCTCTCTTTTAAGTCAGCTGAGCTCAGTATTTTGCTGGTTTTAACAGATTTTTTTTCAGTTCAAGAGTGGTTTAAAAAACCTTTTTTAGACCAGAATGGTACTTTTATTGAAGAACTAGATCAGATTTTTCTAGATTAGAAAAAAAAAAAAGAATAGTGAGCAAGATCTTCAGAGGTATCTTAGATCTGATGAAGATTTTTAGAAGTACTTATGTTAAAAAGGCATCCAAACACCATTTTTTGGAATATCATTAAGTTAGAACTAGGCACCCCCTTTTTAGCTGTTGTGAAAATGATGAACTGTGCAAGAAATATATGCAGATGTAATGCAAGTATATGGCTTAAGGCAAAAGCAATGGGTAAGAAATGAAATGTCTGTTTTCAAATTCAGTTAGCTTCAGCATAGTGTAATTTTTCCGTATTAGTTTTTCAAGCTAGTTTTGAGACAAGTCCTAAAATTCATATACAGTCAAAGCTCCCATTCAGTTAATGGGAACTTTGCCCACTTGCAGGAGTACAAGCTGCAGCATTTGGCCCTAAGAATTTAATACAGCTATAATGACTCATTATTGAATGTTTATTTGAATAACAACTGCTTATTAAGAGTATTAATCTCAGCTGATGAATGCAAAAACTGTTTAGTGAAAAGGTCTTTTTCTTTACATTAGTATGCAATTATTTAACTGAAAGGTTCAAAGAGACACATCTAATTACAGTGTTGCTTTAAAAGTATTTAAGCATCAGTTATTAAAATATCATTTAAAATATGCTTATGGACCTCCTGTAATGTTGTTAAAATGCAAAATTCTGTTTTCAGATTAGTATTTACAATAGGTTTCCTTTCAATACTGAACAAATCCTTACAAAATCTGCTTAACATAAAGCATTGAACTGTCTCCTGTAAAACAGAGCAAGAATATTCAAGAATTTCTGTGTGTGCAGAATGCATATGTCTATGCTCAGGCTGAGATTACTGACTGAAAATCAAAATCACTGATGCATATTTAAAAAGAGGCAGTTAAGAATTCTATTGTTGAATTGGCATTTATGGGGAAAGCATCTATTAATACCAAAAGTAGTCGGCCATGCAGTTTTCTGTTGCCATTTAGCATCTTCAAATATTTGTCCTCAGAATAATTCTACTTGCCTATAAGAAAACATCACAAGTATCTTGGTTGCAGTCTGGTGTTTTTTGTTACCTGTGTTTGGGGGATACTTTTTCCTCCATCATGTGCTTCCAACGGTTTGTGGACAGATAAGCAGTGCATATCACTCCTCAGAAATTCCTGCCAAAATCTGTACACCTGATACATGGGAAGAGAACAATCAGAGAAAGTATCTTTGGTGGGTAACATAGCATGTCAAATGCCTAGCAAAATTCTGGTTGGTCAAATACACATAAGGAATTAGGATCAAAGGAGGGAGAGCTATAAACAGGCATATGATGATAACAGCTGGGGACTATTCCAGCAACTTTATCCTACAAAGAAAGCATGATGTGGTAGAGCTGCTCATCTGCTGAACTTCAACAGGAACAGTAGAAGTCTGAATGACAGTTCTCAGCCTCAGAACAAATTCTCTGCCTTATGGCTTAGACACGTAATAACTATCCTTGCTGAACTATTAAAGTACAGGTTTTCAGTCTTTCACAGATGCAAGGTATTAAGAAAGCCTGTTAGATTCTTTTCTTACTAAGCCCCTAAACTGCTCAGTTAACCTCTTTCCGCTCTTAAACTTCATGCCTACATATTATTATTATTGATTCTTTCTTTCTTTTTCACGTTGGTGTTAATGTTATTGATCTTTCTGACTCGCAGTGTAATCCTGCCACTTTGTTTTCTTCTCTGCCTTCTGTTTCTTATTTCTCATGGGAAGGAGGACTTAGTCATCCTTGTTCAGGGCTCAGGTAGTCTACCTGGGTGCCTCCAAAGTCAGTACATGCTGTGGTTGTACCAAACAGGAGAAGAAGAGTTGCAGACAAGGAAGGAGGGCAGAAAAGCTGCAGGGCAGCTTGCAAAGAGTACTTCTAGTTAATGTTAATTAGCCATAAACCTCCCTAGACTGCTCAGCCTAGAGACAGGCTATTGACTTGTTCCTTAGGATCTCTTGCCATGCTGTCAGCTTTGCGTAAATAATGACTAAACTGTGAAAGCTCTGAGATTGTAGCCTCTTTCACAAACTGTCTCCTTGATTCACTTTGCTGCATGATCCCTTTTTGCATCCATTTTTTCCTACTATACTAGGATTGCTATTTTGTCGCCTGTTTCTGCTGCTCTACCACAATCAGGGTACCAGGCTCTTCCAAGTATCAGGGTTCATTAGTAGGGTTGTGGATTGCTCCTTCTAAACAGAAAAGCAACATGTCACAGCACTCATACTTTACGATCACTCTTTGTAGAGACAGTCACAGCAAGCCAAGCTCTGGATGGCTTCACAAGCCTTTGAGAAACAGGACTTGTTTGGGGGACATTCACATAGGAGGCAGGAAGAGGAGCGCTGGGCCACCACCTCTGCAGCAAGCCCTGCCCTTGAGTGACAGGCACAACTCAGCTCCTCGCACATGAGATTTCTGACTCATGCAGTTTCCCCAGGTAGAATAGTCGCAATACAAAGAAACATACAAAGGATTCACATGTGGAAATTCCAGGGTTAATTTTTCCAGTCAAATAACAGAACAGTGGAAATATGGGTCATTTTCTGTGCTGGGGAGCTAATGCAAAAGCATTGGTATTGACCAATAATAATAAAAGTTGTGACCAGTGCAGGAGGTTCTTACCGTGACTGTGGTCCAACAGCCTTGGTGATCTTAGCACAGAGGTTCTGGATCCATCACTGGCCATCAGCACTAAAAAAAAAAATATAAAAAAATTTCAAAAAAATAAAATAAAATAAAATCAGGTCTAGGACTTTACAGCATTGATTTAAAAGTAAACTTCCTTAACTTGTGATCTAATTGCAGATTCACTCTTGGGATTTGCAATCATGTTACTGTATCACTAGACCTAGAGAGGGCTTCTTTAAACAAAACCTGAAAAGCAGAAAACAAACAGAATCAAGAAACACAACATCTGCAGAGTCCTACTTTCAGCAATGTCTTGGAATAAAAAAGTTAGAAGTTTTTAGTAGTAGCATTATAACACTTGCTTTCTCAGTAAATTATTATCGTTCTTCTTGTTGTTATTATTATTATTATTATTAGCCTCCAGCTCAAAGTTGTCAGCTAGGTGAAGGGCAATTGGTGTTAAGGCAGCTCTATGGCAGGTGTGGTGGGGAATCAGCTGTCAGACTCAGATCACAGTTGCATTCCATTTTCTTCCCCCCAAAAGTATCTAGATACATTAATACTCTACATTAATAATTACTGGCTGCTAGTTTGCAAGAGATGTGTCCAGAATAGTGTGCAGCATAGCAAAAGTTCAGAAGTGTGTATTCCATGTTTCCTTTGCAAAAGTGGCCTTGCTGAGACCTTTTGTCTCCTAGTTCTGCCTCCAGTATAAAAGGACTCGGAGAAGGGAATAGTAAGAGACTTTCAGAGTCCTGTAAAAATCCTAACCTAATCACAGTGCTGGTGCCTCTTTAGACACCTACAGCAGGATCTAAGGGGCTCTTAGAGGTGATTATGGGCAACTCCTCAACACGATGCATGAGAAGAAGAGCAGTGTAGCAACAGGAGCCCTGGTCCCTGCTGCGAGACCTAACCGGGGCTAGTGGCAGCTATCAAACTCTCTCTGCATGGGAACCCAGCAGGAGAATGGCAACAGCTCTTAAACCCTCTGCAGGACATTGGAAATGAGTACTAAAAAATACTAGAAAATCACATAGGAGTACTTAAATATTACTTGATCTTTAACATAGTAATTACAGTAGCGCTGCTCCTGCCTGATGCCATAATTTAAGAGGTTTCAGCATTTTCATTATTATCAGTAGCAGGTTTTTCCTGTGGTTCATTGCCCATAAAATGTTCACCATGAAATAAAAACAAAAGGAGAGGAAAAGACTTTGCCATGATGGCAATTAACATCCACTGTGGTGCTTGCGCCTCCCTGAAATACAGATCACTCTGGTGGGTGCTTCATCAGGCTTCAGGGGGCCACACAAGGCACACTTGTTCCTGAAAGCTTTTAATAGAGGCTTTTAACTAAGATTTTTAACAGAAACTTTTCTGAGGAAGCAGGACACTTCTAAAGTATGCCTATTTTTTTTTTTCTCTTTTCACCAACATTTTAAAGACAAGGTTCTGTATTTACTAGGTTACCTAGAATATGCAGTAGTGCTTCTACAATAATTTAGACACCAGCTACTCTTCAGAATGCATTTCCTAAGGAGGCTATAGTCTCTGACATAAGCGTATAGAAAGGGAACGATCAAGCTTCGCTGCCATCAAAATGAACTTCAAAAAAGTTATCAGATATGAATTTATCTAACAAGCTCTCACACATTTTGCAAATGGGAATGTAAATTATGGTTCCTATCTACCAACCAGATTGCGTGATTAATTAATGCTTCACAAGAGAAAAAAGTTTGACATTTAAAGCAAGATTGGGTGACTCTCAGTGCATTAGTTTTTACGGTTTTGATCTGAACTGGGCAAAGAATTACAGCACTCAATCAGCTTGAAATGTTTGTATTGATCTGCATAGAAGATTGGAAAAAAAGATCTATTGTCTCACTATAAGCTTTTTCTAGTTTTATTTCCTTTGCAAGAGAGTAGTATTTTTCTGAGCACAGATTGAGTGCAATGGGTCCATAAAATGGCCCAGGAGGCTTCTGCAGCACCATTAGAAGTGCTTTCTCTCTGCTCAGAAGCTACTGAGTAATATTGCTGAGGAAATGGAGTCCCCTGGTATATTATTCCCACAGCTGCCATGATGAACCAGCACTTGAAATTCACTTGAAATAATTCTGGGCTGTGGTGACTATGATAGAAGTAGCGTAGTAAATTTCTCCCTTAAAACATTGCTTGCCATATGAATGACTCCTTCAGAAATTAAATACCCTGGGAAATCACTTGACATGAGAGAATTAATATTAGGACTATAATTGTTGTTTTACAACTTCACGACACACAGTTTTTATTTATTTATTTTCCCCTCTTCTCCCTTCTTTTTTTCTTATTTTTTTTATTCTTTCTTTCTTTCTGGGCTCTGGTTTTCCATGTGCAGATTGTGGTTGCCTTGAATGCATCTGTTAACTGAAATTGCCCTCCAAGTGCTGAAAGGAGCTGTTGGACTCAGCACAGATATGGACCCTGGCACTCAAGGAGATAATTTGGGAAGTAGCTGTGACTCAGGGTACATCTCATCCTGTGCTCCCTTCACTTGCATAAGGTAGTGAAGAGGCAGGGGTGCAAAGTGCATTCTCACCCATTCTCAGGGTGCAGCGGGCCCAGGCTGCCTCAGCAGAGTGGGTTACTTTCATTTGCTTTGGAGAGGGTTTCAGTGACTATAAAAGAGCATGTTAGCAAGAAATGATAAGCCAAGCATGGAACAAATTCTATCATACCCTTCGTAGAAAGGCCAAGCTGGTGAGATTTAACAGACCATTTATGCGACATCCTTTGAATACAAGCAAAAAAGAACCTTCCTGAGAAAACAGAGGCATCTCATCTGAAATTAATCCATGCCATTGAACCACTGTAACCGAGAAGACCATTTGTTCCCAACTGTTTAACTTTGCCACGTTTTGTACCACCTACAATGACATTTCATTACTGTGGAGTGACAGCAGCAAAACCACCATGCAGCTATCAGCAGGAAAGGAAATTAGTGATGTTATGATTAACAAAATGGCTCTGACTTAGCCAATGCTGAGAGAGGACAGCCTCCAAAGGAATCAAATACGGCAACTATCAGGAATGAAATATCAGCACCACCCTGTGGTTCCCTCGATCTTCTTCCTCTTTGTGTGGGTCAAAAGGGACTGGATGTGGCCAGGGAAACTCAGAAGGAAGATCATAATTTCTTTCTGGATTTTCTCTGATCCTCTTTCATATGGCTGATGGTAATAATTCACCCTGCTGCCCTCCCCACCTGAATGAAGGCCAAAAAGCTATTCAGAAAAGACAGGAGGTTTTGCAGGACTTAAGGCAATCCCCAGTGAATACTCTGCTTGTCTGCAGCCAACATTCTGTCCTGTCTTCTTCATGTCTGCAGCTCTTTAAATTGCTCCCACAGGGCAATGCAATCAGATGGCAAGCTTAAGGGAACACAACTGAAATCTAATCATGGTTCTGTCACAGTTTTTACAGTTTTCCCTGTTCTTGTAATCTCTGATTCAGATATAAACTGGAAAATGGGTGTAAGTATGGAAGAAAACCTTCCTGTGAAAATCAACATATGCAACAAGTCCTGTCATAGGGTGGTTTAGCTGTGCAAAGCAGCACACAAATGCTATCCTTATTTTAGCACAGTCTTGATTACAGTATCAAATTAAGAAAAAATGGTACTAGCTGCATATCTTTATAGTATAATTTTCTTTGTTGCAGCAACTACTGATGTAATTTCAACTAAACTGATAGACTCATATAAAAGCAATAAATGTCATTCAAGAAGATGCTTATGATGAATCAACAGATTTGAGGCTATCTGTGCTTCCCCCTATAGAGCCTGATAGTTAAAACTATCAACAAAGTACAGACTGAGCTTCCATGCCAAACTCTTTTATTAATAAAAAGTCCCTATATATATAGATCACTAAAATAAAGGTAAACATTCTTTCATTTTCTTTTCACATTAACAGGTCTTGCAAGGATTTGACAAATTTGTGTATGAAATTCTGTTAATCTTTGCATTTTCTTACCTCTTCAGAAAATAAAAAAATGACATATACTTAACTAATAGCTGGGATTTAACACCCCAAAATGACTCACCCTTTTCTTTTGACTGAATTGTATAATGAAATCCAAATAATAAAATAATCCAAAATAGATACTAAATTTTAGGATGCATGTGACTGTCTGTGGTACAGGGTGTTGTTACCACCTTCACATTGGCTGACTGAAACGTAAGGAGAATGCTACAGATGCACTCCAACAAAACATCTACTTAAAGCAGACACTCACAAATGAGCAATCACAGCCATGGCAAATCTCATCATTGGACCAGTTAGTTCAGCAAGCTGGCCTGAAGAAGACCCATGTCACCAATTCAAAGGAAAAATCAGGTATTAAACAGTGGACAACTGGTATCCCAGCACACCCTATTCACAGAATCATAGACTCATAGAATGGTTTGGGTTGGAAGGGACATTAAAGATCATCTAGTTCCAATCCCCCCTGCCATGGGCAGGGACACCTTCCACTGGATCAGATTTCTCAAAGCCCCATCCAACCTGACCTTGAACCCTTCCAGGGATGGGGTATTCACAACTTCTCTGGGCAACCTGTTCCAGTGCCTCACCACCCTCACAGTGAAGAACTTTTTCCTCGCATTTAATCTAAATCTACCCTCTTCCAGTTTAAAGCCATTACCCCGTATCCTATCACCACATCTTTCCTGTAGGCCCCCTTTAAATACTGGCAGGCTGCTATAAGGTCTCCCTGGAACCTTCTCTTCTCCAGGCTGAACAACCTCAACTCTCTCACCTGTCTTCATAGGAGAGGTGCCCCAGCCCCCTGGTCATCTTCGTGGCCCCCCTCAGACTTTCTCCAACAGGTCCATGCCCTTATGTTGGGGGCCCCAGAGTTAAAAACAGTACTCCAGGTGGGGTCTCATGAGAGCAGAGTAGAGGGGGAGAATCACCTCCCTCGACCTCCTGGTCAAGCTTCTTTGGATGCAGCTAGGGATACAGTTGGCTTTCTGGGCTGCCAGCACACATTGCCGGGTCATGTTGAGCTTCTCGTCAACAAACACCCCCAAGTCCTTCTCTGCACAGCTGCTCTCAATCCATAACCATATACTAATACATCACCATAAAGAACAGGAGAATCTGTAGCAAGTCATTTTTATAAAAGTTCAGGTTTCTAGAATTACTTCCTTCCCACACTTTGAATTACCTCTAGTTTGGGTGACTTTGAACTTTTGTTAGATAATGTTTTGGGGTAGGGTTGAGGGTTTTCTTCTCCCAAGGAAAGAATGAGAAGGAATCTGTGTAGGAGTCTGTTGGACTGAGTGATTAGTTTAATACTGCTGAGATTTTATTGTAATAATGGCGTGTTACGGTGCTAGGTAAGCATCATTTATTATTTTAAATCTAAATAAGTAAATAAATAAAAGAGTCATAGGAGAAGCTTCTTGCTTAATCTTGTCAGCACTGTGGCCTCACCACAGTCATAATAAAATTAAAATATATTATATATTCTACCCATTTAAAAAACTACATACATTGAAACTCTGATTTTATTTAAACACTAAGGAAAACATCAAGATGACAAAATTTATCAGCAAAGTGTATATTGCCACTCTAGTATTTTACTAAGAGAGTTAAGAAAGGATTCAGGCTACCATATGGGAAATGCAGCTATCACTTCCCCTTGATTACAAGCTGCTGAATGACCATTTTGAATCTTGTTTGTACAGTAAATCCCATCAGAATGAGTAATGTCCTTCTTATTTTATTTACACATTTTAATCACTACAGTACTTATTCCTTCAGACTACTGTAGATCAGCTTTTAAAGTGTAGTAAAAAGAAATCATTTGCAGTCAATCTAGAAAAATAAATACAGCTCAAGGTTTACATTTTTCCATGTTTTCTAACTTTAAATTTGTGGAGATAGGATTACTGTTTTTTCCCACTACTAAAAATATTTTTCCTTTTTTTTTTCTAATGTGGGTAGAAAACATCTGGCTACCCACTGTCACATATTTTATACATTTTGAAAACCTCATGGGCATTTGGAGTGCAGCTCTAAGTAAGTATTCGTAATGCAGCTGGTGAGCATGACCCATTCTGTACTTGTCAGAAGCTTGTATTTTCGGGAGGTAATCTGATCCTTCATTATGACAGAAAAAGTATATCAACAATTAAGTCAGAAGTAGCTTTACAATGAATTTCATCATAGAACTGACTATTAACATTATTAAATTCCATATTAGTTATGGGTAGGGAAATAGCTTTTGTACACCCACTCCTAAGGCTTACTCAATCCAATGCCATCTCAAAACCAGCCAAATCTAAGGAAAAAAAAAGGACATAAATGCTACAAAAGACAAAATTATCTAGTCTCTGATGCTCTATTCTACACAGCATTTTTCATTAAGCTCATCGCAGAGTATCTCAGTTTCTCCTTAAAGGAAAATTCCTGTTGGACAAGTGAGAGTTCTGGCCATCTAAAGGACTGTTATGAGTTTGTGTGGCGCGGTTTTCCTTGGTGGCAGGGGAGGGGGGTGCAGAGGCGGCCCCTTTAAGAAGCTGCTGGAAAAATTCCCCAGCGCCAAAATGTCGGACGCACTAAAATGTCGGACCCAACTCTGGGAGGGGAGTGACAGTGGTAGCGCCTCTGGGAGAACATATTTAAGAAGGGGAACCGGCAGTGTTGGGGTTGGGAAATGTGAGAGGAACATCTCTGCCAATACTGAGGTCAGTGAAGAAGGAGGGGGAGGAGGAGGCGCCTGAGGAGGCTGATGCCCTGCAGCCCGTGGTGAGACAGCAGGCTGTCCCCCTGCAGCCCATAGGGGTGAGCGGTGGAGCGGAGGCTCCCGAAGATGGCCGTAACTCCATGGTAAAAATCGCGCTGAAGCAGTGTGTGACTGGAGAGCAGCCCGTGGAAGGGACCCGCGCCAGGGAAGTTCGGGAAGAACTGAAGCCC
>VYZV01024448.1:19945-32988 GCA_013401275.1 Pandion haliaetus
AAAAAAAAAAAAAGGCAGCCAAGAGCTAATCAATGCCCCTGTTTTGGGAAGCTTGGCTGTAATCTTGAAAGAATTTATTTTAGCACTGCTTATGCTCAAAGCCCTTTAAGGAAGTTGGTACCCCTAAGATGAGTGCTATACACTTACCAGTGGTCTCTGTTTCAGATTCAGGATTTGTTAGTGTGAAAGCTTACAGTCCCTTACCAGATTTGAACGACTCAAGTATAGCCGCACTCCAAGGACAGGGTGAATCTGAGTCTTCTAAATTTTCACCTGCCACCCGACCAAACACATTCACTCCAGTAGTTGCAGATGTTTGCACTTTCACAGAATGAGAAAATATTTCCTTCACAGAAAACAAGAAGAGTTCATCCAACATTCTTGAATTAAGCTGTAAGTGCAGCCCATGCCCAGTGCTGCTGAACAGTAGTAAGCAAACACCAGGCTGTGTAAAGTGGATGGGCTTTCATACCAGCTGGCTGCCACTCACTCTGGAAAATGCTTGGCAGACAGAAAAGCAGCTGAGGAACAATTCCCTTTGACTTGTACTCAGGGCCACGCTGTACCCCTGAAAGGCAAATGGGACTGACAGTGCCTGCCCATGTGTATTTCAGATTCACTCCATTCCTTTAGATAAATGGAGATTTAAAAGAACGACCTATTCCTCAATGTAATTAAGCCAAACCTATTATACTCTCAACTTTCAAAAAGACACTGGGTTTTACTAAAGCAGAAATTTTTCGTTACCCAGAAACACGCATAATGTCATGGTGGTAACATCCACTGGTATCCATCTACCTGAGACTCCCAGACCCATCTTACATTTAGTGAGAAAAAGCAGAGAACCAATGCTTCACTTCATTATCCTCTTCTCAGCTAATTTTATTTTAAATTTCATTTTCAACCTTTCCTGCGATGCAGAGAAGTATGTGTCAACAGAGCAGAATTTAAAAGGTGACAAACTGTGAAGAATTAACTCTTCTAATTTAACAGATGAGCAACTGCAAATAACAAAATCTCAAACAAACACAATTTTAATGAAAGGTGACATGCTGGAGATAGGAGGTTTTTCCCTCTCTCTTCATCAAGTAACAACAAATTAGTTTAGGAAGCCATACAATAATGCTGTGAATGCAATAACAACTTCATATTCTGTGCTGTTAGTTTTGTTTGCCTGTTTGCTTTCTGAAACCATATATGACACTTCTTTTGTAATAGTATATTTTCTTCACACTAGGTGTGTCAACTTTTGTTCATGTCTGGACTAGCTCTCACTCTCATTGCTATCAGGTATAGCTCTTATTTTTCATCTCCTCAGTGGAGCTTTACATTTTAGCCTGCTGCGTGATGGGAGGAGGATGGCACTGCAGCAGCCTTTCTGAAGTTTTTTGAGTAATTTGTGACATTTCACCTGGCTGGATATATGTTGGCCGCTTGCTTGTAATGAAATATTCCAGTGTGATAAACATCAGAAGGAAAACTACACATGTATGTAAAGGAACGTACTGAGCATGAAGTAACAATCCTTTACTCCTTTTAGTGGGCTAAATCCAGGCCAATCATAAACAGAGGCTTCCCTGAAGTCAACAAGCCAAATCCAGAATGAATATGAAGCAACAAAGCTTTGTAAAAGTTAACGAGTAGCCACACTTATTTATACCAGTTTGGGATTTTGGCCCAGTCATATGAATTTACTTATCTTGGAGGTGAATGCAGTACTCTTTGAGTACACTTAACAGTGAATTAAAAAGCCAGCAGAGTGCTAAAACCTACTTTAAAAGAAATAACGCTACCTCTTTTGCTCAAAGGGTCTAATTTAGATCAATATATGTGAATTTTATAGGCAATTCTCCTACTGTTGGTAAGCATCACTTAGCTACCTCTCCGAGGATCACATTGAAATACATTTTCAGATATATGCAGTTAAAATCAAGTGAGCACAAAGAGAGGGTGAACAACTTCAAATGCTTTATTAACAAAATACTGTTTACTACATAGCAGGTGGTCACCACGTAGCATTAGGAAGGTCTTAACATAAAATGCATTGTCATACATAAGATCACTGAAATAATTCTTTTTGTCCTACAGTGCTTCAAAGTATAAAGCATGACAAGGACTTTTGTAAATTATAATTCTGTGAACCAAATAACAAAAAAATTTGAACCAGGTCCTATGAATGAGATTTCCAACCCAGTGAGTGGGAGCTTTTGAGGTATCAGGGTCAATTCCCAGCATCACTTCCAGCTAGCAGTCCTGCATGTAACTTCCCCAGCAGTTCATAACATGCATGGTATAAATTCCCCTAGATAGAAGAGTACCCTAATTTTACCTATTCTCTACTCATATACTTGAACATTACTTTCTCATTTATTTCCATACCCATGGGCAGGTGCCCCAGTAAATCAACCACTGGGAGTCTCTCATATGCACCTCTGCCTCACTGGGTATTAATGAGATTTTTTTCATTTAACTTCCATTAGGGAACGATTTCATGAGTGCAGCATATGAGACTCACTGTTTAAACTGTTTAGAAGTGACACTTTGGCTCTGCAAATGTAAAACATATATGACAATGAGGGCTGTTTGCGCATGTAACCAATCTGTGATTAACTGTTTTGTGTTTTATGTAATAATCTGAATATAAAGCAAATGCCACAACTTACATTTTTCCCCTGTGACACATAATATATGTTACAGCATGAACTAGCTATGCCTTTTTAGACGGCAGCTAAATTTCATCATAAATGAGTCTGGTTTATGCATGTTTGGGGAAAAAGGACTTTACTAGTTAACAACATCCTAGAACAAATAATGGAACTGGGAGGTCATTTTGCTTAGATTATACCTGGCAATTGAAAGGCCAGGAAGTATTAGCAAGCAAATACTGGAAATTATTGG
This sequence comes from Pandion haliaetus, assembly GCA_013401275.1. Lineage (NCBI taxonomy): Eukaryota > Metazoa > Chordata > Aves > Accipitriformes > Pandionidae > Pandion > Pandion haliaetus. The sequence goes on from VYZV01024448.1 coordinate 22,844, forward strand.
AAGAAACAGCTCAGATGAGTCCAGTGTAGGTAAAGGAAAATTGTCACTTACAACTTCACATGAAGTCAAATGACAGCCATTCATTTTACAGCACAGTTGAACTGAACACATATATTTCTCACAGTAGCTAGGGACAGTGGTCTGGACTGTTACCTCATTCTGCTGACTTGGTACAAAGACAAATCAGAAAGAGACAAACTCTTTCCCTCATATTTACATAACAGAGAAAACATAAAAGAGAATCAATGATTTAGAGGAGAACATGAGAACATTGTAGTAATATTTTAATCAGCAAGATAAGCAGCTGTCTTTGCACACTGGGAAAATTAATGTCAGATTTTGGGAGGCATTGTGGAATAGGGAAATCCGATAAATATAAAATCTTTGATTGTTCATGACAAATTCATACCCAGTTGGGGGCGTAGCGTGGCAGAAAACATTAACATGCTTGTTTGTTAGAGATTTTAGCAAGAAGATACAGAAGATTGATATCATAGGCTAGAGACAGGATTTTAAAGTACTTAGAAAGAGTAGGCAAGATGGAGATAGGTAACAAAGTGCCCAGTGATAAAGACAAGCAAACACATGTTTTTTTAATAAAGGAGGGAGTTAGAACAAAGGTAAATGCAACACAAAAATTGTCATTATCAAAGGGGTAAGGTAGGAAAGTGGTATTTGCAGCTACACTTGGGTAAAGAAGAGCTGACAAAATATATATTCACTGAGTCAGCTAAAGGATCTTGCAATGGATGAATCAGGAATTAATGTGCGCTTCCTGATACTAAATGTGAAAGAGAAGGAAGAAAGAGCAGTAGCTGGAGTTCTGGGCAAGGACAAGAATGATTTGCTGGGTGGGAAAGAGTATGAGAGTAAAATCATACTTGCATTATCTAGGGACAGAGGCTGAGTGAGCAGTTAAGAGTATGGAAAAGTGGATGGAATATGACCAGGAACAATCAGGGGACAGGTCAAACAGGTTTCTCTTCTTCCTTTATTACAGGAAGAAAGCAGAGGAGAAACCTCACTATATTTCTGTCAACTTCAGCCCTGACCTACTGTTGAAATCCTGTCACACTGAAGAATATTTGGAGCCTGTCTGGAGAAGGATAATATCAGTCAAATAAAGTAACTAGTCAAGATGAGCATCAAAGACTGCATTTCTGACCCTTGAGCAATTTTTTGGCACAGCAGGTAGTGCTAGGGCCATCCCTGCACCATCTTCGTGACAGGTCAGCTCCAGGCTAATGAGGATGATCCACAAGACAAAGTGATCTGAAGTGGCGTGATTGCACACCCTTCACATGGTGTGCAAGAACTGCACCATTGTATTTATTGCTCTTTAAATAAAAAGAAAGACCCACCATGGGGAAATACAGTATTTATTAGCCGTTCTCATGAGGATTGCTGTTTACCTTCCAAGCTATCTGATTTTTCTGCAGATTCTTCTTTGAATCTCTCTGTTAACATATTCAGCACTTTTTATTCCAAAATACTTTTTCTCATCACCCCTGTAGATCTTTTCAAGTGGGTGACAGAACCTTATCGCATGCTCCCACTGTCATGTAAGACTTCCTCCTAAATCACTGCTAAAATAGAAATATATATTCCAACCTATAGAAAAGCCTGAATCCCAGTCTTATCTGTAAGATCAAAATATGGTAACAAATTCCCACTCACTACAAAAATCAGATCGTGCAGCAGGGGGTCCTGGCTCCCCTACATCTAATGGAGAAGGATCTCTTCAAATCAGACCTTTCCTTAAGAAATTAACTATGATACTGCCTTTCTCAGAAAGAGGAAAAGAATAGATGTCACACTTGTTTGAGCTTCTTTCTGTTGCACAATATATTAAATAATAAGCCTGAGTGTTAATTCAACAGGGACAAAATGTGATGTAGAAATTATGTATAAATTAAAGCATTCATTCAAATTAACAAAAATATTGATGGTACTATGCAGAACCATCTGTACGGTGCCATATGTCAGGTATAAGAACAAATAAAAATCAAACAAGGTCATTAAAAATCTTTCAGGGAATAGTTAAATATTTTCAATAAATTGGATTTATGGAGATGGTTACATTTTTTAAGCAGGAACATACTGTTAACATTATTTATGTGTAAGATGTAGACTTAATGTGGAATATGTCACCTAATTAACTTAAATAACTCTACAGTATTTCATGAAACCTTCTCTACTTATTTAGTAAATTTAGAAGCCTGGGAACAAGCTACCCAAGTTCCTAATTCTCTTAATTTTGACCTAAAAAGGATCTAGGAGGCCAAGTACAATTTAGGAGCTGGAATCCTTGTAGGTGTTGTAAAACTGATGTTCCTCAATTCTAAAAATCTAAAGAAAAAGGAAGAAGGGAGGTTGTAAGTCACATAAGCCATGAGGACTGCTCTTTGGGGGGTTCCAAGCATTCATGTTACCTTTAGAAGCAAGTAGGATCTTGCTCTGCAAAACTCTTCCTAAAAATCAGGTCTGTTCACTATAGCTAAAAAGAGAAAGTACCACCACTTCGATAAAGTAATCCTCAGAGAACATGAACAAGGCTGTCAGGCTGCAAGTCTGCACAAGTTCCCTGAAAATCGAGTTGTGGGAAGAAACCAAGAAAAATAGTTTGCAAGCACCTGGGTCCAACCCAGACTCTTTCCTGCCTCAGCAAGACTGTACAAAGCAGTGTAAAATATTCTGTGAGGAATAATCTAGTTTGAAATTTTCTGCATTGTCCATTAACATGAGGTTTCTGTTGTTTCTTTTACTTCCTAACTGATATATCTTAATGTCCTAGAGATTTTCCCAACATTTTCTTAATCACATGCCTTCACATTCCTTTGTAAACAATCCATTTCCATTTTGTTCATGCACATTCAGCATTAGTAGACTCTAACATCTCTTCTTGTCTCCCAAACAAGACATGTTTCAGTCTTTTAATCCTTCATCTTAAGTAAATTCTTCCAACTATAATAATGATTCTATGGCTCATCTTTGAACTCCATTCAATTTGCCAAGATATTTATCTCCAGTGAAGGTACCCCTACATCTAAAAAGCCACAGAAGGGAAACATTTTTTCTGCTTGACAGCATAATAACTCTATATGCTTCCCTAACTTTTCGCTGCTATGCTGCAAAATAATCTCTCATTTTCAATCTGTTATCTCCCTGAACTTTGGTAGTGTTATGCTTTGCTAGGTCTCTCCCTCCCACTGAATCTCTTTTGTATTAATTTCTTCTAGGTATACTTATCTTTCATTTTCAATGGTTCTAAGGCTTCTAAGGCTTGCCTGTTATTTTTGGTCTATACGTTAAGCTCTTTTTTCTTTGGTTTGGGTCTGGTATTTGCAACTCTTCACAAGTTAATATCATCTATGGATTTCATTAATTTTATTTTTCTGCCCTTCTTAAAATTATAAAAACTAACACAAATATCTTACAAGATGAGATTAAACACAAGAAACATTCTTGTAGCAGCCTGTACCCTGCTACTTTATAATTTAGTGATTCATTCTTCTTCCAGAATGCGATGTATATTGCATGTCCATACACAAACCAATTGCTTCAGGAGCATATTTTCAGATACATGAAGATTTAATATCATTCATATTACACTGATCATGCTCTCCCCAGTGCCTAATGCTGTAATTTGTTTGCAAGAACAGCACCTGAGTTTGAGTGATAAGGTCTATCCTCTGAACTCAAATCACTTCTTGTTTATATCTCTAGATCATTAAGGGCTTTCATCAGTACTCCCTTTGTTAATTGGGGCAGAGGGAGAGGGAGGATAACTCCTTTACACAGTTGAATTTCACTAGTAGTCTCTCTTTCTGGCATCACAAAGAGAGGCCCCTGCCATCTGTACCTGCTGCCCTTCAAACACCACACTGAGACCACTCAGATCCTTATGGAGAGATCAGGGCTTGAGAAGAAGACAGGACCAAACTAATATAGATGTTAAGTTTCTGGAGCTGCAGTATACAAATGCTTTAAACAAACATGTTTGTGTAGGAGAGTATGCTATAATCTACTGTATGTAGAAGCTGTCCTGGTGCAGATCTTTGCTATTCTGCTTAATTCACTGTAACTATTAACATTCAGAGCTAGTTGCAAGATCAAGACCATAGTCAGGTGCTCTGCAGACATAAGACAGCAGAAAGTTTAGCTGCAGAGAAATGCAAGCACTGGTAGGGTGTTGGGCAAATTATGGCATCAATCCTGAAAACATCCACACCTGTGACATGCAAAAATGGAGACACAAACAAAGCAGCAAAAGCTCCATTGTATCTAAAAGCTGAGGTTGTCAGGCATTTGGAGCATCATTACCTAATGAAATTTTCTCTCTAAAGAGCAAATGAGTTTCCAATCCAATTTTTTTCAGAAGCAGAGACTAAAGATCAGTCTTAGAACCTGCTTTCCCTGTCTTTTTAACCAGATAAAGATGGCCGCAAAACTTTGTGGCTACAAACTTCTCACAAAATATAAGCACATAAGGAAGTTTTCGGCTCTTGAATATCAGATGTTACACTGGCAGCCATTAGCCACTAGTCTCCTCCAAAGGTAAGAAACAACAAGCAGATACAAATATAGGGCAGCACTAGGAAATTGTAAGCATTTATCAGCATGGTAAGTTCAGCAGGACAGAGGGAGGGTATAACTCGCAGCCTTATAGCAGGGAGACTGACCTGATTCAGATATGCAGGTGTTTATTGGGTGTTCTCAGTTCTTCCCAAACACCAGGAGCCTACTGGGAAAGGTGAGCTACTGTCCTTGGCAGGAGCTGGGGCACAGGTCTTAGTTTCTGAAATAAGAGTGAGGAAGAACTGTGAAAGTGGAGTCTTCCTGCTTATTACATTCCTAGCTATTTCATACAGTCCTGGAATACAGATATTTTAGAATTTTGAGTTTAAAATGCCAATATCGAAGATTTGTTCGATCTATGTAGCTTCTCCCTGGCTGGTGTTTATTTTATCTAGCTTAGAAAAGCAACTTAGTGTTAACTCTGTAAGTGTATATGTGTGTGTGTGTGTGCATACATATTAAAAATGCATATGTTTATAAAATACATACATAGTACTTCCCTTAGTTTCAGAATGTCATTCCCTGTGGCCTTACCTCTATTACACACATCATTCATTAGATTATGAAAACCATTAATGTCAGGCAGCAGAACCAAATGAATTCACTAAGGGACCACCATTAGCATATCAAGTAGCTATTTCTCAGCTAAATATTCCTGACAGCCCTCATTACATATGATGGATGGGCTTTATAGGAGGTAGTAGTTCCAGAAGAAAATAAAATCTCAGCATTCTACCACACGTGGCCCAATAACTAGATAACATTTTTTGACTGTCTTTTTGCATTTCTTTCCTTTTTTTCTTTGAGAATGAGAGAGTTGTAAAACTCACAAATAGATTAACTGCATAATTCAAAATTCATTAAAAATTGTGAGCCTAATTTAGCCTAGTTTCTGAATTCTGCAGGTGCTTTAGTCATGGGATATCAAACACTGTGTGTCATTATAGCTGTATTGCCAGCAGACTGTCAGAAAGAGAGATATAACTGAAAAAGCAAATAAGGCTGGATTTTAAAAGCCCATGTTTTGCAGAAACTTTTTATGAGTTGAAATCCAACATTTTCTAAGGTAAGAAAGCTAATTTTAAAAGGAAAAAAGTAACTGTAGCAATGTCTTCAGGAGTTGATGAATAGTTATTGCAGTGCCTCATGAAAAACAGGCAGTTGCACATGGAGCCACAGACAAGCACATCTAAATATCTACTAACACTTGCAGTCTTCTTCTAGGTGGGCAAATCTGTGGCAACTGATAACACCCTTTTATAGGAATACTGACCCCAGCACTTCATTTTGCAATGTGATAGGAAATAGTTTGAAATTTTCTGCTATGCATTTCCCTGTAAATGTCAGCAGTGGAGCACATGTAACACCAACAGATTTGGCCCTTACATGCATAAAGACTGAAGCTTTTTTATTTTTGAAGCAGAGTTGACATTTCTATCCTTGGACAGTTGAAAATGAGTGATCTTCAAGGGATCAAATGATCTTTCACTTACACTCATGATGACAGAGCTGAAGTCAGGCAAAACCACCTAGGCAAAATATGTATTCTCAGTAAAGGAAAACTAGGCATCCCTCTACCTGGCTAGCTATCTTCAGGTGGGCAGTTCACCAGACATCCACTAATCCTATGTTATAATTAGTTAATGTTTTTTAGTGGTTCTACATCTGCCCCAACACTGGATCCTGTATTTTATTTACCTTCTTCTCTCTCCTACATAAACAAACATTCTGAGTGGAGATGTCTTACTCCCCAAAAAATCAGATATTGATATTGGGACTAAAAAAATATTCTGAAAAGTTGAGTTGAAATATCTTTTGTTACTCATTCACACACTTTTGGACTGCAACTGTCATTCAGCTTGAGGATATCCGGGACTATGCAGAAGGCAAAAGTGAACTCCCACCTCCCCAGCAGAAGCCATTTACACCAGTGTATTAAAGGATGTGCTCCTGCTGCCTTTGCTGCCCCTGCTTCTATCACTGATTGTATGACTCAAGTCCCAGGATCTTCTCAGAAATAAGAATTAGGAGGAATGGCAAAGTTTGCGGAAGAGTATGTTTTCCATCGTACTTAAGTACTTTTCATTCTGTATTACGTTAGTTCTGGAATGCAAGAGGATACTGTATTCAAATAATTTTAAATCCTGATGACCCTTGGCTATGTTAAAGAAAAAAAAACCCTTCTATGACACTTATTAACTACCGCAAGTATCTGGTCCTCAGTCGGTGAAATCTGTCACTTTGTATTTTATTATGGCACTACTGCCTGCTAGACCAGCAAATCAAACTGTAACACACTAGCCATTTCCATGTCATCCAGAATGCCTTCAAATATTTCCAGACTATCAACAAATTCCCAGATGTAACCTTTTCGGCATATTTTTCTAGATTATCTAAAGTTTTCTAATGAATCAAATTCTCCAGCAACCTGATTCTGATTTTTCTGAATTATAGCTTTCTATTACTTCCAGGATCAAAATTACTGTGTGTTTAGCACAGCTGAGACAGAAGGAAGAGCCCTGGATAGCAATGGCCTTCCATATGATATCATGTCTTTGTGCAAACTTCCCCAAATGTCTGATTTTCCAACTGTATTATAACATTAAAAACCTGTACTGCATTTATTGGAGAGCTTTCCTTTTTTTCCCCAGTTGGCCCTCTTCTTCCATGCATATTTTTCACAAACTTCTCAGTTTATATTTGCCAGTCTGGGTCTCATTTTCTTATCTTCTGCTTCACTTTGCCATTTCTTCTGTTGTGGATTTTTTTTTCTTTTTGATTACTTGTCCTGAGTGTTCATAAGTTAATGCAATTTACTATTCTATTCTCATGATGCCACTCCTCCTTCCATACCATTCATGAAAATGTTAGTTAAGATGCAGCTTCTCCAAGGACACCTACTGTTCTCCTTATTGTCCTCCCACTAAGATGCTTTATATGGGTTTTTCCTTGGCCCACACAGCATTGTTCATATTTGAAATTAAGTAAACTAACATATCTGTTTTCATGGGAATCACTAGCAAGTGTTTTGCTAAAATCTATGTACATATCTCTTGTGGTTCTTTCATGTACTGATTTCAATTTAAAAAAAAAAAAAAAACCTGCAATATAATTTGTCTAGAATGATTTATTATCAATAATGTTAAACTTTCATGGTTCTGTTACCCTCTAAATCTGAAGTGATTTGACTTAAATGAGGCAGAGGACTCCTTTGCAAACCAAATTATAAAACAGCAGGAGTATTAATTTTATTGTTATTCAGAAATGAGTATTACTGCAGAATGAGAAAATAGACTGGACCTACTGCACAATGATCACCAGTGCCACATGCTGATATGGCAGGAGGATGTATTCAGTCAGTGTCTTTTCCCAAATTTAACTCCCACCTACTACTTGTTAACTTGTTTCAGTTATGTCTTTTTTCACTATTATTTAGAGGAAAAGTCTCACCAGTAACAGAAAGAGGTTCATTAGAACAAGTCGTAGAAAACCAGAGTGAGATACAGGGAAGCCATTCTTTAGAAAATTGCTGAAATAATTGGAATAACATTAACTCCCAAAAGAACTTTTTTCCTTCCAGTATAATTGCATAGCATTTGTATACACAGGCCCCAAAGTGCTAATAACACTTCTGAGGCACCTCCAACCAGCCCAGGAAAGAGCCCAGATTTTTGAAATGGCTCATCATTTTAAGTACTCTTTTTTTTTTTTTTTTTTTTTTTTTTTTAAAACCTTAAAGAGGGATTTTTTTTTTTTTTGGGCTTAAACTCAATAAAGTGTGCTTTTTTTCTTAATGTGTGATTCTTCAGAAATGCAGAGTGCTCATTCTTTGAAAATAAGTGCTCTAAAGCAAATTAAATCTGCCACCCAAAAATTAAAGGGCCCAAAATAAATGCTCACCTTTGAAAACCCTGTCTGATACAATTATAAGCAATTAGTATAGCTCAAGATTTGTGGCCAAGATACATATTGAGATATCTTAGATTTTAATGGAGTGGTAATGAAATATAACGTTGATAATACTACTGCCTATGAAAACACTAAAATGGTTACAATTACCTTTCCCAAGCAATTAACTTCAACATAATATTAATACAATAGTGATATTTATTATGCAAAAAGAAAACTGTGAGGGCATATTTTCAAGACATATTCTGAATATCTTTCTTCAGACTGCCTCAGATTTATACTAGTATCAAAAGTTACATAGAAATGAAAATTAATAATTAGTCATAGAAGTTCAATGCAGGAAAATCAACTCTGCCACATGTTGCTTGTGAAATGTTAGTTTAAATACTCAGTTATCATCAACCAGTACAAACAATAAATCACAGAGCACTTCACAGATAATGTAAATTTTCAGATAAGAGTAAATATATTCATTGCTTTAACCTTCATAATTACTTGTGTGTCCTGATGTATTAATTCTCATAACTCTCACTACTTGGACAATTGTTTAAACAGAAGTTTATATACGAAGCTATGATATATCTTGATAATTTAGAGTTGAGAGTTCATTTGGTACAGCTAAAATCTTAGTCTTCCCTAGCTAAATATCACTTCAGAAGTCTTTTCACTGAACTGTAGGAGTCAGTAGGTCTGGGGAAGAAGGTGGTATGCTTAAGATATGCCAAAACAGCCATTGGTCTAGTTCTGTGTCATGGTTTAACCCCAGCCAGCCACTAAGCCCCACACAGCCACTCGCTCACTCCCTCCTAGTGGGGCGGGGGAGAGAATCAGAAGACTAAAAGTGAGAAAACTGGTGGGTTGAGATAAAGACAGTTTAATAGGTAAAGCAAAAGCCGTGCACGCAAGCAAAGTAAAACAAGGAATTCATTCACCACTTCCCATGGGCAGGCAGGTGTTCAGCCATCTCCAGGAAAGCAGGGCTCCGTCATATGTTAATAGTTACTTGGTGTTGTGGTTTCGGTTTCAGCCCAGCCGGTAACAAAGCACCACGAAGCCACTCACTCATCCCCCCCCACCCCCGCACCTGGCTATGTTGGGATGAGAAGAAAAATACAAAGGCAGGCTCGTGGGTCGAGACAAGGACTGGGAGGGATCACTCCCCACTTATGGTCACGGGCAAAAGACAGGCTCAACTTGGGGAAGAAACAAAATCAATTTAATTGACTACAAATCAAATAAAAAACAAGGATATTAGGAAGGAAAACCAAACATCAGAACACCTCCCCCCACCCCTCCCGCCTTCCCAGCTCACCTCCATTCCCAGTCCTTTCTACCTCCTCCCACCCCCTGGCAGCACAGGGGACAGGGGATGGGGGTTCTGTCAGCTCGCTACACGTGGCCTTTGTCACTCCTTTCCTCAGGGGAAAGATTCCTCACTCGTCCCCTGCTCCACCGTGGGGTCCCTCCCACAGGAGACAGTCCTTCACCAACTTCTCCAACGTGGTTCCTTTCCATGTTCTGCAGTTCCTCAGAAACTTCCGTGGCGCGGGTCCTTTCTGCGGGCTTCAGTTCTTCCCGAACTCCCCTGGCGCGGGTCCTTTCCGCGGGCTGCTCTCCCGTCTCACACTGCTTCAGCGCGGTTTTTACCATGGGGTTAC
>VYZV01024448.1:35498-45859 GCA_013401275.1 Pandion haliaetus
GGTGGGGGGGTGGGGGCAGGGAAAAAAGAAAGAAAAAACAGGAAAAGTATATAAGAAGGGATAAGTAAAATAGAAATAAAAGTTTTTTGGGGCCTGGGGTCTGTAGATTAGGAAAAGGAAGAAGAAATTGAGAAAGCGAGTGAGTGCAGACTAAATCAATGCTCTCAGAAGCAGGGGTATGATGGCTGCCTTTAACGAATACACAGTGCTCTAATCCTAAGAAGATACTGCCAGGAGCTGTAAAACTTGCCTGAAATAAAGCTTCAGGCCAGATGATGGAAAGAAGCTAGTGCAGGTGTCATTAATGTATGATCTTCCTTTGACTGCAAATTATTATAATGCATGAAGATTTGACCCTCTCCACACCACCTGATACTGCAGTCGTAGAAATCTGGCAGCTCTGCCTCACCAATACAACATTGAGATGATTTTGTTCTTTCTTTTCCAGTGATTTTTAGGCAATTATCCTTCTATTTCTAAACCCTTCATTTCCTGATTACCATAAATTTCCCATAGCACCTTCCATAATAACCCAAGATAAACAAAAGCACCAGCATGTGAAAATTAGGGAAGAGAAACAGAGCGCCCTACAGAGAGCAAAAAGCAAAATTAATCTTTTGTTGTGTGCATCTGGGAACTTTGATAATATGGTCAAAAAAACAATTCTCCATAAGTTTATCTCTTAATTGATTAAATAATAGAGCAATACCATATTGCATAGGGAAAGACTTTTTAAAATGGACAAAAGCCAAAGCTAACAGTTGTTAAAACAGAAGTTTTAAACCAGTACCAAAATCCTCTAATTCTCTGTGATGTTTCAGATAGCTATAGAGATTTTTTCCACTAAATAAATTAGGGTTTTTCCAGTTCATCCTCCCTTTCTCTTCTCCTCTCCAAATGGGAGTGGAGACATATGGAAACTGAGCAGAAAAAGAGTAACTGTCTTTTTGCAGAGATGTGCTCTTATCAGAGCTGAAATAAAGAAATTAACTACCTTTTTCATCCTAAAAAGAAGTAGGAAGTATAGGCACACATTTCTCATGAGAGTCCCACCTCATGTTTGGAAAAAGCATTCAGCTAACCATATCATAACACAGAGAATGGCTGAACTTAATTGTTAGGAAAGTTTGTCTTTTTTTCTTCCCCCTTTATTCCTCCCTTCCTCTAACCATGATTCTACTGTTATCATGACTTGCACATAACTCTGGAGATGAATTAAAAAGCATGGCACTATTCCCAAGCGTATCCATCCCAAGAAAACACATATTTCAGATTTAGGATTCTGCCTGGGAAAGAAATAGGTATCTATCAACAGCTGTGAATTTGAGCAAGAGTAGCTGACTATAGCAGCAGGTGAAAAAGTGCAGAGAAATATCTTGTGGGTCACAATGATGAATTTCTCTGTGTTTATAGACTTCCAATACATTAAAATTATTTGCTTCCCTATATGTACAAGTAAAGGCTGATCACTACTTGCCTTTGCAAGAAAGGGCTCAAGTGAAAAAAATATGACTAGTACTAATTCAGAAATACTGGACAAGTTAATGGGCCTCCTTTTTTTCCAAGTAATACTTCCATGCAAAGATGTACGTTGGCACAGTTTGCCCTTTGCAAGTGCTGTATTTCTCCCTACATACAATTATACTCTTATATACACAGTTCAGTAGGTTATGGCAAGTATAAAGCCTGCAGGTTTGCGTGAGACATCATGCTCCTACTGCTCTGAAACTAAAACAAACGTACAAGGCCACTTTTAAAATCTTGTGAGCTGCTTAAAGTCAACATATCTATTTCTTTAATATGCATAAAGAATGCCTTATATGACAAAGTAAATATCCAAGTTTTTCTCATCCTACCAGCGAAAGTCACATGAAATTCAAGCACAAGTTCAAATGCGAAATCAACTGTTGTTTTAGTAGTCCAGGGCAGTTTCAGTTTGGAAAGATTAGCAAGAAATCTTGTCCTTACACCCTCTGTAAAAGAGTTCAACCAGAAATTAGCTATCTACAAGGCAGATGGGTCAAATTTGAGGTCCTCTCCAGTGACAAGATATTACTCTAAATCACCTTTTCCTTCTAAAAATGATATAAAATATATTAAAAAATAAAAAATTATACAATTCCTATGATGGATGTACAAGAGGTAAACATGCCATCTATGTTCTCTCAGTGTAGCTTTTCCATTATTGACCATAATGAAAACCAAAATAAACTGCAGTTTGTTGTCCTAAATATTTCATGACTATCTGCTTTCATGGTTTTCCTTTTAAAATGTAGTTGTTACTAAAACCATGCTCCATTCAATCACATACCCCAGTCCTCTTGGAAGCATGAGATACGCCCTAGTTCTTCAGAATGTGAGAGCTGAACTCTGCTCCTTTCTTTGCAATACACAGAGTGTATTTTCTAACATCTAAAGTTAGAAGCAGTATCCAAAATACTACAATGTATCTACTTAAACAATTGAATGAATGCCAAATTCCTAATAAAAATCTCAGGTCCAAAGGCTCAGCCTAAATCAACTCATTCATTTTATTGTGCTTTGGCCCTCAGAAGAACTGGGGAGCAAATAACACACCTTAAATTTTTATGAAATGTTGTGCCAGAGGAAATCTTTTGAAAGCATGGAGTATTCAAATGTTTGCTGCATGAGGATGTGGTAGACACCATAAAGGTGCTTGCCACAAAAGGACTGTGCATATGAATTTTTAATTCCTCCCTCAGTGGCTGGATTTTCAGTGGAAGAGATTCAGAGAAATTCCCCAAACTAATTAAGCAGACATGCAACATTATTAAGCTTTGTCCTGTGAGGCACAGAAAAGAACAGCCTGATCTTAGTACTGCACAGCAACTGGGAAACAGAATAGTGCTGCTTCAAACCCATCTCTGCTCAGTGGTATCTGAAAGGCATTTGCGATTGACTGCTAACAGCAACTCACATTAAATGGGTTGGTTGGCCACATTTTAAATAATTAGTCATATAAGACAACTATTCTGATGATTTACACAGTGTGCTGGGGTATATTCTGGACCATACTACAAAATCACTTTCATAATTGAACAAACTAGTACCCATGCTGACAGCCTTAGGAAGGGCAAAGGACTGAAAAATCCAAGATGGAATTGTCTTATGGTGACAAGCATGGGAAAACTTTGTTTCATCCTAACATGCTCATACACAAATATATTAATTCAATCTCCACAGCCAATGCATTTTATTTAATGTTGAAGTTACATGGGAAATTAAAAAAAACCAAACAAACACCAAAACAATTGGAAACAGAGAACAAACACTTTTTTCTCTGATTGTGGATAAAGAACAAAATTTACCTACACAGAGCTGCTTGTTGTGGCACAGAAAAACAAGTGTGAAAAATGGCAAGGGAAAAGGATTGTGTGGCAGAAGGGGACAGTAGCATTAATTGCTGGTTTAGGGTCCAGTTTCAATTTGTGTAAAGCTCCCTTTAATAAGTTTGTCTTATTAAGATGATATTAACCTAATGGAAATAATTTGATTACATTTTGTTAGATTTTCCCATTAACAATATTGACTCCTAGTAGCTTTCTTAATTAGACATTAATGGGAACATAAAACAAATTAGCAACAGACTCACCTGTTTAAACTTGGGAGGCTTATGGACCTGACAGCTAAGAGTAAAACCAGTTCCCAGAGGTACCTTCTCAGGTTGTGTTGGGAAAACACACTTCATGACATCACTGGAGAGGAAGTATTAGGAAATGATCTCACGGGTCGCATTCCTATGATCATATTTCTAAATTTGAATTTTCAAATGCCTCTCTCGTTAGTGTTGGATTACCTACTGCATATAGACTTGTGACATAAGCCCATTCTATGAGGTTTTTAAATTTAAGTTTGGTGAAAGCTGAAAATCTCAAATTATTTGTTAACTGTTCCCTGTCAGTATCTGAGACTTCTCCCATTTCTGCAGAAGGCACTGTGCTTTCCCTCAGTATTATTGCCAGCAGTGTAGAACGTCCCTTGGAAATATTCTTGGAAGTTCACACAACAATGTGAGAACTATTTTAGATAAAGAGCAGCAACCCATTTGCTCAGCTTTCTAGTTTGCCCAAAGCAGTACTGAAAATAAATGAAATTTTGCTGCTGTTCCTGCAACTGCAGTTTCTTCCAAGAGAATCTTGTCTTCAGCACCTGATTAACAAATCCAGTCTAGCAATGTCTATTAAGAAACACTGTAAGCACCTCTAGATAGGCACAAGCTATATAAAACCCAAAGTTTTTAGGACATAGTCAGGGCACTCTGACATTTGTTTCAGCAACTGAATAACATGTTTAGTGCTTTTTCTTTTAATATTAGCATATAGGTATTTGAAGTTCTCCTATGCATATGCATAAATCTGAAGTAGAGGGCAGTTATATCTTAAATGTGTAAACAGGATCTATCAGACTTCACTGTGATTACTGATGTACAGTCTAATATTTTATATATAACTGTTCCCAAATGCATTCATAATTACTTTTTTCCATACACTTACTGTCAAAACTCACTTTTCAAGTTATGAGAATGATGTACTTCTTGCTACAAAGTCTAATTCTTTAGGGTTAGATTGTGAAATTCTCCAGAATATTCTCTCTTTGAGCTTGATCAAGTAATATTTCATTCTTTTCATCAACTCACTTCACCAACTTCTCCAACGTGGTTCCTTTCCGCGGGCTGCAGTTCCTCACAAACTTCCCTGGCGCGGGTCCTTTCCGCGGGCTACTCTCTAGTCACACACTGCTCCAGCGCGGTTTTTCCCATGGAGTCATGGCCATCTTCGGGAGCCTCCGCAGTTTGTGAGGAACTGAAGCCCGCAGAAAGGACCCTTGTTGGCGAAGTTGGTGAAGGACTGTCTCCCGTGGGAGGGACCCCATGGTGGAGCAGGGGACGAGTAAGGAATCTTCCCCCTGAGGAAAGGAGCAGCAGAGACGATGTGTGGCGAGCTGACTCAACCCCCATCCCCTGTTCCCCTGCGCCACCGGGGGGAGGAGGTAGAAAGGACCAGGAATGGAGGTGAGCCAGGAAGGCGGGAGGGGTGGGCGGAGGTGTTCTGATGTTTGGTTTCCCTTCCCAATACCCTTGGTTTTGATTCGATTTGTAGTAAATTAAATTGATTTTGTTTTTTTCCCGAGTTGAGCCTGTCTTTTGCCCGTGACCATAAGTGGGGAGTGATCCCTTCCAGTCCTTGTCTCGACCCATGAGCCTGCCTTTGTATTTTCTCCTCATCCCAACGTGGCCATGGGGTGGGGGTGGGGGGTGAGTGAGCGGCTTCGTGGTGCTTTGTTACCAACTGAGCTGAAACCACAACACGCTGCCACCGTCACTCCCTGTCTGGGCTGGAGAGGTGGGTCCGACCCTTTGGAGCCGGGGGAGCTTCCAGCAGCTTCTTAAAGGACCCACCTCTGCAGGCCCCTCCCCAACTACCAAAGAAAACTGCGCCACACAAACCCATAACAGCATCATAAGGCATTTTCTATAGCTTTCAGAACTGTTTTTGTAGTTCTTTTTCACTCCTCCTCCAATTTTTTAACATTATATTAGAGTCTGGAGTCATGATCACAACAGAGTATTCCAGGGTCTGAGTCACCAATGCTATATGAAACCAATCTTTTCCAAATTATTAAGACATGTTTTACTTTTCTTTTCCACACTGCGTAAGTCAGAATGTCACTCGGAAGAACATGATACATTCTTCTGTAGACCAAGATGTTTCCCTCACGTCTACTACTATTTTATACTGGGATAATCAGAAAATGTGTGACTAACCAGTCTGATAAGTTGTCAAAATGAAGGGAGAAAATCTTGTTCCTTAATTTATGTTGGAGTGGCTTGCCATGGAAGGAAGACATCTGACTGATAAGGATATTCCAATATATTTTATTAAAAAAATCACAAGAAAAGGAGAGAGAAAGACTTAGGGACCATCCATGACCTTATTGAGTCTTAAGTGCTCCAGAAAAACAAGACACATTGGACTGATGTTTTCTACCTCCCAATTTGTTAAATATTTGTTCTTGAGTAGATTTTCCACAGCTGTCTCTTTTTGCACTTGATCTTCCTGCTTGATATCAGCCCATCAAATGCAGTCCCAGCACACATACTGCTCAGCTGCTGTATGTGCCCTTCAGTCTTCTTTAATTGATGTAGTTTGCACTCTTTGCAGGGATTCCACAGGGAAAAAATTTGTGGAGGCGAAATGCCAGAGCAATCTTCACTGGAAAGCCAGATGTTTCATTTCATCGGTTGGCTGGCAAGGTTTTACCAAAGGAGAAAAGGAGATATCTGTGCCTTTTTTCTTAAATCAGACCCAGAGTTAATTCACTA
Source organism: Pandion haliaetus (assembly GCA_013401275.1). Lineage (NCBI taxonomy): Eukaryota > Metazoa > Chordata > Aves > Accipitriformes > Pandionidae > Pandion > Pandion haliaetus. The sequence goes on from VYZV01024448.1 coordinate 41,842, forward strand.
CTAAGTTAGCAGCCTCATATTTTGAAGTGAATTGGTTTTTTTCACCATTCATTTGGAATGAATTTGAAAGCAAAACAAGCAAAACCCATCAAAATAATTGTAACTCTGGGTAAAAAGAAAGAACTCCAGTGAGACTTTGAACACCTTATAAATTGCTTCTCAGTTAAGACATTTTAAGACATTTATACAGTGAAATTCTGTCATCTGAATAAAAAAAACAGTGTGATGGCTGTGCTTGTTAATTGTATTTGTCTTTCTTATGACTATTTTATTAAGTACAATGGAGAAAGCTAAAGCATTTGAACTGCTTTTCCATTTGTTTGGCTATTAAAGTTCCTCTGTGAAATGTATGTTTATTTAAAGTATCTCCAGTTACCCATTTACAATGCATTTGTTAAATTAGTTAAGAGATTTTAATTGGCCATTGGGGATTTGTTGTGCTATTCCCAAATCCGTTTACAGAAATACATGAGAAGAGTGAGCAATTTATTTATAACCTTGTTATATTAGACCATTACCAACATCAGTTTCTTCTTAAAATGTTTTTAATTTGCACTGACAAAATTCAAGCCATGTTTGCTTTTTTCTGTTTTTAATAGAGCAGCCTGCAAACTGTTTCTCGTTAAATACACTAGAACCACCTGTTATATTTGGAACAGCGTTAATAGAAGTGGATTCCAGAAAAAAAGCAACAATATTGAATCAGCAATAGAGAACACTGTCTTCCTCTCTTTTGTATCCCATTAAGATCAATAATTTGAGCAGTTAACTATATTTGAAATTGCAAATACACTGTACTACATTGGCATTATCATCAAATATTCACTTACTTATTTTGATCCGATCCTAAGCATTTCATACAAATTAAAACACAGCATGCCAATAAAACTTCTATTGCAATGCTTTGTTTAGTGACTGGCCTATTCTCACCATCATACTGAGCCATTCTGCCAGACCCTGACATCCCAGTATCAGATCTATACGTATGAACCTCTTCTAAGAGACAAGAAAAGGAGGGGTTTTTAGAACCCTTACCTTAAAAAAGGCTAGTTTTATCCAAAGAAATGGGAAGAAAAGACAGTATTTCCAGCATCCTGGTTAGAGTTCTAAACATCAGGATTTCTCCAACATGCAGAAGCCTTACAGGGTGATATTCTACAGATTTCCAGATTATTTTTTTTATTTACTTACTCTCCCCATACCATCCTATCAAAGTTCAGTATGTTGTCTACAATGTATTCTGAAAAGAAACAGAAAATTAGTGGTTTATTTTTATGCAAAAAATGAAGAAAATACCTATGGACCTTACATTTTTTCCTCAATATTTTAGTCAGCCAATAGGCAGCTATGTATGGTGGAGGGGTTTAGACTTGGCCNAACTACCTCCAGAGAAAAAGAAAGACATTTTAATATTTTGGATTTTCTAACCAAAGATCATTCTATCTGGTGAACCCCCAATTGTGTAAACAATGGACCACACATTTAACTAGAGAAAAGTTCATAGAGTAAGATCTTAATTTTTTAAGTCAGTGAGGGATTTGATACCCATTCCTACTGAAGTGAAGTACACATATAATGTGGCTGAATATGATGGATTTAAAATATGCTATCACCTAAATAGTCAGTAAAAGGAGCAATCTTCATGTCCCTGTAAAACATTAGCAGTAAAATAAGCAAGAATTTTGACCAATCTGTGTACATTACCAGGAGAAATTCTTCCACTTTAACATCAGTTTTAAGTTTAAAGCAGAGACTCTAAGGAAAAGGAACTAGATTTAAAGTTTCAGCCTTTCATTAGCCTATTCTATGCCAGGATTGAAAGATAGCAATAGGGATTCAAATGCCCCTCAGAGATGAGGGTGTCTGCATACCTCTTCGGACAGGGCATTCATGTCCAAGGTCAAGTTACTTCTAAACCAAAGTCTTACTGTTAGAACAACATTGTACAGGCAATCTCTGTGTTCATCCAGAGCCTAGGGAAAATCATTGAAACACTATGCAAAGTGGTTCATTCCCAGGAAACAGTGTGTAATTAAATGTTTCAACTTTCCAGAACTAATTTTTTCTGTCTTGTTAAATCCAGTTGCTTTAACATAATTTTCACTCCTGCTGACACTGATCTGTTGTGAAGTGATGACTAAGTTAACAGCTGTAAATGTTAACAAGTAAATTATTTAAGTTATTATAGAAGTCAGACTGCTTTCATGGTAGGAGAAATCAACACCATACTCTCTATGCCAAATATTTTTACTGAACATAACATTGTATAAAGCTTGAGTTGTTTTCTATAGCCCAAAGAACAGCATTCTGTTATTATACAAAAAATTGCTGTCATTTTTCAAAGGACTGCATAGCCCTGGTACATGAGGAAAGTGCTGAACTGGTACAAATTAGCATAAATGAATCCATTTCAATAGAGATATTCCAATTTACACTGGCTGACTTCCTGACCAAATATGTATTGTTTAGCAAGAAAGAAAATACTAAGAAACACAAAATATTTCAGCCCTGGACACAAAAGAGAGGGAGCACAATCATACATAGATGCTTTCCCATCATCCTACAAAATGCATGTAAGAATGTTTTTTCCTCTTTTCCTGCAAATTATTCTAATCTGCAGAAATTATTATATGCCACAAAACTTCTTCAGAGTGTGCATCACATCTTGTAATTTCAGTTTTAAGTTTAATTTCTCTTTCTAGCTACACCTAACATCATAAGCTTCTATTCAAAACCGTGCAGTTTTAGTGTTACTCTAATCAAAGACCTACCCTTGCTTGTTTGTCAAATGCTGTACCTTTCCCCTTACTCTGAGAGCTTACAATTAATGATAGTTTGCGTGCAGACCCAAGCACTTCTTGAAAGACCACAAATTCTTTCTGCTGAATTAGGACCTGGTCTGATTTTCAAAAAGCATTCAAAAAGGTTTTACATAGGTTAAGATCTTCATTTTTTAAGACTGCTCCAAGCACATGGAAATAAAAGTGAAAATAGTTTCATGAGTCCTTTTGGGGTTTATGACTGCAGTCAAAAGTTTGGAAACAACAAGAGGTAATAAACTGATTGATAGCACTGTATATCCTGGCATAAGCAGCACAGGGGAGAGTATTTGCTTGATTTTGCAGGAAGCTTACAGCTAAATCTTATATTCAGGAACCAGAAATAACAATTAATACACTTACATGATTTTTCTTAAGAGACCATAGACATTCAAAAATGTATAACAGCAGTGGGAAAATGTAGACACAGTTTTAATTAGTGAAAATGTTGTTTAAATCACAGAGTTGATTTTTATGTTGTTTACTTACATGTTATTTCACATAGCTTAAAGCAAATGTAGTTTTAAATCCTAAGCAAGATAAACACTGGCAAGAAAATTTGAAAAAAAAAGAAAAGTAAAAATGACAAACATTTCATATAGCTTATCAGGAAGCATCAAGTGCAGCCTTCTTGGTAAACAGAGAGTTTAGCAGCTAGCAGCTAATATTCTCACAATGCCATCTTGACAAATTTAGCACTCCAAACCCTGACAGCCCAGATTTATACCCATCTGGCAATACTGAGAGACAAACACTCATATATCAGATGTGCTGCAGAGATAACATTCCCATGCAGAGAGCAACAGTCATGCTGTTTTGATCTCAATCACGTATTTCCTGATTTTGTTGTCCTGAACATTATACTATGCCACAACAGGGGAGACAGATCCAGCCATTTGATGCTGCTGGAGAGCACTCATAAAAAGCCCATAGGCAATCTGGAGAAGAAAGCTCATGCCAATATTATCAGAGGATGTCTACAAAGGACATGAAAACATGTTTGCTTCTGTGACACAAATGAACAGAACTGAATCTTTACAGCAGAGAGCAAGCAGAGATGACAGAAACCTGTAGGCTGACTAACACTGAAGTTCACAGAATGAATATAGGGTTGGAGTTCCAGTGAGTTTCTTGCACAAGAAATATATTTTCAGTGATCGAGGAAAATGTCTCTTTTATGATGTAATAAACACTGATTA
>VYZV01024449.1:11227-31650 GCA_013401275.1 Pandion haliaetus
GCGGGTCCGACATTTTGGCACGTCCGACATTTTGGGGCGGCGAATTTTCCAGCAACTTCTTAAAGGGGCCGCCTTTGCAGCCCCCCTCCCCTGCCACCAAAGAAAACCGTGCCACACAAACCCATAACAGTGGTAAAGCAATAGTAATTATGAGTATGATAAAAATGGGCTTTGCACAGTCTCAATTTACTCATTGAGGGGCTGGAAGGAAGAAGAGTCTTAACCGTCTTAACCGATCATAATAAAAATCTCATTTATCTTAAGCATGTCAATCTGAAAACATTATCAGCTTTATGTAATGAAAAGCTTTAGAGAGACTGGAGGGAGCATGTTCAGACACACATTCCTGCACTGGTTACACAGTTAAATTTGCATTATAGGAAGAATAGAGTGGTGACAGATACTCAAAGAAAAAGAAACAATATAATTTATATAAATTTAGAAGAAAATATTGGAATTGAGTGCCTGAAAGAGAAAGATGAACAGAGGAAGAAAAATAGGAAAGATAAAGCATTTTTTACCCAAGTTAAAAACTGTACTAAGGAGGCGTGAGCTGATGATCAGTATTTTTCACGCTATGGTAAAAGCAGGCTTAGGGTTTACAGTCAGCAGCAGAATGGTTAGCAATGCAGTTAAGTATAGGACTACACTTTAATATTTTACTCGTGAATAGTCCTGGTGACTTCTGAAGGCTTGATCAAAAGCTTCTTGAAAGCATTGACAGGATTTCCTTTGGCTGCATGGGCTTTAAAGCCGGTCCTAAGTATTAGCTGAGGAGGTAGAGGATGCTAGCTGCATTCTGCTATACTCTTAAAAATGCTCTAATTTTATAGAAAGTTAAAATTTACTAAGTTCTTAAAGTCCTATCCAACCAGGATTTAATTTCCTTTTCATGTTTATACTTTCACTTCAGTTGTCAGTAAAATAAAGCAAGTTATTTAATATTTAAAACAAATATATCTTCTCTACCCAGAGATTAATGAGCCTGGGAAAAATTATTATTATAATGCTGGGTATATGGTTTTGACAGTGAAATATATATTTTTTTAGTACTTTTGGCAAGGAAATGGATCTAATATTCTTAAATCCTTAGAAAGGTTAAGAAATGAAATGCAAATGTGTTTCTCTTAAGCCAGTAAATTTCCAGCTAAACTGAAATGAAAAAGCCAGTACAATGGGATCTCTTCAGATTCACACAATGCATAATATGAAAAACAGCATTCCCAGCACATTTGTTCTTTCTTTTCCAGCTCATTTACTTTCCATCTATAAGCTTATTTGGAGTTTCTATTACACAGTGAATGGTTTTCCAATTTATGCTGCATTCATTCATATTTTACTTACTGTCAGTAATTAAAAGAACACTTCTTTTGGCTTCAAAGCTTAAGTTTTATTGTCATAATTAAGTTTATATCTTAATTCCACTTAATTTTACAGGAATTTTAGTTCTGTGGATGGGAGAGGAGTTGGTTCAGCCTTCTCAGCATTACACTGGGATGGAACTGGAAGACCTCAATTTTCTACAGAATCGTGAGAAAGATTCTTTAACTGCATGTATTTCACCCAAATCTTCTGTTTTGATCTGAAAGCCTGTCCATGTGGTAGGACTTGTTCCACTAGCAGCCTTAACTTCAAATAAAGTTTGCATTCAGGAGCAAATCTGGGAACCTAAATGTTTCCAACCTTAAACCATGTGAACATATACATACGTGCATATCACAGACACATTATTGCTAGCTAACACCCACTCCATCCTCCACAAGCCAGATATTTTCCAAATCTTGCCTCCTGTGGGTAACTTTTATGTACTTGCATATACTGTGTATTCCTGTTGATAGCCTTGTTTGTGCTGAAGGTGGCAGAGGAGCTGTAGCTATCAGTTATGCAGTTCTGTTTTCATGTTTTCCCTTGCTTTCTCTTTTTGGGTGTTCTGGTACCAGACCTGGACAAAAACTTGTGGAAACTATAGTCATTAAAATAGCTGACAGCCTGTGAAAAGAAGGGAAAAATCCTGGAGATTCACTTCATTTGCAATGTACGAAAAAAGAGTATTACACTTTCTCGGCCACCTTCTTTTATACAGATTTAAGAAAACAAAAAGAAAGTTTTGCTTTTTCTAGCAGAGGCAGCTGTGCAACAGCTTTCTCTCCCTGCTTTTCTCCCTCCAAAACCCAATTTAAATTTAGGAAAGTTCAGTTCAGCAACAATCCTAATTATTTTTTTCAACAGTGAACCGAACCACAGATTAACTTAGTGTTGTGGTGCTAGCAAACTCTTTTGATAAAGGCCCATTTCTATCAGTTTGGAGATGTGTATACTTCTGTGTGGGTGACATTTGTTTTCATTTTGCTGCACAGTGCTTTCATTTTGTAAGTGTTTTTAGCTGTGAGTGACTGTGGGAGGCATGTGTCAGTATTATTTAAAATTTCAGGAAGTTATTCTGCTAACAAATTAAATTAACTGCAGATTACAGCACTGAGAATTCTGATGCTGGGCCCTTTAGTAGTGGATTGGCTAGCAGAGATGTGTTTTCTTGTGTTGCCTAAACAGCTAGTTTTAATTTACTTGTTTGGACATTTGTATGGAACTCAAATGGAGCAACTCTCACCACATCTGTCTTGTCCATCCTGGCACGTTTCTGATCCATTTTATTGCTTCATGAGGTTTTGTTCTAAGGCTGTCTTTCCAGTCTTAGCTTTATTTTCTGTCACTCTCTATGATTTTTAAAATCCTCTCTCCCTTCCTTTCTTAAATACTTTCCACTCTTGTATCATTTGGTCTTTGCCAGTAATATGGTCTCCTGTCACCAGAAATACTTTGTCATTTGTGCTTGATTAAAAAAAACCCACCATGACTCAAATGAGTTAATACTGCCTTTCCAAAAGTCTTAAAGATCAATCAAAACATTAATAAATCTAGTTTTATATGATAACAGTAACTTAAGGGAGGATGGAATTTAAGACGAAAGCAGGTTGTTCTGACCATCTGGTCTGACCGTCCACAATAATTTAATCCAGCAGTTATGCATCAGTAGTAAATATCATTATGTTCCTTTTGCGTATGGGGGTACTAAGGATTTCATTTTCTTAAAAGTCACAAATTAGGCATTAGAAATAAGCAGCTCAGATTCCAGCCTCCTTCTCCTAACCAAAAAAGCATGTTTTCTCTCAGAAAAAATCCATGTTTATTAAGCCCTGGGAAACCAGTTCCATCAAATAAAACTAAATATAAAATTAAGCTCTAAGCTGGTGCCTATTTTGATGTTTCTGGCAGGTTTTGACTTTGTTTTATTTTCAAAAATTCCAGAGAAAATTTATTTCTACAGCTGTTATTACACTGTCAGAACCTAATTTATCACCAGAGAGCAAGAGGAAAGTTTCCACTTAAATTCTCATCTTCAAAACCTCCTTGGAGTTCATATGCTGAAAAAGGAGGTATCATATTGTATTTGATGCAAACCACCACAGTTTTTAGCTTCCTTTAGGATGAACAGTTTTTTGCTCACTGCTCTCTATCTTGCTAGGACTTAAAATTTCAAAATACAGTCTGTTTCAGCTATTCATTGAAAATCTAATGTCTGTCTCACTTAGGCTTTTACTCCATAGCCATGCTTTGTGTCTACCACTTTTCAGGGGGTTTCTCCTTTTGAACATCCATTGCTCTTCTCCATGTTCTGCACTGCTGACTCCTTTTACCCTTGGTTTCTGGTTCAGATGATCCCCTGCAGCTGTTATGGAAAGAGTGTAGGTAAAGGTAAAAATGTACAAAATCAGACACTTTGGTGTAGTGTCTGTTAACCAAAGTCCAAAATGGCTAACTTAATTAGTAAGGAGAAGAGCAAGAAAACTAGCTGCTACTTATTTTGATGTGAAATAGCCAGAAATGAGCAAACACATACAAAACCACATTTCCATTTTTCAGATGTGTAATTCAAATCTAGTCTCACCATGTCAGCAGCACAGGCATCTGAGCAGTGAAATAACATTTATTACACAATTACTACCTTCAGAATTTCAAAGGCTTCACAAATATTCACAAGCATTTTTTGTAAGTCCATAACTTCCATTAAAATTATTTTGGAGGGAGATGTGTTCTAATGTAAGAAGGTTTATGTCTTCTGGAAAGGTGAATGCATGACCAAGTGAAACCTCTGTTAACCTGTCTCTTTGCATTTCTCTAGGGAGGTTACAGAGATTATTAAGGGAAACTGGTTCAAAGCTCAGGTGTGGCAGTGGCCAAGCCTCAGCTCTGGGCTGGCTGGTGAGGAGCTGGTGCCCACCAGGGTCCTCAGCACTGCCCTTCATCCCTTTCACCATGCTGGCAGGGCAAGAAGGATTAGCAAAGTGGTTTGGCAGATTGTCTTCCCCATCTGCCAGAGCTTTTCTCAGTGCTCAAGGTCTGAGGTGGTCAGAAAAAGGCTGAGATTTCCAAGGCTGGTATGGAGCCAACAGGTCCCACAGCAGAGGCGACTCTGGTGGCCTCTAGTCCCAGTACTGGTCTTGCTTTCTTGGAGGGTCCCTGTATAATCAGCTGCATGCCAGCTGCAGCCAGAGCCCTGGGGCTCCACTTATCCTGCCAGCAGTTTTCTCAGTTAGGAAGGCATCGTCCACTCTGCAGGCTCAAGCAAGATGCCAAACTGCTGTGAAATCTCTCTGTGCTTCTTTGTCCAGATGTGCTTGCACCTACATCCACCAGCGTGGACACTTCCAAGGAAACACTGATGTCATGATCTCTCTGAGTTTTCATTGGAAAGCCTTTGCCACTATGATGTCATAATGGCAAAAAGAAATCTGAGAAAAATAGGGAGTTTCTTTACTGCTTGTCAGAACTGTTCTTTTCCAGTACAAAAAAGTTGAGAGCACACATTTCACAGTGTGTTGTAGGGAAGGAGATGTCCGAGCATAGGACCTTCTGATACAGTGTTAGAAGACAGCTGGGTAACTGTGTTTTGTTGTCTGGCTCCAAATTGTCTTTCTAGACTTTGGTAGGTATTATTCCCTCAGCACGGCCTGCTTTTCTTCCTGGGAAGGGTTATAACACTGGCAGTGTAGTTATCCTGTCAGTGATCCATTTGCTAGAGGGTTACGTGCAAGGGACAGCCTAAAAGAGACTTCTAATCTCTGTCAATATTTCCTGCACCTGCATCCAGGCAGCTGCCGGACGTGGCTTTGTCCAAACATTCGTTCTCATTTCCCATGGATCATTCTGCATTAGGTTCTGAGTTGACCTCTTTGATTTGGAGTTATTTATTCAAAACTTCTTTAGGTTTCAGGTAGAAATGAAGAACCTAATTTTACCTGAGTTGGTTGATGTTATTACAGGGTTTTCAGCTAGCCATGCTGCAGATCTGCACTGGTAGGTTTGTACTACAAACTTTTATGCTACCTACTTTCTCAATACGGATCTTCACCCATTGCTGTGAACATTTCATTTGTGCCACCTGGGGCTGAAATTCATTAGTATCTGTCAGCTGCTGTTTGCTTGTCTCCCATGAAATGAGTCAGCTATGTCGAAGCTGTCCATGGTTTATGCCTCAGAAATGACTGCAGCCAAAACTGGCACCTTGCTGGCAACATCCTCAGCAGAAGAAGAAAGGAACTGAGGAGCAATAGAGTCTGAAGTAAATGACAAAGTTCTAAAGAAGCGCCGACATTTTAAATCTCTTGAGAATCTGCTTCAGGGACATTGCTAACTTCTTGTTCCCATGTGTGAAGTCGCAATCAGGAAGGTAAATGTTCACCATAGTTCTTGGGTATATTCTGTTTCTTTGGAAAGGTGATGATACTTTTTCTAACTCCCTTTTTTAATTGAAAACTTCCATCTTCCATTATTAAAACTTAATTTTAAAGAAAGCTTGTGTAGGTACATATTTACAGACCAGTCTGAATTTACTAGTTGTTTCATCTCAAATTTTGTTTTTTCCTATGATCTTGTAATTAGATTTTTTTTTTTTTAAATTGAATTGGCATTAATAGTTGTTTCTTCTTAGTAGAATATTCAAAATTGAATATGTGGTCTGTATTTACCATGTATATAGAAAATAATTAGCTGCTTGTTATAAAGTAATTTCTATCTGCTTGTGAAACATCACACTGGGCTCCTACCTCCTCCACAACTGTAACTTTACCTGATATTAAGTTATGCAAGTATTCTTTGATGAGTTACCTCATTTCCACATAATTCATGTTAAAAATGTAATTTTCGTGCAGTGATGAATGTGCAATCATTTATTTATTGTGTCTTGGGAATTTGCTTTCCAAAATAATTGATTTAATGCCTATTAAAATTCTAATATCCATTTACCAGTCTTTGAAGATTAACTATTTAGGGTAGAGCTCTGACTACTGTCAAGAAACCATCTTTTGATGTTGATTGCTATCTGATTTCTGACTTTGTCTCTTATGAAGGTTATGCTGAAATTGCTTCGGTATTATCTGGAGTCCTCAGATTTCCTTGATTGCAGTCAGTGAGGATTTTGGCCTTATAAAGACAAGCAGAAGGCTCATTAATCAGTAGGTTTTTACTGGGAATAAGAATATGCTGAGTTTCAGTGTTAGGTACTGCATCTTGAAGATTTTGGAATTGTAGATTTGAAATTATGTGCCACTGGTGGAAAGCGCCACCCAATTTTTGTTGAAAGGACTCACAAAATAGGTCTGGATGACTTATATGGAAGTGGTCAAGGATAAAAATGTCAAAGTACTGTATTATTTTTCACCCTTTTGTATAGCCCAGTATATAATATATTTCCCATTACTAGTCACAGGCCATGGCTTCATGTCAGTTTGGCAGTGCAGGGTCTCACGACTCATCAGGGCTTGTCTTGTCCTATTTGAGCTTGTTTTAACAATTTCCTAGTGGCTAATTCACTGTAGCCTAGCCCATCTTAGCATAAACTCTGTGATAACTATCTAGAGCAAAGATCTGAGAAATGTCTGTAGTCCCTGAACAAATGATAGCCCTTTATTTCAGCTGAGAATGAGGGAGGCACTGGGTGTCTTTCAAATTTCACCTCAGAATCAAAGAGAAGGAAGAAAGCTCTTGCAAGAAAACATGCTAATTTAGACCCAAATATACCCTAGATCAAAGATGAAGACTGAATTATGCCCCTTAAAGGTCATGATTGGCATCCTGCTGAAGACTTCAGGTTGTTCATGAGTTGTCTCAATACTCCCCTATTCTTCTTGAGGGAGATTGAAATTGCTGATGTTATGACCCAGAGGACCATTGTAGAGATGAACATGACAGGAAGAAAAGATTTAAATACTTGGAAGGCCATGTACATCAACTGGATTAATGAGGATTTTCTTATAAAATTTGGACTATTAAAACAGAAATTGGACTGTTTAAAATCCCTAGCTCCATATTTGTGTGTTTGCTTATTACTCTTGCAAGATTCTGAGTGTAATAGTTTCTTATATTTCACATTTAAGCTATTTGATACTGAAATACAGCTACTGGAGTGGTGGAACAATTCTGCCTCCCTGTGTGGTGGACTTCTAAACATTTATCAGTTTGGGGAAATTTTTGGCCTACCTTAGAACTTCTCAAGACTCAAATTTTTCCTGAATGTTTTGATATCATTCAGCTAAAATCTTCGTTAGAGTTGTTTAATGGAGCTGCTGCTTATATAGCTGAAAAAAATACATGTAGGAATTTGTTCACTCATGTGAGTTGTCTTTTTGATGTGGTAGATACCTAATTCATAGCAGCTGTCTAGAATTTTAAATCAGTAAGGAAAAGCAATAAAAGTTTGTTGCCATACTTGAAATAACCTGTCATTATATATAACTATTACATTAATTTTAAACTTTGTAATTCAACAGAAACATCTAGTAAGTCTGATAAGGACTGAAAACTGTTGCTGCTGATGGTAGGCAATACATAACTGTGAAAAACAGCTACCATGCTAAACTTTGGAAACAAACACTGGGTGATGTAAAACCTCAATCACACCTTTGTCAGCTACAGTCTGACAATGTCTGGTGCATCTCACAGAGGAGTGGATGAGATGAGAAAACTTTTCTTTTTATGTCAGTTTTTGATACACGGCAACTGCATTCAAAGCAACTCTGGAACTAGTTTTGCTTGCTGCAGGAGGACTACCGCCATGGTGGTAGACCCTTGCCATGGCAGTTTCTATGGCATCAGTACTCTGAGACTTCAAGCTTTTGCAAGGAAAGAAAATCTATCAATTTTCTAGGCAGCTTGTAGATAAATCCATGATGTTTTTTCTAAGAAAGCAGCTGAAAGCTGTTTGCTTTAATGCAGGTGTAGTGCATCACTACCTGATGAATCACCTGGGGAGAAGCAGCAGGCTGGGTAAGGACTGTAGAGGAAGGGTAGGAAATCAGGACGATCTGAAGGCTGCATGTTACACTAAGGTATTTGGGAGTTTTAGGCTGTGAATGGGATTTAGTTCTTTTTTCTGCGATTAGGGAGAAGAATGTGTTTCCTTTAGCTGTTTGGGGCTTGGCCAGCCTGCCGACTCCACACCCTTTTCTAGAAGTAGTCAGGAGCTCTGGGGGTGCTTTCTGAGACTGGGAGATGGGAACAGTGGTATGCGTGTGTTTCTGATTCATTTCCTATCTGGGGTGGCTCTAGAAATATCATTTGGAGTAGCTTCAAGGTCCCTCAGAGCTATACCTACAGCTGCTTCTCTATGAGAGTTTGTACAGTAGTGGAAAAATTACTGTGTTTTAGTGGCAACCCACTTAGGAAGAGCACAGGAAGGATTGTTTGTTTGGTTTGCTTTTTCATTTCTTTACTTATCCCATTGATGATCTTTCACTGTAGGCAGTCACTCGAAGTACAAAGCAACATTAACAAGAGGTTAGAACCACTAAGGAAGGTTCTAACCTTCTGATGATTTATGAGAATGTGTTACGTTTCACATTAACTCACTGATGCATCTAGACAGATTTGTATTCATTTAGCTTAGATTTTAGGATTAAATGAATCACTAGATCTAAACAATTTTTTTTAAATGTGGGGGTTTTTTTTGTTGTGGTGGTAGAATATAAAATAATAAAAATTAATAACAGTGACATAATATTTCCTACAGTTCCTTAAAGTGTGAAATTGCTCTACATATTACATAGCTCCAGTTGAAAAGTGGTTACTCTAAATACAATTTCTAGTGTTGTCTGGGTTAATTTAAGAAGCATAACTAAGCATTTTAGACTTAGGATAAAGCTGCCTTAATGAGACAGTACACAGTGACCCTGTGGTTTATTTTAATTAAATTTTTTCCAAATGAAGCACACACTCTGAATATTACCCAATTTCATTGTGTAAGTGTTAAGCTTCTATCATTAATCTCACAAGTGCTTTAATTCCTAGGACTTGTCCCAAACCATGCATGTGCCTTTATTGCATAAAGTTCAACTTTGTATTAATTGCACTGAAAGTATGTTTTGAAAGACCTATTCTCTGTTGAGAATGTCACCTTTTCATTTAATATTTCTGAAAATCAGAGCTGGAAAGTATCATTCTCATTTTTAGTGAAATATTATTTCTTTGGATATCAAGATATTCCCCTTATATTGAAGGCTGACTTAAAATTGGTAGAGAAAAGTTACTCAGGGCTATTAGTTTCTATTTGGTCTTATTTATCAGGAGGTATCAGAACAATTCAGAAATTTTCAAACCACTATCTGTTTACAGATGAGGAAATTGAGATAAATGGGAGTTTTGATCAAGAAAGATTTGTAATGATGTACTTCCTCTATCTTTTTTGGAGGATAACTTCTAGAAATGTGTGGGGCAAGCATGATTGCTGAGAAACCCTCAGCAGTAGTGTCATGCTAGAGATGTCTTAAAGCCAAAATCAATAATATGGGAAAACTTGGTGGACACATTTATTTTTAATCTGGTTACTAAACTATATGCTCTGTTGAGACTCCCTCTAGGTCTTAACAGCCTAATTTCCAGCTCTTGGGTGCACTGACATGTTTCAGGACTAAAGATGAATATTGCTACAGCCACAACTCTGGGCTGTGCTGATTCTGCTCCAGTTGTGGGAGATAAGCTCAGGGACAGTGCTTTCTTCTAGATTTCTCCCTGATCTTGCTGTTGTGTGTTAACAGACAGAAACAGGCAGACAGACAATGGGAAGGATTTGTTTGCCCTCACTTGCAAACCTAGGAGTGATACCAAATACTAAGCTTGTTTTATTGTTGATGGAAAACACCAGGCACCTCTAAAGGAGTTGTTTCACTCAGAGATAGACATCTTTGGATGATTTGCCCCGGAAGGTGTTTGTCTGCCTCTGCTACCTGCAAAGCCTTTGGTTGTTGGCTCAGTTTCTAGCAACCAAGGTTAGGATAGAGGAATCCTCCAGTGTATACAGTTGAGATGGAGAGCAAAACTGTTTAATTTGGTTCAGTTTAATTTTTATAATATATTTGCTCTCTAAACTTTGGAAGAAAGCTAGATCCCTTTGTATTTCTTGAGGGCATGGGGAAGGCCTGCTCTTGTTTGAGAGCCATCAAGCATGCTTAGCACATTAGCATTTGGTTCCAAGGAGGGGTGCGTTATTGAAAGAAATGTCCCAACTCTTCCTGCACACTGTGTGACCTAAAGCAAAGTAGCCATGAAGAGCGTGAAATGGACACGTTTGCACAAGACTAGAGCAGAGGATGAGCTCCAGGAGCACACCTAACACACATTGGCCACTGATGGGTGTTTGGTCCATGGGACCAGACTGGAGCTTGTTTGAGTTAAACACTCTGTGAAATGCATTTAGTCATGTGATGTAGTAGTTCATGTTACATAACACATCAGGTCCTCAGCCCCATGGGGCTGCTCTTGTGAGACAGTGCTACTTGATAAATTAGTTACAGCTGAAGAGGACTTAGAGGACCAGGGAGCTGCTTATAGCAGAGAACAGAACCAAAATGTTTGGTAGAATGATGTGATGGAAGGAAGGCTTTCCTACTACTGGCTTGGAGAAGACTGTGTGAGGGCAGTATGTACTGAAATCTGTTGGAAGTTTTTGGACTGGGAAGCAAATGCCGAGAAAATAATTATTCTGCTTTTGCTCCAGTTTCTCTGAAGAAGCAGATAGTAGGTAGGAGGTAGAAATTTTTTTTGGCTGATCAGATTTACTTTATGCCAATTTATAGTTTTGTCTTCTAATAGGATATCGCTTTATGGATTAAAGTACTTTTGGTAATTTTTTTTTTTTCTTCTTTTACATTGGGGTTGAGAGAGAGAAGAGTAGTGCTACTGAGATCTTGACACTTCAGAATTGAAATATTTTTTTCTTCAAAACTCTAGGTGTCAAGACAAATTTTAGCACATGATACACATAGGAATCAGATTAGTCTTTTGTGTCGCCTGTTGATTATTTTCTTTACTTTCCCTTCTACCAGCACCTGTTATCTCTTCTGGAATATGATATGGTCTGTCATTACAAAGATAGAAATTATGCTACCAAAAATTATTCTGAAGTGTTACCTTATTTCAATCTGTAATGACCTAGGACTTTGACTTGATTTTGTCTAGTTGTCCTGGTTTCAGCTGGGATAGAGTTAATTGTCTTCCTGGTAGCTGGTATAGTGCTACGTTTTTGGGTTCAGTATGAGAAGAATGTTGATAACACACTGATGTTTTCCCTTGTGGCTAAGTAATGTTTAGACCAAGTCAAGGATTTTCCAGCTTCTGATACCCAGCCAGCAAGAAGGCTGGAGGGGCACAAGAGGTTGGGAGGGGACACAGTCAGGGTAGCTGACCTAAACTGGCCAAAAGGGTATTCCATACCATGTATGGTATAAAAACTGGGGGGAGTGGGGGGATCACAGGTCGGGGACTAACTGGGCATTGATCAGCAGGTGGTGAGCAATTGCACTGTGCATCATTTGTATATTCCAGTCCTTTTATTATTACTGTTGTCGTTTTATTAGTGTTGTCACTATCATTATTAGTTTCTTCTTTTCTGTTCTATTAAACTGTTCTTATCACAACCCATGAGTTTTAATTCTCTTCCTGATTTTCTCCCCCACTCCACTGGGTGGGGGGGGAAGTGAGCGAGCAGCTGCGTGGTGCTTAGTTGCTGGCTGGGGTTAAATCATGACACTAGTTCATCACACCTTGCATTAATATTATGGGCTTTTTCCTTCACTAGTTGTAACTTAAGTGTTCATGCTGTATACTGATCAATGTATTAAGTTTGGTTTTAACCTCTTGATTGATTTTACTAATTTCTTTTAGCAAATGGAGACAGGTGGTAAGAACACTTACCCAGAATCCTTTTTAATCAAATGCATTAAGACATCTTAGTCCTCTTTCAAGTTAACTATTGAATTAGTGCCACTTACCTGGAAACAGATGGTGTGCAATTATTGCCTTTCACATCAAAGTAAAGAATTCTGTCAATTCTTGTTAAAACCTGATCACTTTGGGGTTCCTGTAATTGCTTGACTTTCTTCTACTTTGCAGATGTCATTCGGTTCCAATTTGACATTTAAAAACTAGAGCAGTCATATGGTGATACAAATAGTGTATTAGGGAGTGGGTTCTCCAAACGAAGTCTTGGCTGAATAGTGAATTATTTAAAAAATAAAATTTTGGAGGTTTTCTTAATGATTGGATAAAATTGTTGTTGCATAAAGAATTTTGGAAGATTGTATTAAAATTAATGACGTTTACTAAAACTGTACATTAAGAGAAAATGAGATATATGTTAAAAGTATATACACTGGTGTTGTAATGCTCCCTACTCTGATCACATATAAAAATGTTATAATCTTTCAATTAAAAGGTTATATTAAATTTAAAGGAGTTTTGATTTCTCTGAAGATGTGACTATGTTTTCTAATCTGTAAGACTTCCCTGAAAGAAAGTTAGTAGTGGTAGCAAAGTTTGAACACTGTTTTCAGGTGGTGAAACTGATGTCCTATTTTCTGAGTTCTTTCCTCTGTTTCATCTGTTCATAATAACTGGCTCTACAAACACTTAATGGAGAATTACTAACTGCAGTCCATTTTTCTGCTTAAGCAGATAAGTTTCTGTTGACATGAAAAATAGACTTAAAGGAAAACTTTTCTGGCTGTTTCAGAGCCTGTTTGGACTTGTTCATAAGACCTATCTTACAAAAATCCTAGATTAAATATCTACAACTTTTTTAAAACATTTACTTAAACAAGTGGAATGGCTGAGAGGGCAATTTTTTTTTCACTTACAGCAAATGTATTTTGTCTTTGCTTAAATGGAATTAATTAGGCTAAGCCAGATAAATCCATCTGATGTAAATTCAAGCAGGCTTTTGTTTTAACTTTTCTTTTTTTCCTTTTTGAGAACTGCTTGTTTGCTAAAGTAACATTGAAAAGAGATATAATGCCTGGCTCTGCTTGTTCTTTTAGTCTTTAGTTTCTCTGCAAAATTTCTCTACTGCTTTCAAAAAACCCCTTTGATTATTGACTATCCTTCTGCTTTTCTGACATCCTGCATATTTTTACTGGTTTATACATCTTCATTCTCCCTCTGCTCCTTTTTCTAGATCTTGGTTCTCCTTTCTGCTTTCAGGTTGCTTGCAGTTCAGTATTTGCAGTGTTTGCTCTTTTGACTTTCCCTGCAAGTCTTTTTCTTCTGAGTCATCTTATTGTCCCTTTTTATATGTTTCTCAGAGCTATGAAAAACTGTGGTGGTGGTGTTGTTAGTTGAGAAGAGGGCTGACTTGCTGCACTTGTCAAGAAATTCTCCCTGCTTGTACATAGCCACACACTTGCAAAAAAGACACCTTTTCTTTGGTTTTATGGTTTTTGTTAGATTTTCACTGAAATACCTTTTTTNCCTTGGGTAACACCCTAAATGCTTTCTGAGTGTTTGATGTGTTTTTCATCTATTTCCACTTACAACAGATATTATGGTGATTCTGACTTGTTTGGGTTATGCAATTTAGCTTCTTAATGTTTTAGAGCATAATAAAAATGGAAATGGATACCACTTTCTGCTAAAAATTACCTCTTGCTCACAGAGCTTGTCTGCAGATTTTATGCTACAGCTTAGAATATTGTAGCAAAAATTTTAATAAGATGCAAGAAAGCTGGAAGACTAGGAAATCCTGTCATTGTGAGGTACAACAGTATGAGAAGGAGTTCTAGATGATGTAGGGGAAAAGAAGGAATAAGATGAAATGTAAGTTGGAGAAAATAGATCTGAAAACAAAGCAGCTGAATAGCATAAAACATCTAAGCTTTCACAAATGTAGCAATAGGACATATATGGAATAGGATTGGGTTTGTTTTTTTTTTTTTAATATAAGCTTCTAATCTAAGATGTACTTACAGAAGGGAAGCAAGCAATTCAATTATACACATTCTTGATGAACTCTGATATATAGATATCAATGAAGTCTTAATTAATTTATTAGTAGCTCTGCTTTCCTTCAGGAAGTTTTCCAATCAGACCTATGACCTGAGGACAACACGTTAAAATGAAACACATAAAATTATGTCCACTTAAGGATAGTGATGAAAAGGGTGGAGTTGAACCAAATGAGCTGGAGAATGCTTTCTAGGCACAACTGAAACCTTTATTACAATAAGTATATGTCTTCCTCTGGCGTTGGAGATAATAGGAAGTTGCATCACACCTTGGACTGCTAGCCTTCAGGCAATGTTGGAGTAGTAGTCTTTGTACCCTGACAAGAGATTTCTTACGTTGTGAAAATACGGATCTGCAATGATTGATATGCCTCCAGTCATAGGTTGTCTGTTTCTCTTTGTAGATACTATAGCACTTCTGCTTCCTAATCAGCATAATTTAGTTACAGAGCTATACCTTGTCTTAATTCTGCTCACCAGGGCTAATAGGCAAATCAGAGGTATGCACAGTGGTATGTACATTCCAGTTATTTGGTCTTGGGAATTTATAGGTGGCAAAATCTGCAGAGCTGCTGGCATCAGTTTCTTATTACAAGCTGCCACTTGGGCAATTTTATGATCCTTTTCGTAAAGTAATACAACTCTATCATAAAAATAGTTGGATTTTTTTTACATCCTGCTATTCCTATTAAAGGAGAGCCAGGCTTGTATGATTGTCAGTCTAATTTTGTCTAGCTTTCACAGTCATTTTCCTTGGGCTAATACTGTCCTTTAAGTTTTGCAATCATCTTATTCTGCTATTTCTCTTTCCCCTGGGTTTGGGGCACCTAAAGTGCTTAAGGTACTTCATTAATATAATTTCCCTGTTTTTTTGCATTGCTAGACTAAACAGAACAAGTTGATTCAATCTTCTGTCACAAGGTTGGCTGTTTGGACTGGCTGGATATCTCCCCCCACTCCCCCTCCTCAATTTGAAGATCCTCGTTTCATCCACGTAAAAGCTTTGTCAGAACTGGTGTGTTTCACTGAAACACAGTTCAGAAATTCAAAGCTGACTTTGCATCAAAGGGATTGTAAATCAGCACACTGACTTCCATCTCTTGTACTGACTGAGTCCTTTTGTAAGATGTTTTAGTCATGGCCATCTCTGCTGGCTAAGCCCTGATCGGCTTACCATATAATGCACTGTAAATCTGTTTACACAATGCAAATACTCTTCTTGACAGTTTAATAAGGAACTGCTGTGTCACCTCTGCCCATATGCTTTTTATTCTAAATGCACTATTTCAGAACTAGTTATTATGCAAATTATGGGGGTGGGGTGGGGATTATATCTATAACTAAATAACCCTGGACAAAGACTGAATATGTTGGCAGGGTAATATATTTGGGGTTGGTATTGGTGGTAGTTTCCCCTAATGATGGATTCCTGCAATGGGTGGCAAATTATTATTATTATTTGAACAAATTCTGACTATGTTGGTTTGTATGACCGCATTGTTCACTGTTCATAAGAATTCAGATATGGGATCCTAGGTATCTCTAATTTTTTCCCAAACTTGGGAAACACTAGTAGTATCACACAAAATATTATTTTTTCTAGAAAATACAGGAATCTCGTAATTTGGAAAGTATTCATTAATAGGCGGTCCATTCATGCAAATTGTAGTTGCAGATAGGATTCCATTAACAACCAGGTACTCTAAAGTAGTTCAGTCCTTATCTACAGTTGTAGGCCAAGTAAATAATAAATAGATATGTCATGGTTTAACCCCAGCCAGCAACTAAGCACCATGTAGCTGCTCACTCACTCCCCTGCCCTCAGTGTGATGGGGGAGAGAATCATAGGGGAAAAAGGCAAAATTCTTGGGTTGAGATAAGGATAATAGGACAGAAAGGAAGAAACTAATAATGGTAGTAACAATAATGAAATGACAATACTAATAAAAGGATTGGAATATACAAAACAAGTGATGCACAATACAATTGCTCAGTACTTGCTGACTGATGCCCTGTAAGCTCCCAAGCAGCAATCCCCACCAAGGCCAACTCCCCCCAGTTTATATACTGGGCATGACATCACATGGTATGGAGTACCCCTTTGGCCACTTTGGGTCAGCTGCCCTGGCTGTGTCCCCTCCCAACTTCTTGTGCCCCTTCAGCCGCCTTGCTGGCTGGGCACGAGAAGCTGGAAAATCTGTGACTTAGTCTAAACACTACTAAGCAACAACTGAAAACATCAGTGTGTTATCAACATTCTTCTCCTACTGAACCCAAAACATAACACTATACCAGCTACTAGAAAGAAAATTAACTCTATCCCAGCTGAAACCAGGACAAGATACCACTTTCAACTCTTAGCGTCATATGTCTCCAAGCTGTGTAAATTCTAATTCTTCCCCTGGATCAGTCACTTACAATACTTTTGACGCAAAATCAACTTCGAATTTCTCAGCTGTTTTCTACATTTGATGCCCAAACTCTTCATAAGTTTTGTAAGCATTTGCCAACTCCCTCAGAAAAGAGATATCTTTATGAATGTTGGTCACTCAGTAATTCTACTCTGTTCTCCTGTTTTTTCTTATCTAATATATTTGCAAACTATCAGGCAATAAATCCAATCAGTAAGTTAATAATATACAGCTGACTTGCGTAACATGAACCAAAACTTTTAAGTCATAAAACAATGTTATAATTCAGTTAAATATTATCCAAAGACACACCTGGTTGAAAGTCACTGCTTCGCAGAAACCATATTTCCCTTAAGCTGCAGATTTGGAAAGTGAGGTTCTAAAAACATTTTTCAGAGAGATGTGTGTAAGCACAGCTTTTTCAAAGATGCTTCCTGACCAATATTAGACAGTTAATTATTTTCCAAGTGAAAGCTTGGATAGTAACATACCCCATGAACAGATTCATATTCTTCTGGGTTTTATATTGCTTTGCTCTGGTAGATACTCAGTCACCTACAGGAAGCGAATGCCAACGTGATGATGGCTCTTCTGCTCCATCTGGGGAACTGTGCATTTTCACCAACCAGTGCGGAGGCAGCAGTGACGAGAAACAAGGTATATCTCGCTGGGCTTCATCATAAGTGTAATATGGTTTGACAACTGAACACGGCAGCAGAGAGAACCAGGGGGGCATTTTTTTTGGTTACAAAAACATGAGAATTGTCTGTCTTGTTTGTTTTTTTTTTTTCCCCCCACCCCCTTCTTCATTCGATTTTGTAAGGCAGTTTCTTCCTGTTTCAGTTTGATTTTTTTTTCCTGCTTAATTTTCAGCCTCTATACAGTGTAACTTTTTCATAATCTTCATATGGATATTATGTAACAAAGCAAGTGTTTCCTCATCCACGTAAATTCAATGGAGATTTAACTAATATTACTTTTTATTTTTCCTAATTTGTGGTTAAATTTTTTGCTGAAATTCCAGATCAAGGTATAAGCAACAATGGCATTTTATTTATTTATTTATTTATATCAGTCTAGACAAGGGGGAAAATTTTCTTTAATTCATGAACTGATAATCCTACTGTAATTTTTGTCACATTCGGAGTCTATGAATACAGTTTCCCTCAGAGGAAAAAATCTAAGCAGTGAGAGTGATTTTTAACTGCTAGTGTCTGAGTAAATTTGCATCAGAAACCTACTATTTCCAGAATACTGTAACACAAAATGATGCTGCAAATTATTTCATATGATGCATAAAATAGTAGTTTGAGGATCTTTGTTCTGGAGTGCAAAGAAGAGCTTGGATTTGTCAAAAATTCCAATTTTAATTAAAAGCTTATCTAAGTTCTTCCACTCACTGTGCAACAAAGGAAGCTACCATATTTGTTGGGTTTTTAAGGTTTAGCTTTAAATTTAAAGTAGATTGTCTTCAGATGAGCCTGTGTGTTTCTGTGCACAGTGAAAAATGCTAATTAGAGCATGTTAGCAATCATTGAATTCAGCTGAAATCTGTGAGAGAGAGCAGTAACTAAAATCCAGATTCCTCAAATTACACTTGTGTGCCCAGATACATGTTGGTTTTCTTCTTCCAGTATAACTCCCTGTTTTATCCAAATATGATGCAGATATCTGTTTGGAACAGGAGTTTAGAATCAACTCTAGGATACTTGATTTTTTTAACTCTGCAAATAAGACAATTGTTAAGACTGTATTAGATACCAATATGTTTTGTAACTTTATTGTGCTGTACTAAAATGTATTAAATGCCAATGGCTGGAAATTACACCTGTTGAATCCCCTGATGTGTGACTAACACATCTCAGGTTAGATTTTTTTTTTTTTTTTTTTTTACCACTTGCACAAGAGACAGTTATGCTATGTTGCACTGCATAGCCTTGAAAGCCTCACTGTCCTTGGTCTTGGTTTCCCTAGAAAGAGCATTTCCTCCAGATAGCACTTTCTATTATGATTGCAGAATATGCAGCAAGAGATGCATTCTTCCATTAATTTTTATGGAGGTTTTTTATACTTGGTTTCTTTGAGGGAATACTGCTATAGACAAATGCTTATATGAAAGTAGAGAAATTAAAGGTTGCTCCAAAGACTAAGAAAAATGAACCTATGGGTTCTGTGGAGGTCCTAAATACCAAAAAATGTTGGTTTTTTAAGTATGGATGAGCCAGAGGTGTGGAACTAGGCTCTGAGTGACAGGCTGTGGATGCTGGGCCTGCTTGGATAATGCCCTGGATCACTCCAGGAGAGAAGTTAGCTGTCAGACATAAAGATACAGATCAGGGTGTCAAACTGAAGATTCCTCCTGCTGCCACCCCCTGTTCTGAATTGGGATTATTGAAAAAATATTTTTCTACTTAGGTTTCAGCTCTCCAATCTCTTGTCTGTGACGGGTCCTTGCTGCTTTCTCTGGGCTCTTCTCAGGTTTAAGGATGTTTCTGCACTGAAAATATATCAAAGTTCGAATTTCAGATAATATATTTTTATCGTAATTTTGGAATTCATGCGTGGTTTGTTTCTGTTTTGCCACAGCATTGGAAAAGCAGCAAAATAAACCCTACAGTCATTTTTTATCTCTGAACTACTATTGGAAAATATTCACTAGAGAATGAATGTTAACAACTATTCTTAAAAATATTTTGCTCCCAGAATATCCCAAACTGAGATTTTATACACATGCACACTTGAAATAGAACCTTAAGCTGTAGTCTGTTTCTGTGAGACTTGGAATTTTTCCTTAGAGGTTATTTTAAATATTTGTTTTGTTCACAGGAAATTCTGCAAAAAATATCTAGAACATCCCACACATTTCCTTCTGGTCTTTTCCTCTGTAAGCAGTGACTTTATCTTTGTAAATCAATCTTCTAGGAAATTTACATTGGTTTGCTTTCAAGTTACATTTTTCTGTGAGAATGAATATTGCCTTGGAAAATAATGATGAATGATCAAGGGTTTATTTTTTTTTTATTTAAGAAGGTACCATTCTTGCTATTTTGTACATATTAATTTTAAATTGTTTTTTCAGCTATGAGGAAATTCCTGAGGAAATACTGAATGTGATTTGGTGCATTTCATGTAATGTGAAGCAAATATGCCTCAGCAATGTTTGTACTTTTGATGAACCACTGACATGCTTTTCAGCTACTTAAAGAACTAAGGAATAAAAGCAGCAATAAAAAGTTGGTTGATGAATCAGCCAATCTGCACTTTCACTTGAGTCTGGAATGCTTAGGTGAATTATATCTATTTTCCCCTCTCTCGCCTTATAATTAATTGTTGCAGTAAGTTGATGTGAATATGAAAGCCATGAAATTGGACATCATAGTGTGACTATAAACGCTGCAGTTGCAACTTTATTTAAAATGATTAGTGAACTGTGATAATATAGAATAGACTGAAAGCATTAGCAGGGGCCTGGAGCGAGCACAAATGTGAGAGGGAGCGCAAAGGCATTGTAGCTCTCATGTCTAACCAGAATCGTGATTAGAAGGCAGTCTGAACCTATCCTCCTCTGCTGTGGGAAAATGTGGGTGAACTGAAAGTTTCCACACAGCGCATGAAATCTGGAGACAGTCCCACATACCAGCCATTCTGCTTGGGGTGAAGTTGCAATAAGCATCCTCTTTACAGA
>VYZV01024449.1:43975-54154 GCA_013401275.1 Pandion haliaetus
CTTGATAAAACATAATACAAAATCCTTTGTATTTCTTAACTGTCATGATCCTTGCTTAGATTTTAATGTATTTTATTATGGTTTTCAGATCCTTCCTGCTAAATGCTACTTCACTCTTGAGTTAGATGATTAGACTATATATCTGTGCTGACAAGCCACAGATGTGTGAAAAAGCCAGGATGGTAATCCTGCAAAATTAAGTGCATGATTTGAGTTCTCATATTTTTAATAGAAACTCTATGGACTAGACTGGCATATCTTGGAAGGTTTTTTCTCTTGTCTGTGACACTGGTGAATGCCATTTCTTGTTGATTTGCTGTTAATCTCTGCAGGTTATCTTTTTGGGGAAGGTGGAGACCCAGAGACAAGATGAAACTGTTGCCATTGATGATATTACTTTCAGTGAAGGATGTTCTCTGGCCTGTGGTAAGAATAGCTGTTTTTCAGGAGACAGATAGTTTTACTTTGTCTTTCCCTTGGATTAGAAAAGCAAACACAAAGGAAAGCCTTTTGGTATTGAAAGGCTTTTTTGACTCCTTGTTTTCATCTGGCTCATTTTCATTCTTCTAAGCAGTCACCTGTCTTATCACATCTAAACATAGTTACGAAGAATGACAATAAATACCTTAAGAAATCTGGTACAGTATAAATGTAGCTTCCTGCAACCAGGAGAGCACTAAGGTCTCAGTGGGCAGAAAAGATCTGGTTTTGGCCAAAGAATTGATGTGTTCAGCCAGCTCAGGAAAAGTTTTCGAGTTGACTTTAGGGAGATTCCCAAGGCACTTGTGCATAACTTTAAATGTGTGAAGGTCCTGATCCTCAGCTGTGTAGTGGGGCTATTTTGTTCTGCTCTGCTACATCCAAGAGCTGTAATGTCAGGCTAGTCAGCTCTGCAGCCAGACCATCCCTGCATGTCGGGTTTCTTTAGCAAAACATTTCCTATTTCTCTTTTCAACCCAATGTATTTTCATGGGAAAGGAATACTACCCACCCTAGCATAAATCAGGTTGCTTGCTGCTCTCTCTTACACAAGAAGATTGCACTGTGGAACCTATGTCACATCCTCAGGTAAGCGCAGTCCTGATTCAGAGCACCTCCTGTCTCTGAGTTGTACCACAGGCACTGAGGGTTCGGTCTTTAAATTTAACTTGAGGTAGGGAATGCAGTGTTCGACACAGAACAAGCCTAGGGTAAAGATTCAGGCAGGCATGTATACATATTTATTTCAATGGGGATCTATATTGGGGAAATGAAGTTTCATGTAACTAAACATCATCATGTAAGTCTTTCAACTTTCTTACAATGGAGATATACAGAAGCAAATATTATATAAATATTTTCATGCCAGGGCTCATCTTGCTTTTCTGTTTTGTAGAGGTTTTCTAGCAGTACAACATAAATGAGCAAGGATGCTAATTTAACACTTTGGGCATACTTGTAAGCTTACCTGAGTTCATAGACAACATGCTTTCTTAGAAAAAATGAATTTGAAACTGACTATGAAAAGAGGAC
Source organism: Pandion haliaetus (assembly GCA_013401275.1). NCBI lineage: Eukaryota > Metazoa > Chordata > Aves > Accipitriformes > Pandionidae > Pandion > Pandion haliaetus. The sequence continues at coordinate 45,488 of VYZV01024449.1, forward strand.
AGATGTGTGATTCTCCCAACCTTTTTCTGTTCCTTGGAGGATTTCTGCAGATGAAAGGGCAGGTTTAAAATGGAAAAAAATGCATTGCTAGGTTGCTATGTAATTGCTTAACCAGTTCCTGCTGGAGGATATAAATCTCTCTGTACAAATATATTGGCTTTTTTTAAGAACAAAATGCTTCTAAAGCAAACAAAAATGAAAATAAAAAATCAGTTACAGAGAAGAAATACTGTCTCAAAGAGATGAAAAAATAAAAAATTGAAACAGAAACCGGGTGTACTCACCAGATCTTATAAATCTAGGTATTAAACCTACCTTACATGGTAGCTGTTGAAGTATATAGCGTGACATGCAGATTGAGCTGCTGCACTGTTAAGTACCTCAGGTATGTTTTAATAAAAGCCAATTCTTATCCTGTGCTTCCTGTTAGGAAAAGTCAGCTTCGTTATATGACATCTAAATTGCTCACAGGAGTCAAAAAGAGGGTCAAAGGATCTTAATTTTCTCCCTGAAGGACAAATTTTACTACGGAACATTTTCCAATAATTAAAACAAAACCTCAGATAAATGGTTGTTTGAATTTAAAATAATTTTTTTCTCTAGTCTTTATGGAATGTCTGGATAAGAAGACTTTAAATGAAGACCACTTTAATTACATGAAATTTGTAGTTAAAATTTGCATTTTTAATGTACCCTTCATGATTTTCAATCCCAGTGTAAAAGCACATAAGAAATGACCTGTACATTTGTATTCATTAGTATGACTGTGCTTTTAGCGTCTTGAGTAAAATAGCTTAAGTGTTTGCAAACAGTAACAGTTTGCTTAAGTGTAAGCTTTCAGGACTTCCTTGATACAAACTGTGATGGCTAAATATAAATGTAATTTCATTAAGTTTGAGGGGGTTTTCCTCATTTCTCTCCCACCCCTGTCTCCCAAACTGCTCTGCTTCAGTCTTTTGTCCAGTTCTGCTAGACAGTAAAGTTCATGCATTTAAAAAACCCAACCAAAACCCTATCTTCAGTATAGCAATTTAAGATACTCTAGAGTTTGTAGTTTTCCCAACAGCTGCCAAATTGTTTCGGTTATCACTCAAAACCAACACAGCTTTTTATTACACAATTGCATACGTACTGCAGAAAAAAAAATTTAGCTGTCAAATAGAACATATTAAAGTTGTGCTCTAAAACATACGTAATACAAAATCTCCTTATAATTATACCTTTAGTAGACCTTCTATTCAAGGGCTTCATATTCTTATCCAAGTGTCTGATTGACCTGCAGAAATCCCTCTTGACTCCTGACAAATTATATATGTGAACTCCATTAAGATTGTCATTCTGATCTTGCCATAGGGTTGAAAGCAAAGAGCCCCAAGGCATGAAAGTGGAATGCTATAAGGGAGAATGAGGTTTTTGTCCTCCTTAAATCACTTGTAATGCAAAAGTGGTATACCTTTTCTGCAAAGCTAGGTTGTTTTTTTTTTTTTTTCTGGAAACCTGGAGTAATTATTTATGTATTACTTTGACAAAAATCCAGTATGAATACTTCAGCTGAAAAAAAATCTCAAGCTCAATTCCTTAGTGAATTCTAATAATGCAGAATGTAGCCTTTAGTATCAGATGCAGGCTCTTTCAGATGAACTGCTACAGGGATGGGAATCAGAAAATCCAAAATACTAATCTTACTGTTGCCTGACATGCTGCAGAATTAAGAGGTGGAAAATGGGTATTTTGTCCCAAGAGATTGAGATTATTGTCAAAACAACCAACCAACCTCAAATATTTACAACTAAATTAAAAAAAATGCAAAAGGAATCAAACTGTTTTGTTTCAATAATTAAAAAGTGTTTAAAGAGCTTGATTCCTTTTGAGTGTATTTAACTTTTTTCAAATATAGAAATTTTAAAAAATCCATCCTTTTCTAGACCGTTCTAGAATTTTGCATTTTCCATGGGAAATAAGTTTTCCACAAGCTCTTGTCACTTAATACACACAGTTCAGAAAAAGTGCATGTGTTTTGCAACACTGGAACAAGGAAGAAATGAGAGGTTTGTAGCATCGGCTGGACAGGACATTTCACTGAGATGTCAGTAATGTGAATAATGCAGTAACTCTGAGATGCAGTAGACTGTGATGTCTATGTATGCTGACATAAAATTGTTTCCTCCATACAGTTGGGAATCTCCATGTTTTCTCTGAAATACCCTGACTGCTATTTAAAACTCTCTCTTAACCAGAAGATTGCCTTTCCCCTGAAATAATATTAAAGAAATTGAACTTTCATTATTATAGTGTAATCCCACTTAAAATCATGCCTTTCTTTGTGTAGCCATTATTAATTATACAAAATTATGCAGCTACAGTCTGGCATCTCAAACTTCATAGAATCAGAGAATGCTTTGGGCTGGAAGGGACCTTTCAAGATCATCTAGTCCCACCTCACTGCCATGGGCAGGGGTGTCTTGCACTAGATGCAAGGTTGCTCAAAGCCCTGTCCAACCTGACCTTGAATACTTCCGATGATGGGGCATCCACAACTTCTCTGGCCAACCTGTTCCAGTGTCTCACCACCATCATCATAAAAAATTTCTTCCTTATATGTAATCTAAATCTACTCTCTCAGTTTAAAACCATTGCCCCTTGCCCTGTTGCTACAGGCCTTGGTAAAAACTCTCTCTCTACCTTTCTTATAAGCCTTGTTTAAGTACTGAAAGGCTGCAAGGTCTTCCTGGAGCCTTCTCTTCTCCAGGCTGAACAACTCCAACTCCTTCTTCATAGGAGAGGTGTTCTAGCCCTCTGATCATTTTTGTGGTCCTCCTCTGGACCCACTCTAATAGGTCCATGTCTTTCTTATGCCAGGGACCCCAGAACTGGACTTGGTACTCCAGATGGGGTCTCACGAGAGCAAGGTAGAGAAGAAGAATCACCCCCATCAACCTGCTGGTCACACTTCTTTTTATGCAGCCCAGGACATGTTTGGCTTTCTGGGCTGCAAGTGAACATTGCCAGCTCATGCCCAGTTTTTCATCCACCAGTATCCCCAAGTCCTTTTCTTCAGGGCTGTTCTTGACCAGTTAATCCCTCAGTCTGTTCTGATAGCGGTGGTTGTCCTGACCAAGTTGCAAGATCTTGAACTTGGCCTTGTTGAACTTCATGAGGTTTACGTGGGCCCACTCCTCAAGCCTGTCAGGGTCCCTCTGGATGGCATCCCTTTCCTCTATCATACCAACCGCACCACTCAAGTTGGTATCATCTGCAAACTTGCTGAGGTTACACTCAATCCCACTATCTATGTCATAATGAAGGTATTTAATAGTATTGGTCCCCGTTTGGACCCTTGAGCTGTACCAATCATTACTGGTTTTCAGATGGGCACTGAACCATTGAATGTAACTCTTTGGACATGGCCACCCAGCTAATTCCTTATCCATCTCACAGTCCATCCACCAAACCCCTATGTCTCCAATTTAGCAGCAAGAATGTTGAGGGAGACCATTATCAAAGGTCTTATAGAAGTCCAGGTAGAGGACATCCATAGCTCTTCCCTTGTCCACTGATGCAGTCACTTTAAACTAGTGGCCTTCTACAACAGTCAGGCATGATTTGCCGTGAAAAAGTTCTTGAAAATATGTGGTGATGTATTCAGAAACTTTTTGGTTTTAAAAAGAAGCGTTCTGTTGTAAGTATTACAGAGATGCTGCTAAGTTTAACTTCTCAGAGGTGATTTTTCTGTAGCTATCATCTAGAAAAGTAAATAGGTATTTCATGTTATGACATGTCATTTTTTTATGTTTCCTGGCAATTCGCTTCCTGCTGTAGAAGTGAATTCATGAAGATTGCGATGACTGGCTAACATAAATAGCACTCCATTGCTCTGAAAGAAGCATCCATCTTTAGGGAATGATTTTTTAAAATGGCATTGTTAAAGGTGGCAGCCTGAAATACTAGACAGTACTTGGTGATAAACAATGCTTTTGAAGTAACCCGAGGCAGAAATGTTGTCAAGAGGTTTAATAAACATATGTTTCTAATGGGAAGTAGTCTCACAAATAACGACTTCTTAAGAAGTGATTGGGTTTTTTGTCTTTTAGCACCACAGACTTCCAGTTTTGAGCTTGACATGTGTGAGTGGCATTCAGATCAGCCAGCTGAGCCTGCTATCTGGGCACGACTGCAAGCCGGGCACCAGATTGCCCCCTGTTCCTTCCTGAAAGATTGGGGCGACAACACGGGTGGTGGGAAAGGTAAGTTAATGCACAGTTACTGCCTTTCACGAAGAATATGGTGCTTTTTAAGACAAGGTGGTGACCCAATATAGAAACTGAACAAAAACGTGAAAAGTAATCATATGTATTTTGTACTTAAATTATCTTCTACTTTGACCATTTAGAAAGGGTACTGTAAGCACACATGCTGGTAAAACATGAAAGATTTTAATGTAAGAATTCCCATATAAACTAATAATTGATTTATTCTCCAGTTAATTTTTTGTATGAGATCTGTGTAACAATTTGGTGAAACTAAATTAAATCTAAGTCCACAGTCCTTGTTTGTGTTTTTTCTCTTGTTTTGGTTTTGACACTTGGCAGTTTTACTTCTGTAGTACTGTGTTTGAGTATACAGTCAGGAATTTCACTTTAAACCTTTAAGTCAGGGAGCTGTAGAGAAACATTTATTATACAAAATAGCTTATTACTCTTAAAAACAATAAAATTTATCTAGTTGCAATTTTCAGAAGTAAGGAACAGCACTTGTTTTTGAATTCACTGTGTAGTGCTTGTCTATGGGTTTATGGGAAATGCATTTGAAAACTTAACGGATAAAACTGTCTAAGTGTTGTAATGTGAAATGGAATCACCTTGCCAGCCAAGTGTTTGGCTTGTATACTGAGACAGCCTTCAAAGGAGTTAAGTAGCACTCATTGTAATAGTATAATTTGTGATGTAGCTTTGAAGAAGTGATAGCATGAAGATTACAGCTTGAACTTTGAGCCTACAGAAATAGAGTACATATCATCAATAGCAGCAGAATGATTGCTTAGATATTGTTTTCATTTTAGAAATATTTTTAAAATAAATTTTAGAATGCATTTCAACACACTAGTAACTATAAATCAAATTATAATGGAACAGCAAGCAAAAGTGCTTGGGTGTACACATTCTGTTGAGACAGATTTTTGCATGTTAACTTTTATGTACAACAGAGAACATATAGACTAATAAAGCAGATTTTTTTCCTCGTCTTTAAAAAAAAAAGAAAGAGAGAAGGAAGTCACACCACCTTTCAATTTCCACTGGGATATCTAAAATAAAAGAGAGTTTTCATTTGTTTTTATTTTGAACACCTCTCTGAAAGGTGGTGTATCAGTGCTATCCCTTAACATGATAGCTCAAGGGCTAGTAATGGATTTCCCTTTTATGGCAATATTGTGCTAACAGAAAAGATACTGAAATTCTGTAAGTGGTTTTTACAGGACCAGGTCACAAGCAATGTCAATTGAAGCAGAACACATTTTGAAACGTCTGTTGTATGGGTGCTTGGGCATTATTGTATAAATATGCACAGGTAGCTGAGTAGGTTGAACATATGATACAAACAACTGCTTGGGGACATTCCCTGTGCTTCCATGTCAGGAAAAAAGAAAATGTGGGAAGAAATAAGTGTCAAAACAACACATAAAATTTAATTCATCATGAACATTGGAAAATATTGAAAAATCTGAACTATGATTGCTCACCTCTCAATACATTCAGTATTTCTATTCATGCAGATTTGTTGACTGTGAATGAAGAGGTTGACTATTAACTGAAATTCTAAAAACTAAAGAAATGGTATGCAGACTGCAAAAATGCCATGCTTCAGGGCTCAAACTTGCAATGCAAATAGAGCTTGACTAAGCTTTAATTTCTGATTTTGATCAAAGCTTTCACTAGTATAAATAGAAGAGAGGTAAGAAACTAAATTATAAAGCAGAGGTCTAGACAATTATATTTGTAAAGAAAGGATTGCTTATAGGCTTTGAATAAGCCCCCTTTCCTAGTATTCTTAAATTTAATAAAATACTTTCTGTCTTTGGCAGATTTTTTTCTTTGTTCTTTTATTGCTTCTTTACTCCAGTGTTCTATTGTAGGCACTTTTGCTGTAAATTTTCCTCCGAATTTCTCTAGTGTCAAAAGTTCTTACGGAGGTTTTATATTCCCCTGCAATACTGTTCAGAAACTACTTTGTTGTTGTTGTTTTCATTACTGATATTTCCAGCATGCTATGTAGTTTCCATAGTTTCCTACATTGGATTGATCTAGTTTCCTGCATCTGGGGTAACACTTCTTTAATAAGAAACTAATGAAACCAATTCTCTGCGTAATAAAGATTATGAGATGCAAAAAGAAATCAAAGGAAGTGCCATGGCTTTTAAAACCAGCATTTCAGATAACTAATGATAACAATCCCTCAAGTTTAAACATGAAAAAACAGCCAAATCTTTAGATTGTGATTCTATTACATTACATTTTTTCCCCTCTTTTTTTCTCTTTCTTTTTTTTTCCAAGATTTCATCCATGACTTGTGAGCTCATGAAAATTTACCTTCAAAGATTAGAAACAATGGCAGTTCAGATTTGACCTCCTCTTTCCTCAAATGGTTGAGTGGGAAGGTTGCAGGGGATTGGTTCAGAGACTGAACAGTTCTCTGCTGGGGAAGAGAACTTGCCAGAAAAGGAAAGGTCCCACTCTCTGGCTTGGGTTTAACTGAAGGCTCAGTTGTTACTCTAAAAACTAGTAGCATAGATTCAAAGTTGTGTAGTTTGTGAAATAAAAAAACACGGATTAAAGCAGAAGGAGTGAACAAAGATTTGAGGCAGGAAATGGTTAAGATGGATCCAAGCAGCTAAATATTTATAGGCTTTGAGTTTTCAGCGTAGCAGGGTACAGGCAGGTTCGGTAGCCTACCCCAGCTCAAAGACACTCAGCAGTAAATTGTAATCTCTGCTTCTGGTTGGGCTCCATTGCAGTCCATGGCTGATCTTTCTGCAGGACTCCAAGATTTTGCTTATGATAGACAAACTTTTTTTTCAAAACTGAAAGAAATAAGACAGTCTATCTAAAACCTAAATAAGCAGCCATGTGGGGAAAATAAAAGGCTTTATGGGAAGATATTAAACCACACACCTCTGACTCGGTAGCCCTACTACCACATTGAAAGGAATGAAGTGGCTTTTCTGGGATTCCTGTTCTACTTCTAAAAACATGGGGAAGTTTGGCACTTCAGAAACAGACAGTCATGAAAATTCAAGAGAACAAGATATAAAGAAGGTCAGAGCATAAACACGGTAGTATGCTATGCAGTGTATTGGACTGAAGGACATTCAGGCCTTAGAGAAGAGCTGTGAAGTTTGTAACTAATGAAAGAAAAATGTTCCAAATAGCATTAATCTTTAGAAAGCTACTCGATTAAATATTGGCTAAAGGTAATTTAAAAAAAAAAAAGTTCCCTGAAGAGGGAAAAAATTAAGCACTTCAGCATAGTTTATTGCCTGTCCAGTTAAATTGATGTGGTTCTACTTTCAAACAGGCTATAGAGAAGAGGGGTAAAATAATAATACAAAAACCAGTATTTTAAGGACAGGAATTTCTGGAGTCTTCATTTCTGAAAGTAGGCCTCAATCTGTCTCATAAGCATTCACAATACTTGCATGAAGCATATACCCTGAAGAACAGTCAGTATCCCTTGTGGACACATATTCATTCTGGATGTTTCATAAAACTTTTGCTTATCAAGTGCTGTTCACTTCCTTTCTTATCTAAAAATCATGTCAACTCCACTTTGCCCAGTTTTTAATGATTCAGGAACTAAAAGACTGTTAATTATCGTTAGGCTCAGAAAATAAAATTGGTTGGTTTTATAATGGCATCAGAGAATTCTGAAGTTAGATAAAGAACCAAGAGTGTAAATTCTAATATTGATGCACATTTCTGCACAAGGCAGTAGACATAGAAGTATAGATGCTTTGTTGATCTCTGTCAAACAGAATGCTGCATTAAATCTGTCATGTTTCCTTATATCAAGGTTAGCCGTTGTGGTATGAAATTACAAACCTAATTCCAATGAAATTATGACCACATAATTTGGCATAAAACATTGCATAACATGAAGAGTAAACTGGCAACAAAAGGAAAAGAATGTGGTCCCTTCTAAAAACATTTTCTTTGTGAAATGACATTTTCTTCCTTCAGCTTGAAATAAACTGTGTAACATCTGCATTTGAGATAAGTTGTATTTAGACATGAACACAGAAACAGCAGACTTAAGACCTTTAATCAGTCCTTGTTTATTATTTTAATAGCTGCTTCAGAAGGCAGCAAAATATTCAGTGTCTCAGGAGTGGGGAAAAAAGACCTGCTATATTTAGCAAAAAAGTATTTAACCTTTTTATTTCTGACAATAAAAGACACTGTTGAGGGGATGGAGTAGTTTTTTTAGATCTCTGTAGGAATACTTTTATAAGGGGCACTAGGTCAAGAAGAGCACAAGTTGTTTTTCTGCTTCAGATGGAAAGGCAATATGCTTCCAATGTTTTGTTGCAGAAATTGTGGCTGAGAAGTAAAGACCTTGATTACAACGTGGAGATGCTACTGCCTCCTATAGCAGTAAGGCAGAATATTGCCCCCC
>VYZV01024450.1:2958-13613 GCA_013401275.1 Pandion haliaetus
CGTCAGGGAGCTGAGGCGTGTGTCAACCACTTAGTCACCCCATATAGCCAACTGATGCTTTTGCTGTTCCACAATCTTTCCACATATTCACACACATAGCAAGTCTTCCTCTTTCCAAAATGAAATCTTCCCACAATTTGCTGGTCCAAAAAATGTCTCACGTTCCCCATTGTTCCCCAAACCACTGTGCTGCAGTGATCCAGTCTGATCTGTGAGCATAGGGATGCACCCATATGATATTGTGTTTCTGAATATCTTGCAATACAAGTGTACACTTTCTAAAAATCATCTGGGAAATCCAGACCAGCTTAACTGCACTGTTGATTGATTTACAACTTTTTTTTGTGCCTATGAAATAAAAAAGTAGTTCACACTTGTACAGACATACTCACAAACTTTAGACATTAGAAAAATTCTAAAGCCTGATACAGTGGAATAGAAGGATAAACTGAACAATAAACATCTCACAGTGGGTGACTACAGCTCATGTGAGCATCATAGAGGGATGCTAATTTAATGCAGAACAGAGAAAACTAATTATTTGGTATCCAAGGAAAAAAAAAAAAAAGAATGAACATGCAATAATTGACCTTTTAACAACTCTACAACAATTCATTAAGCTGTTTTGTACTGTACTAGTCCCAAAGAAGCTACATGTTTTAAGTATTTCTGGAAGAGCCTACCAGGAGTGTAACAAAGACCTAATCTGGCAATAGAGTGTGATTTGGTGTAAATCTGCAGCAATTAGAACTGGGCCCTTGGGGAAGAACCAGCCAATTCTCTGCCTTCTCAAAGTTAGCCATTTATTTCTGCTGCAGCTCCTACCAAAACTCTACAACTACAGAGTGGAATGAGAGCGGGAAATTAATCCAGTTAATAACCAACCAGGAAAAAAAAGCCAGATTTTTAGCCACACTGCTGAACCAGTTTACTGCATGAACATGCTGCCAGCATACAGGAGATGAAAAGAGCAAATCAGGCAAGCTGTAGAGAGGAGGGTAAAGGAGAACTACCCCTTTCAGAAGCATTCCACGATTATGCTGGTTTACATTAAAAAAATGGAACTAAGAAAAAAAAGCAACAGGGAACAGTAAGAAAGCAAGTGACTTATCCAAAACAACCTGCAATAGACACACCTTCTAAAAATCAGAGTTTAACAAATGTGAGCAAAAGCTAACAGTATTTCCAAGTCTGACTGAAACCAAACATTAAAATCTTAACAGTTTGCATGATGGATAAGCTAGTTACAAGTGTCATTATATAGTGCTAGCTTTAATTACGCTGAGCTAAATATAACTTTCAGAATTTAATAGCTCCCCCTCAGCTTTTCTGTCTTGCAAGGAGGGAAAAAATCTTCCCATTAGAAAAAGCACATAGGCATACACAACTGCATGTTACCAGAGAGAAGCAGGAAGTAAACCATTAAGATGATTACATTAGAGTGCCCAACACTCCTTCAGAACTCCTATTTTCCAGTGAGCAATTACCTTCCTTTCCACCACTCTAATTCCAGCAGGTGAGGGAAGCATGCATACCTGCACCTTTTCAAACTAAGCCATCTTGTTGCTTTATTAGCAGACTGTACTGAATCTTGTTTGCCCCATGTTTCCATTCAAGTTGTTGCCTTTACGAGCAGGCTGCCCTGCTATCCACATGCTTCTTCCTCTGCCACTTTGCTAGGCACCACAGGGGAGGAAGACAAAGAGAGAGTCTCCTGCACACACGTGCAGCCTGGCTTCCCTGCAGCCATTGTATTGGCATGACATACATGAGGGGGTCCAAAACCTGCTATGGCAGCAGGGACTGCAGCACCCCAATAAAGGCATGAAACAAGTTCTCTCTTCTGCCTTCTTACACCCAATAAGGATTTCAAAATTTTAAGGAAGAGTTCTACGCAGATTCCCTCTCTGAGCCAATAATGGGTTTCAGGCAGAAAATTCGGCTGACAGCTAGAAACTTGTTCTACAGCCTCCAGTCAGCAATTCTGTTCACTTTCATTTTAGAGGTCATTATGTAATTGAAGTACCCGCAATTTTTCTACAATTCAGGGAGTTAAAAAAAAAAAAAGCCACTGCTGCAATGACAAGTCTTTCCACTTTCCCTCAGGCCGTAACTGTAAACTCTCTTCCCCCAAACCATCACCTGGCTTGTGCCCCCTACCTATTTTCTCTCTGGTTTCATCCATCCTCTTCTCTTCTTTACTGAGCCAAATTCTTAGTTTTTAAAAGTTCTGGTCTTCTTCATCCCTGTCTTTGGTGAGTGGGGAAAAAGAATAACACCACAACTTATGGAAAAGAAAATATTTATCAGACCATATGAATTACTGAATGCCACATTAGAGCTGAAGAGATGGGCCAGCTAAGACTCCAGGTTTGCCTGTGTTAGAGCTATGCATGCACTGTAGGAGCACCAGCTGGAGATCTGCCAGAAAGTACCTACTATAGTGAACAAGGCCAAAGGTAGTATGCCACAGCTTTTTTCTATCCTCTGAGCCACCATTTCTGAGGTGCAGACCAGGCTGGATATAACAGGTTAAAGGAACTATGTCTGTTTGTTACTTAAGAGAGATTGTAAAGCAAGCCTCCTGACATGCACTATTCTGCATTGGAACATCTGTGCTTTACTGCTAACTGAGCTGCTGCAGAACAGAAAAGCTCCCTACTGTCAGTGCAGGTGTAGACAGACTTCATTTACCCGCTTCTGATAAAGCACAAAATCATGACGCTCATTGCCATTAAGATTTTTCCTTCTGAAGTAACAGACCAAATATGGATAAATAGCATCAGAAATAGGGATGAATACTGCAGGCACTTTGTATACTAGATATGCCACTCACGCAGAAAGCATTTTTATTTCAAAACTGCCAATCATGACAGCCTATTTAGCACAGATGAATGGTTTTTTTTCTTAAAAAAACCCATACACAACATCATGCATCTACTACAGATAAATATACTCTTAATGCTAAGCGTTAACTATCATGAATCAGAGCTGAGTGACCTAGAACTCCACGGGGCTCTTCCTAGTAAAGCTGTTCTGCTCTCAGGCAGTGGCAACCAGATACAGGCAGGGCAGGATAGGGCAGGGCAGCCTGCCAGCTCTGGCTGCACAAGTCTCGAGCACCAAACACCATCTCACCCTCTCCCCACATTTAAAACCATCACATAAGGTACAGTGAGCAGGCACATACCACATGTTGCTTTTTGAGAAATTAGTAGAAAAACCCACACAAGCGGAAGGATGGAAGAACAGTGGAGATGAGCCAAAGCAACTGCAGCATTAGTCTGCGAAAGCAAGCATGCAGCTAAGGTAGGTGACTGCCCACTAAATCTGGATCTGGGGATTAGCAGGAGAGAAAAGATACCAGAAAAGTGTGATTTGTTTTCTTGTCACCAGTAATACTGAAGAGATTTTTCTCTCCTCTCCAAAATTAGAACACCTACTTAAGTATAACCCCTTCTTCCTCTTAGTGTCACATGTATACACAGAAACCCACAAAAAAAAAAAAAAAAGCATCATCAGCCTCAGTCAGGACAGTTGAGGCCTAAACATTCACAAAACTTTCATGGAAATGTTGTTTTAACACAATTGCTTTTTAATTAACAAGATCCATCAGGGTAAATATTTACCAACCTCCAGGATCCACCAGAATAAATACCTATCATCCTGCAAAAGCTGCAAGCTATTCACAGTAAGTTTATTCAGATAACTTTTTCCCTGCAGACAAAAAGAAATAGATGTGGCCAGTTATGCTGTCTATGAATTCCGGGATTCATTTCTTTACCAGATGCTTTTCTCTACATCTGGTGACCTGCAAAAATTGCCTCAGCTGTAGCAATAGCTGCTGAAAAACTCTTGGCAACAGCTACTACTATATCTGTTACTTCATGGAAAAAGAAAATTATATATAATATTTTCAGTTAAATATATTCATTTAAATGCAACTTGAGGGGTTTTTTAACATTTTATATATATATATATATATATATACACACACATATATATATATGAAGTCACTTTTAAGTGAATGCTTTCACAGTCTCATCAAATGATTCACTTGTCAGCCCTTCCCCTTCCTNAAAGAATATAGCTTCAGATCAACAGGGTGTTCAAGGTTACTTAAGTTACAATTACAGAACAGAATGGGGGCAGGCAACGGGAAATCTAAAGATTATTTATACGGCAGGACTTCAAACAATTGATCCAACTATATCTCAAGGGATTTGACACAGAGACATTAAAACGAGGAGAGAGAAAGATGAAAGACAGGTGAAACACTGGAGTATTCAGAGTCACTCAGCAGCTGATGGACTCTCATTCATGAGACAAGGACACTGAGCCTCTAGGACAAGGTGATACACCCAAGAAGGGATTTACAAATGAAAGTGAGAATTGAAAGTTGTTGGGCACCCACGTAATCTCCACATCTACCCTCACTGTACTGTAGCAAACGGAAAATGAGGGTGCAGCCAAGAAGGGCTCTTATCTCTGATCGTTTGATAAAGGACCAAAACTCCTAACACAGATGAGAACTGGGGTCAGGCAGACAAGTAGTCTGCCCTGGTAAATAGGCATGACCACATAAAACATTTTGAAGTACTTGTGTACTTAGAGAGGCCTATACTATGAAACTGATGACCCTGAATTCAATACAGGCTAGATATCACAGGGACAACAGAGTCTTACTGGCTAAAACATAGGCTGAAATGTATACACTATTCAGAAAAGCCAGTAGAGGTAGGGGCAGTACCTATCCACACCACTTAAAACTGTGATAGATTTAAAAAAAAAAAAAGCCACCAACACAAAAACCCCACACCCCACTGCAAAAGAATGAACAGAATCTGACTGGGTCCAAAAAAAGCACTTTAAAAAACAGACAGCCCTGCTCAGAGTGCTGAGAGTCTGCAGTAGATTCCAAGAAACCAGCCTTGGTACAGATTTTATTTTATTAGAATGAAAAATATCACGGTGAATTGGACATTACAGGAGATTTAATTTCTCTGACTTAAGTGAGCAATAAGCAAAAGGAACTAGTTTAAGTAGTCTTGTAGACTGAAGAATTCAGACCTTCTAAAATGCTAGGCAGCTGCTGCTTCATTAAATGTGCAGAAACAGATCTGGCAATGCCTCACGGGATGCAGTGTGCAGTAGACAACCTGCAAGATGAAATAGGCCTAACCAGATAAATAGCTTGCCCACCCCTCCCAAAAAGGCAGGGAAGGCATGGATTAAAGAAGTTGCACCTCATATGTTGAAGTACAGGAATAAAGTCAAAACTTTCAAAAAAATGTATTTAAAATATATTAAAAACAAATTTCTTCAACAAAACACCAAAACTAAGTGAAGAAGTAACCTAGCACTGAAAATTTCTTAGTAAAGAAACAAAGACAGGATGTCTGCTATAAAACAGGCCTGGAAACTATCACAACCAGCATGGAGTCAAAAGTAACAGCTTCCTGAGCACGAGTTGAGGAAACCAGATGATACTGCTGCAGATTTCTGCAAGAAAATGCAGATTACATTGTACATATAGTTGCAAATAAAACTTTCATGCATTCTCAAGTTATTGTGCCTACTTCACCTCTAGCCAATATAGACATTTAGAAATCGTAATGTATACTTCTCAAGCAGACAAAAAAAAACAGTGGGAGATATTCTACAATGGCAGGAGAGCAAACAGAATACCTGTCTTTAGAGTTGGAGGGAAAGAGAGGAAAGGGGAAAGAAATCAGCCCTACTACAGTAAGTAACATGCAAGATTTCAGATTAAGTCGAAGAGTCAGAAGGAAATACCAAAGCCAATGGCAACAGATTAATTATTGAATAAAAATTTTAAAAAGACAAGGGAAATCTGTAGATCTCATCTGGACCTAACAATAGCTGCTTAAAAAAATTAATAAAGCTGGCAATGATCTTATTTAGTAGAAGAATTGCAAAGTGAATAAGTAACTCGCCATAGAAGACAATAAAAAACAGTATCAGGCTGGACATGGATCACAGGAACAGGTTGCCAAGAATTATCTTGGGGCTAGTTTTATTTAACAGTCCTACTCATGGCAAGGGAATTGAGGCGTCTAACAAAAATTGCTGCAGACAGAAAGTATAGAGGCACCTCTGATACACTGAATGACTAGAACACCAGGTGAGAGGAACAACATGAATGGAAGTGTTGACAGGGAATGCAGTTCATCAGTCCTGAAGGCAAGGTCAGGACCAGGAATAAGGCAATCAGAAGTTCTGCTATGACAGCTGGAAGTGACCAAGGAGGGGAAGGTACTCATATAAGTTGATTACACATTCACTCCATCACTAATTTGATGAGGGTCTGAAAAGAGAAAAAAAAAAAAGCTACCCTTTCACATAAAATAAGGCATTTCCTACAGAAACTTACAGAGAAACATTTAAAAAGGTCACTGTGCAAGGCCCTGCCAGCATCTAATCTGGTCAGGAAACAAAAAAAGAGCACCTAAGACATGCCTGAGATCACTGTACGCTTATGTAAGGAAGACTGACAGCAGAATATTGTCCTGAAGTGAATACCATGAGCATAGCTAGTCAGCCATATCACAAGATTCTCTGCATCTCTTCAAGTCTAAATGCAAGTCTTCTAGACTGACTAGGGGGAAGGGAGAGTCTCCCCCACGTGAACAGAGTAAGAAGTTAACCAGTTCGCAAATTGTCAGAGGAAATGCAGATGCTCTTATAAACACTGAGAGAAAATACCAGTTTTAGCCAGGCGTACAAACTGGTCACAGATACATTTAGTCAGAATCCTGGAATAAAGTTTTAGACAAAGCAGGGAAATTTTGAAATAATTTGTTAATAGGACACCTAGGGACAAAGCTCTGAGTATTTTAAGATGATGCTTGGTCACTTTACAAAAGGGAATATACAAGTGTATTGACTGCAACCAATATTGAACATTGAGTATCCAGGAACTCTCTTTGAGAGTGTTCCTGTGATGTGTCAGTACAGCCACTTTCAGCAAGGAAGTCTTTATATACCACTTACCAACATTACTACTGCTGATTTAACCTGGGCTGTAAACTGACCTTGCCTTAATACTCATGTTTCCATTAATAAAAATAAATTATTTCAGCCTTACTCACATGTATTTGGTCTGTGAACAAAGGTTTGGTGGTTTGTTTTTTAAGGAGTATCAAAAAGTGGCAGATAAGGAAACTGTACTTTTTAGAAGCTATGTTTAGGCTACCAGGCATACATAGCTTCTACTACATCAATTCTGACAACGGAATTCATTGATATTTTCTTCTTGATTTGATGTCAATACTTTGCATGCTCATGCCTTTCCAAAGACAATGACTGCAGTTTCCAGAGTTCTGGGACTCAGATATACAGAAACAAACGTTTCAGAATCTCAGTGCAGGGAGCAATTAGGGGGATCAGAACAGTTTTCTTCAGTTCCCTTCTTCAACAAAGCCAATCCAAGCACAGGTCAAGCCAATCTATGCCTTGTGATTTTTGTTTGCACTCCTCCTACATTCCACAAAACATTCTTGCATGCAAATAATGTTTCAGTGGCATTCACAGTCTGGGCAAAACAGTTTCACAAGATGATTTGCCTGGATTTACTCAGAACACCCCCGTTATTTTCAAGGCCCAAAAAGAACAACAGGGAAGTAAAAAAGCAGTTTGGTCAACAAAAATAAAGTGTAAGAATTAAAGTTTGTACACTAGTATCTAAAAAAAAAAAAAACAAAAACCAAAAAACTAGTTTTCCCACCCTTCATCCCTAGTTCCCTTACCAAATACCCCCCTTCCTCAGCTGTAAGTGCATTAGGTTAGGCTAATACAGAAGATACGATTTTAAAGTAATGCACAACAGATGCACAGCCTACACCTCTCTTCTTAAGTAGATCACAAGGTAGATCAAGCAGCAATGCACTTACTAACTGTTGAGCAATGATGTTAAGAATGAAAATCCCTCAAGACTTCAAGTTCGCAAAATGTGAGTGCTGGGAGACAGGCAATAGCGAGAAGGGCGTTACATCTTCCTAATATTCAAGGGACAAACTTTTTTTTGGTTTGGAACATAAAATTCACTTAACAGCAAGCAAAGATGATCCTTTTGTAGAAGGGCTCTGCACACTGAACTACTATTTAACATTTAATTTGGGAAAACGAGAAGCAAACAACTCATCCTGCACTGAATAGAGGGTGCACTTATGCTAACCATGCATTCTAGTCATATTAAAGTAAATAATGCAAGCTCATTTGGCAAGGAACATTTGGTAGTTCCATGTGAACTGCCATCGTGTCTGGATTATCAAGACTGAAATGGCATCCACAGTTAGGAAAATGTGGGTGTTTTCAAATGCTGAGCTATGCCTCAGAAACCAGGATTTCCTAATCTTCTTCAAGTAGGAAACAGTCACCACCACAGACAAGCCCCACAAACATTTCCCAAAGTGACAACAGTCAGTCACTTGACGATACAGAGATTCAGCTACCATTCTACCATGGAATTAGTATGAAATTAAGGAAGTCACTTGTTTAAAAATAAAGAGATGGCTGACAATACAGCTAGAAATAAATGGGAAATTGCATCTTCCCTACTCAGCTCAAACTAATCAACTAGGACTAAAAGCAGATTATTAAAGCCTGCCTGATGAAAACAATGACCTTGTATGCATTTAAAAGTATTCAGTGGTGTCCCATTACTTGAAATTTGATCTTTTAAAAATGTAAGTTTATCACCAGTAAGGGATCTTCAGGACATCAGCAACTGCATGCATATGACATGGCAGAAGAAAGTGACCTTGTATACTTAAGTGTTCCTGCAATAAAGCAAAAAAAAAACCAAAACGATTTTACAAGTCACCATTATCAAATACTCCATTTTGTGAAAGCCTGACAATACTTTCTTTTTTTTCCTTTTTCTTTTAGAAAAACACAAGTAAACAAACAGTAAGTCTCATCTGCCAAAGTGACATCTTGGCAGTGGCTCTACTGTTGATTTTCAAGTGGAAGTGTTGATCCTGCTGAACTTCAAAGAGTAGAGTACAATATAGTTTTATACAGAGGAAAATAAGCTGTGAAATGAAGAATGGGATGGGGGGAGAAAAGCCTATGATTCAGCTATCCTGTGGAAAATTCTAACATCTTATCTCCGAATCTGAAATGAAGTTCTATATTTATTCAGTGGATTGAATGAAAAACCATTTTTTCAGCAGTGCATTTTTATTCTTATTCTAAGAAATAGGATGTTAAAAAGCTTGTTTCAACAAAAAGTGGACATCAGCTAAAAGGTAAAAACTTTATTTATTCACAATAGCAGTTCCCTACCTCATTAAGTTCTCCTTTCTCAACAATTTGAGATTCTCTAAGCACTGGGAGATATTCAGTAAGTGAGCTTTAGTTTTACAAGGTTTAGAAGGTTATCATAATACTGAGTGCTTCTGGTTTTAATGCCTTCCAGATGAGATAAGTGGATTTGAAGGACAGTAACAAATCTGCAAATGAACTCAATTATACTTTTTTTTTTTTTTAAACAACAGGAAAGAATAAATGGGTTTTACCCTTCCTGAATTTCAGCAGCTGTGGCAGTACTGTAAAAGCTTTGAATTGTTACTTCCTAGCTAGGTCACTGCGTAAAAAAAAAAAAAATTATCAGTACCGTTCAGTTAAGGAAGACAAGAATCAATCATAATACTTTGGCTCAATATTTTGCTCAACACCCAAATTTTAGTTTTCATTGCCTTTTAGATCTGTCCTTTGGATGGAAGGTTAAGAATAACATGGCAAAATAGCCCCTTATACCCAGTCCAGTAATCTAAACATAGCTGCTCAGCGTAGCAGTGGTACAGATACCACAGTGGTAGGCAAATGAGGATGCCTGATACGTCTTAGCTGTCCATCATTTTATTCAGTAAATAGTATTTGTTGATGCCAGTAAGGGTACACCTACTGAATTAACTTCTTAAAAAACAGTAGCTTTCTTGCCAATACATGACAAAGTCCTGTAGACCCACACGTAAATTCTTTTCCTTCCCTTGTTAGACCTTAATCAGAACACAAACAAGCAATATCAACTCTTCTTTCCCAAGATGGTTGTTACTAGAGTTCAGTAACAGGACTAGCTTTAGCCTAGATTCTCCTCTCTTCATATACACATTTTTTTGTTATCTGACCTTACTATCAGCAAATTAGCAAACCCCATTAGTTCTAGTTCTCTTCTATTTCTATGTCGTGGTTTCAGGTCAGCTCAGTCGGTAACAAAGCACCACAAAGCCGCTCACTCACCCCCCACCCCCTCGCCTGGCCACGTTGGGATGAGGAGAAAATACAAAGGCAGGCTTGTGGGTCGAGACAAGGACTGGGAGGGATCACTCCCCACTTATGGTCACGGGCAAAAGACAGGCTCAACTTGGGGAAAAAACAAAATCAATTCTATTTACTACAAATCAAAACAGAAACAAAACACAAGGGTATTAGGAAGGGAAAACCAAACATCAGAACAACCTCCCCCCACCCCTCCCACCTTCCCAACTCAGTTCACTACTGATGCATTCTACCTCCTCCCCCCGGCGGCGCAGGGGAATCGGGGATGGGGGTTGAGTCAGCTCGCCACACATCGTCGCTGCCGCTTCTTTCCTCAGGGGGAAGATTCCTCTCTCGTTCCCTGCTCCAAC
>VYZV01024450.1:32340-55754 GCA_013401275.1 Pandion haliaetus
ACCAGCTGACACTTTCACAAATCATGACTGTCATCATGAAAGTTCCCCAGTGACAATGTGAGGTGTGTATTCAGTATTCACTCCCCAAAAGAAGAAAAGTGACACAGACAATGTCTGTGTGGAAAAACAGAGTGTACTGCTTGGACTTCTGTGTTCTCAAAGTAGCTCAAGGTGGAGATGCCCAGAAAGGTGGCTGTTGTTTTTATCCAGCGAATGTAGGCTGAATGGCAATGACATCTTCAAACTGTCAGCTGAAAAGATCTGAGTCACTCAGGTGAGATTTCTGAATATAAACAGCAAAAAAAAAAAAAAATCAGAGTAAGAAACTTCAGAGGGAAAGAGAAGACAGTATTTCAAGGGTAGCAGAACTAATAAGTCTGATTTCCTACATATTTGTTTCTCTACTTGTTTCCTACAAAGCTCCACTCAATAACCCCAGTTTTCCCCTCATATTTTCCAGTTTACCTACATGTCCCTAAGCTCTCCTACAACAATCTCACTTCACTCCAGGTCCTCTAATTACCAGGCAGGGAAGAGGCCAGATGTGCTGTAGCTGAATTAGCTCTGCACCTGGTCAACTAGTAAGTTGCACAGACTAATGGGCCAGCCTCTTCTCACCCAAAAGAACAATGGCTGAATTTTTCCTCCTTTTCCTGCATCATGAAGGAAATAATAGGCTTCTTCTACGTAACCATGGATTTTTTACATGATTTGCAGGAACTTTGCAAATTTGCGAAATCTGCCTGAAATCAGTCTGCAGGTTCATAGTTATTAGAACTAAATTGATAGATGGGTGAACAAACAACTTGGCTGAGTAGGCATTGTTTCCTTAAGAAAACGGACTAAAAATAGTTTTCCGTTGTGAATGCCCAACACTCTGGGGCCTCTTTTCACAATGAATAGATTTAAATAATTTTCAGCCATTTTAAAAGAAGTAAAGCCTAGCTATCTGATCCAGCCGAAAAAACTTCGTAAATGGAAATTAGCTCCTAGAAATACAAAAGAAGAAAAAGGCAAAAGAGTCTCTAATAAAAGCTGGGTTGAAGCATTGCAAGTACAGAGCAGACTTCTGGCAAAATACAGCCATCCTAGCCACCAGATCCAGTCATTCTTGTCTTTTTTAGCTTGTACAAAATACAGGCAAGTGGTTTTAGTTTATATTAATCCATCCAAAACCAAAACAACTACAGTCTCCTCCTAGTTAGCAGGGGGAGAATTAACTAGGTGGCATGGTAACTGTATTCTTGGTGCAGGGACAGCCACACAGGCTCTGTGTGAGCCAGGTTGAAGCTGGAAGCAATATACCCATGTTCTCATGGGGATCCGCGCTAGGACTTACTGGGTTGAGCTCATGCTAGTTCGGAGAGCCTTGTACTGTAGAGTTGCCTAGAATTTAATCTCTGTGTGTGTGCTGATGCCAAGTTTTACCAGTGTTTTTATTAACTTTGTTATTGTCTTGTCTAGCTTATCCTAACACCTCCCTCATGACTAACTGGGCAGGATTGTGCTCCTGAATCTGGTTTTGCAACCTGAGGGTGGCCTTCATGGACTCTGCTGGCAAAGATAGAAATGACCAAATTATTCCCAACTAGATTCTTTCTTCCACTAGAGCCCAGATAGGATTCAGCAGTGTTTCTCCAGCCAGATACACTTTAAAATCTAGTTGTCCTCAAGCATTCACCCCAAGCCCTTTAATCCCAGTCCCAGCTCATGCAGTGGGTGAGGAATGTGAAAAGCTTCTGCCCTGCCTGTCCTAGGTGAAAAAATGGCTTGAACTGTGAAATCTAACAGGGCACAGATTGTTGGGTGTATGTGTGTGTGGGTGAACGTCTGAAGCTGAACTTCTGAACTGTCAAGCAGAAGCCTGCTACTTACTAACTGCAACTAGTGCAGGCTGGTAGTAAATTTTGGTAACACCTGGACTAAACAGAAGTGGCACATTCTGAATCCTGCAATTAATGAAGAGATGAGACAGAACCACCAATTATGAGGCTGGTCATGTGCATTGTGCTTCTGCACACTGGCTGTTCAGACTGGGAAAAACGGGGTCCTGGAATTCTGGAAAGAAGAGCTGGTGATAAAATGAAGGGTTCCTGAAAAGAAGTGGTCTCAATAAAAAGAAGGTGGCCGGGAAAAAGGAAGGTGAAGATCTTGGCTAGAGGAAAGGTCCTGAAAGTGGGGGAAGATCCTAGAGAACAGAGGGCTGCATGTAGGTGAATGCCAGGGGATGGCCTTCCTGGCTGCACAGTGATGTCCCTGCTGGGAAGGGAAGTTGAGACCTAGTGGACATAACACTGGGGTGGCGGCGGGAGTGAGTGAGTGTGTGAAATAATTAAGAAGAGTAAAAGTTCTAATACTTTTGGTTGCTAAGTAAACCCCAGTTCCCAGATCCAACATGGTTTGTCATTTACTCTGTCTCATCCACAACACTGCCCTTTTTAAAGTAGCCTGCATTTCCTGGGCTAGAGATGGTGTCAGCTCATGTGACTTTTGTACATTTCTTTGCTGTTGTGATACAAAAAATTAAAAAGAACATTGTCATATAATTACTGTTTTCCTCCAAAGATTTCTCAGCTGATACAAAAGCACTCCAAAGCACACCTTTCAATGGGAGAGGAACATTGACACTCTTAACCCTGGAAGTAGGCGCCTGAACCAGAGTAATGTGGTATAACAGGTAAACATTGGTCTGGTTCAAAAAACTGCTGGTATTCTAAATATTTGTGCATGGAAAGGGCATTTTCCAGATGTAAT
Source organism: Pandion haliaetus (assembly GCA_013401275.1). Classification (NCBI taxonomy): domain Eukaryota; kingdom Metazoa; phylum Chordata; class Aves; order Accipitriformes; family Pandionidae; genus Pandion; species Pandion haliaetus. The sequence goes on from VYZV01024450.1 coordinate 35,095, forward strand.
AAAAAGAGCCAATATGGAAACTCTTCAATACTAAGAAGTCTGCAAACTGTTAAAATGAGTGCAATTAAAAACAACTTATCAGGAATACAATCAATTTACAATGCAATAAAATTGATTAGTGTGTAGCTGAGTCATAGTAATACTTATTTTTCAGATTGCCCGCACCTAGCAGTGACATACCTTTGAATGACTAAGCCCAAGTCCTTTTCGTTGTGTGAAGTGAAGCACTGGAGATTTGCAGTGACATCTTACTGTGTGTTAAGCTCATCTAGATAATAAGCACTAGTCTTGTATTAGCAATCTGCTTCTCCTTTTTCCTCTGTCTCCACAATACATTATTGACAACTCTTTCTGATGGTCAGATATGTGCTTCATGAGCATGTTAAGTTGTCCATGTGGACGTAGCTTTTTGTCACTGTTTTCAAAAAAGTCTTGTAAGCAGAGCTGAGAAAAGTCAGAGATCTCTAGTTGCTCGGTTACAAAGAACCACTTTCTTTGGCAGCACAATACCTTGCAGCAGCTCGGGGTAAGCATTTTCTTCAGACAACATTTCAGTGATGTAATCATAAAAGCTGCAAACAATTATCCTCTCAGAGAGTTTCTGAAACTTACTGGTGAGGGGAGCAAGAGAAAGTAGAAAGGACTCTGGCTGTGGTGTAACTTGGAAGGAAAAGGAGGGTGTCACTAGTTTGGCAGGTAATTTCCATTTCACTTTTTACTGCTATATCTTCACAATCTTAGATTAGGAAAATAGTAAAAGATGGTCTTCCTATTTTCTGCAGAGTAAACTTGTGCTTTTTTTTTTTTGTTTTAGACCATTTTTGCAGACTATGCCCATTGCCTGTTGTGCAAAGCCTCTGGTTTGCTCTCTGAAACCAGGATTTCCAGCTGCCATTTGTTCCCTGATGAAGCACAGTGCTTCCTTTTTCAGGTCCTTGTAAAGTTCCACAGTACTTTGCATCAGATCACATACATGATGAGTAACATGGATTCTGCAAGTCTGGGGGTAATTATCCCAAGTCTTCTCACTTTGCCATATCCCACCACTTTCTTGGAGGCTCACAGAAATATTACTGCTGTTGCCATTTGCCTTAGAACTTCAGTAGAGCTCAAGTCGCATAAGAACATAACACTGAACTGCAAAAGGGTTGCACAGTTACCTTGACGAAGGGAACAGTGATCAGATCTATCGCAAGTGCTATTCCTGGAAGAAGGTAAAAAGTGTAGATTTAGCCTCTGGTTGGTACAAACTCTGAAGCAGGCATACCACCAAGTGAAAAAACTTCCATTCACTGAGGAAGTGGCAAATAACTCTATGGTGGACTGGTAGTGACTTTCACACAAGTACTGTACAAGCGGAATCTGGTTTCTTGCATAACAGCAGCTCTTTCAAGGTCACAGCTTGATAAGGCCTATTCACGTTTGCAGAACACCCACACTAAACACATCAGAAAGCCAAGAGTAGGAGAAGGTGTTAAACGCTACGCTTTGGGTAAGCTCTACTTACATGAGCTGGCTCTGTAGTGACTTCTGCCTCCAATTCGTACAGATCACTGCAGTGAAAGAACTGCTGCTGATACACGCACACACGTGCTTTAGAGCTGTGGATCTTCCATTTGCTTACTGCAGTTATCAGGGAGCTGTTCCCTGGCTAGGAAACACTATTTTTTGCCATGCTAGAATTTCAAGCAGCTGTGGAAATTTGCATCTGCCTTTCTAGTCATTGCTGATGAGAGAGCTAATACAAAAACAAAGCTATGGCAATTGGGACTGAAGAGGGAAATAACTTATTTCATTAGCAGTAAAGAAAATTAAGGCTGATGTCCTGCAAATGTATTGTCTGTGTCCTGAGCACTAATACATATATGTAATCCAACTCTCACCTAAGTTTCTTGCAACACTGCCAACACCATGCCCCCAGTCTTTGTCTCTCCTAAATCCTCCTCCCCCTCAAGCTCCTCTTACAGTCCCTTGATCTGTTCATAAAACATCCAAAGATCCACTTATGTCCCTTGTTTACAGCCTTCAGGCTTCCCGCTGAGCACGAGCAAACACAGGGTATGAAGAGATACAGGCACAGTCACTGGTTAACCAGCAGCTGTCAGAGAGAAATCTCAGCTGAGTTCCCCCTGCTGCTCCCTCTTTCTTGCCCCCATCCAGTCTCCTGTCAGATCTTCATGCCTCTGCCCAGCCACCCCTTTTTGCTGAAACTGGCCAACGTGTTCAAAACTCTTTGACAAAGACTTTATTTCCTTAAGACATGAAAGTGAAAAAAATCCAAACCAAGCTGCTCTTTCTCTAAGAAAAACAACCCACTAAGAAGAGTGTGCACACTTAGCATCCTTATACACTGGACAGTGAGAACCTATATAAGTGAGAACCTGGCAAAGGATTGGAGGTGCGTGGTGTTCCAAATAACAGAAGAACCACCAAAAATCTAGGGAAAAAAACTCAGGTTCAGCTCTGTATTTCTTCTTAGCCAGGGCCAAAGTGTCGCTTATGTCCCGAGGTTTGTCAGAGATGCAAAATGTGACTGGGACAGCTTTCCTGCTGCCACCCTGGATTCCAGGGGGTGATTGTAGCTGTGCTGCAGCAGCACCACCGCTCTGCAGCGGGAGAGGTGTGGGGTGACATCCAAAGCATTACTCATGTCCTTCTGTCTGCAGATAAGTGATGATGGCAGTCCCTGGCGGCTCTCCCTGGGCACTGAGCCCAGAAGGCCCATCACATCTGAGCGGGGAGGCACTGTGGAAGTTCTCAGACTCTTAATTCTGACTCTTCCTTACCCAGCCTCCCCTGAGCTGCAGATGTCATCTGAAAGGCCACAGATATCTCAGCTGTATCAACATTAACAATTCTGAGCAAATTCTGGTCTTCCAGTATTCCTGTGGTCTACCTCTGCATGATCAGTGGCAATACATGTGACTGTTGGATCATTCATTGTGGGGAACCTGAGTTAGCTACACAAAATTATTTTGTCAGGATACTTCATTCAATGATAAATGAAAAATGAGTCTTGCTTCCCAACACTATCCTAATAATAGCTCTTACACTAAGAGCTCAGTAGGGCTCTGCACAAATGCTTTTGTCCCGCTGGTTTGGGTATAGGAGTAATGTAAGTGTGAAACTCAGCTGACAATTGTGAAAACCAAGTACTGGTCCCAATCCCAGCCATCAGATGTACATGAACGAATGGAACAGCACACACAACCTCATTGCTAGCCCTACTGCTAGCATCAGGGAAGAAGAAAATGCAATGAAGATGATTCATACTTACAATATTTCCCATGTAAGTGTGTGGGAGTACCTTTAGCCTTTTACCATAAACTAAATTTAAAGAAAAGCAACAACTTGTTTCCAATTCAATAACAGAAGCATATGACATTTTATATTAGCCTGAGAAATGAGGGAGGACACAGTACAACATAATTCTCTTCTTTGATGCTCCATGTTTTGCAAATTCACTATATTTACGTGCTATATTAAGCCATTTGAAGAGCTGCTGTCAGCCAGAAGCAGCGAATAAAGGAGAGTGGAAGAATATATTTGGAGAGTCATGAGGAGAAAAGGCCACATCTTATCAGACTTCTGACTAATAAATATAGCACAGCTATGATGAGATCTTTCTATGCTGTCATAAAATCTTTTGACTTATAGAAAAATAGAAAAGACAAACAAAAATCTCAAAGAAAGATTGATATGAATAACTGGATTTAATGACCTGACTTCCTTAAACAGCATCAAACAAGTAGACAAGGTCTTGCTTCAAGACACATTTCTGTCCATAGACACTATTGCAGGAAGCTGGGCCACAAAGATCTGATTTTCTCCTCTTAGTGCTAATAAAATGATGGCTGAAGCAGATTTTAGGTGCCTCATTCTTTACTGAGCACTGCCCATGATGTCCTGGAAGATGCCAAGGGAGCCCAAGCAATTTACACAAACCAGAAATCTGCCTGTGAGAAATTATAAACAGAAGCTGTTGTGTAGGAGACTGGTGATATGAAGTTAGAGATGACTGGCGGGATGGGATTACAACTTCCAACAGCACCTTGAATTTGGAACCTGTATCCTGATTTTTCTAAAGATATGTTGGCATTTTTTAAAGCAGTACTCCACAATTTAACTCAGGAAAAGAAGCACCTGTGCTAGCAAGAAAGTGAAAAAAATCAAAGGAATTAATGGCATAAAATTACAAATCATAAAGTGTTATGAGCCATTGTATTTCTTGGTCATTCAGATCACTACAATATGGAGAAATCTCTTCATTTACCTCCTGTATATCTCCAGTCATTCTAGCTACCACAGAGACACCCCCCCCTCTTCTGCACAGTTCCTGTGCTGTAACTCCACGAGTTACAGCCAAGAGTGCGACTACAGAAACCTAAGTTTAGATCTTTTGTTTCTGAAGCTGTGCTGCTGCCAGCAGAACTCCACTGAAAGAACAGCTTAGAAGGACACTTTTCTCCTTATACTACATATTTTTACCATTTTATAGCTCATTGCCAAATGCAACAGTTCAAGCTATTGTAGCTCTGGCAAGCTGATGGAGATGAGCCAATTTTTACCACTCAGAATCCTGGCTCTATTTCCACATTCCTGTCCACCCACTTATTCTGTATTGTTCCACAAAACCACCTCATGCCTGGGCTATTTATTTTCAAATGTGTTACATTTCTCTCCAATTACAGTGAGAGAGTAGAGGCACTTGCTAGTTCTATGTGAAATATGCTAATTGTAGCATCATCTAAATAATTTTGGAAAAAAAGATCAGCTCTGAATAAAGAACACAGTGAATGAAGGAGTAAAACACGACCATGAAGTAGTCCTGATAATTCAGGAATGTGAGTCAAGTATTTCAGAAAGTTTGAAGATTTGGGAAAATTGGTTTCTGGCAGTGTACAGGAAAAAAAAAAACACAAAACAAAACCCCTCCAGGCTGCTTGCTAATACAGTTGAATGCAATTTGTTTCTTTATATAGCTTGCAGCATGCAAAACTTTAAAAAGAGAGTCAAGAGTTGACGAAAGGGATGAGTCAGTGACTTAGAGAAGGAAAGAGGATTGGGTACACGTGGGGTAGCAGGTGTGATGCAGCAGTCCTTCGTTGTAGGACACTGCAAAAGTGCAAAACAAAGGAGACTTAGGGTTTGTCTGCAAGGGGACACTCGGTAAACTAAGCCAATTCATCTGACCATGGGAAATCAACATGTGTTAAAGCCCCAAACGGGTGCCCTCATTTAGGTTTACAGTGGTCCTAATGTGACTAAAGTGGTCCTTAATCCTTAGGGATTTAGTCCTTGGCGAAAGAGTGCTCTGAATTGATTCAAAGGCATTTTGTAGGATGAATTCTTCAACATGCAGGTTTCTCCCTTTTTAAGTTATGCCAACTGACTTCATACTTCTCCTTGACTCACCATAATTTGCTGATTTTCCCCATGAAACACAGCCTTAATTTGAAATAAGACCATTCAGACTGAGAGGACAGAATGAGTATTGGGCAAACTGCAGCTAAGTCCTGCATTGGGAGCACTGGAGACTGCATAATACCAATCAGAGAACAGGTAAAACCAGAACAAAAGCACTAACCAAACTTGCTGAGATAAAAATTTCCAGGCAAAAGCCCAGAGGTAGCCGCCCTAGACCAACAGCACACAAGCTACTGTTCCCAGGGTAAACCACCTTTGCTAACACAGCAATCACCTTGTGGTTTAGCTGGGGTAAAAATTTCCAGCCAGCGCAGATTTGCCTTAGTTCAAGAAATTGTGTCACGTTCTTTAGGGTGGAAAGTGGAGAGTAGGAGGCAGTTAAGGTTTTCCAAAGGTATCTCATCTATGTGTCCATAGCCCAGGGTTAGTTATAGAGCAGTTGCAATGGCGCTTTGGGGGAGAAAGCGGTGCCTGCCATAGTCACTTCCCCATCTCACGGTACAAAATACGCTATGGTACTTATAGACGAGGAGAATTACACTCCTGATTTCCCCCTGCAAATCCATCTCTGTGAGGCCTAAGAAGATAAACCCGGAGGAAGTCAGGACATACTGATCTCCAGGGCATATCCAGCTTTCAGCCTTGTGCACTCAGCTTCAAGATGGGATGTCAGCACCAAATGCGTCAGCTTGTGCAGAGCAGCACCCATCTGCTAGAGCCTGGACATGGCTCAGGTTAATTTTACACAGCCCCAGCAGCTGTTTCAGGCTAGCAGCTTCCTTATGAATTGCCAGTAAATGAAAAATGACATAATTAAAGGAGGAAAATGTCAATCCTATCTCAGCTCCCAAGGACACTGGCAGCAGAGAGAGTATGGGGATTATTCCTGACACTTGCAAGAGCACACCTCCTTCACAGTTGTTTTAAAATCTTCCACTGAGGAAGATACAAAACTATTTATTTTCTGATGAGGAAAGCCAAGACTGTGACACTGATAGAAACCATACAGATTGCATCAGTCTTTGAATCTTTTGACACGCTTACCTAATCTTGTAACACACACTCACCTGCAGTTTGGGGTTGTTCTGTAGTCTACTTCTGCTATCAGTTACAGCAAACGTTTTTTCTCCATTCTGACTTCTGCATGAGCTGAAGTGTGGGGAGACATTTTCATCTCAGCTTCACTCATGTTGAAGAATTAGGCCCCAGGCTCTGCAGATCAGCTCTGCTGGCCTCCTCTAACAGATGTGTGGAAGAGTCCTAACAGTGCTATATAGTAGCCTCTAAGTGAAAGATAACTGTGTGGCAAGTGCTGGGCTAATTTTAGTGGTGAAACAGGCCAGGTGAATGATCAGGGCTAGCACAACCATCTCTCTGAATGACAGTAAATACTTAAACATAGTTTTGCAGTGCTGAGTCCAGCTACCACTGCCTTCTCGGTCCTAGGACAGATAGTGAGGCAACTCAGGCCAAACATGGAAGAACAGCTTCATTACTGGTAGGGAATAAAACATCTGCTGATATTTCCAATGCACAGTGTGGCTTATCAGCCACAAATGGCAGATTGTGGGGGATGCTTTGGATCTTGGCTCTCTTTCATGATGTGGGATGTCACTGGACAAATCTAATCATACAGGAATGGAAACTTCTTTCCATCATGCTATAGCCTGCTAGTGTGACAGTCAGGCCCAGAGGGATGAGAAACAACAGGTAGGAAGCTATACATGTGTACGTGTCTGTATGTAAGACACACAGAAGGAAAGAAAACAAACTTGATTTTCTCTGTATCAAGATGAATGTGTCTGGTCTGGCAGCAGTGAAACAGGAATCCTTATTGATGCACTTATTCGATCATCCCAGCAGCTGAAGCATGTCTGAAAAGAGTTTCTAGAAAAGAACAGACAGCATGGTCATTCCCTGGGGAGTTGTTGAGAAATTAGCTGTGTTTCTGCAAAGACAAAACAAAGTGGACACAGCAGAGTGAAAGTACAATAGATACAGATGACGCTTGTGCTGCTGCAGCACTCCTTGCACCCTTGCAGCTCGGTCAAATCCGCAGCCTGTGAAATCTGGTGAGCTGGCATTAGCATTCAGCCTCTTTAAGGCACAGGTCTCTAATCCAGGTGTCACAGAGGTGTGCAGTCCTACCTGCTCAAGGAGAGGGAGAGAGAGAAGGGTGAAGAAGAGAACTGAAAATGGGATGTGAGGAAGGAGAATGCAGAAAGGACAGGCTGGAGGAATAACAGTAAGTTTTAGGTATAAGCTAAAGCCAGTGGAGATGGTGATGTTTCCTATGAGCCTTTCTTTTTCTTAGCAGAATTAGGATGACAAAAGCCCATCTCTCATGAAAAAGGAAATGAGAGCCCCGTTATGTTACAGAGCATTTCAGCAAAATGTAAAAGTAGGGTCATGTTTGTAAAGCTGGACTCTGAGTGCCAACTTGGCACTTTCAGCATCAGTACCAAAATGCAAACCCAAACGGTACCAGCTAGAATGGCTAATCTCCTCTTTTTTTTTTTTTTTTTCAACAATAAGGTCTAATTTCAGGTTTATTGGAGGAATCACTTTGATTTCTTGTTAATGCACTGTTTACTAAACATGATCTCAACACAGATTTTAGACAGCATATTCTTTACACACTAAATACTTTCCTTTTTTTGCCTTTAGCTTTTTCTAACTTTTAAAAAAAATTTCACAGAGCAAGCAGAGTTTGACTTTTGCTGCTTAAGATACCTTGGAGTATAGTCCACAAACACACCACCAGCTCTGCCCTTTTCAAGGGCATTCTGCCCAGAGTGAAGTGCAAAACTGCCCTAAGGAGAGCTGAATCTGGGTCAGAATCTTGCTACAAACAGCTTCAAGAATAAATCACAACCATTTTCATCTCATTATATTTTTGATGATCGCTTAAGAAGCAAATGTCTGGAACACTTGCAGTAAGTTCTGCAGAGGGCATCACTGAAGGTTAAGGAGAGCTATGTACATTCCGGACAATGAGTTTATGAGACACAGGGATGAAAACATTATTCTTTTTCTGAACTGTCTATTATACTTCTATGTCTAAACATTAATTGCTGTTGTCTAGAGGAAAGTGATTTACCTTAAGATAAAAATTATGGTCTATGATCAGCAACTTATTGCTCAGTGTTAAATTAGATTTTCAAAGTTTATTTCTGCACTGTAAAACTTGAAGCATCACAGTCATACAGTGCCAAAAAGGATTACTTGTCATTTGGCTAAAGGAAAGTGAGTGTTCCCCAGTAAAGAGCTTCATTACTGAGTCCACTGACAGTATGTCCCACACACAGCCCTTATGCTGCTTGAATCGTACCTCATACATAGTTAAATACCCAGGATGGCTCATTTAGCCTTCTTTTATTTGCCTGTAGTTCTAATAAGCTACGCATTAATGCTGATTTATAGAACTGCACTCGCTCAGTATGAAATTTGGCAGAATACTTCTGTCTTGGGACAGGCAGAACCTGGCATAACAACAGATTTCCAGCAACTGAAGAGAAAGATTATATACTGTCCTACTGCATTAGGCCTAGCTAATCCCAGGAGCTTTCTAAACAATATGTGGAAGTGCAGTGGATCTTCTGCTGACACTTTTCTAATGCAGCTTTTAGAAGAACTGAGTATTGACTCAGCCTGATGACAAGAGCATGGAGCAAAATCAATAGCACTGCTCCTGGTGCTGGATGAAGCATTGGCTGGAATGACTGCAGAGCCCTCCCCAGGCATTTTCACCAGCACTTGACACATGCTGCTCTGCTTCGGGCCCCCATGCAGCCAGTTCCCTTTGAAAGGAGGGGCAGGATCCTGCTCTGCTCAGGCTGGAGAAAGAAACAAATCAATACCCAGATTGATGTTCCCAATCAGCTGCTGCCACTTGCCTGCCTCTCATCTCATGGAGGAGTTTGGTGAGGAGCCAAAGATGCAAAGATCTCTCAGCCTCGCTGTGTCACTCACGAACAACCACGTCCTTTGGAAGGCCACAGGGTCACCACGTGTGTATGGCCAACAGGCAGGCTCACCTGGTGAATCACCCGGGGAAGCGGTCAGTGCTCTTCCTCGCAGAAACATTGCCCATGTCTCCATGCCAGAACATGATACCTGGATGTGACGCCTGACCTAGTTAGTACTAAATGAGTAGAGGCATCCAAGCTAGTTTCTCAGCAGGAGAACTTGGCTCTCATTAAGTGCTCTGCTAATGCAGCTCTTATTTCTTTGATAGCAATGCTAGCTCAGTAAGAATTAGTCTGCAGATCTTTACATCGTGCTGCATTGTGGAGACAGGTATATCTAATCCTTAGAATGAAAAGCCAGAGCAAGCCTAGAGCAGAAGAGTAGAAGCTCCCATTTCCGCTATCACCTTGGAGTATGGAAACATTGCCTCCTAAAGGAATTCTTACTAGGTTGCTGAAACGTCCTTTTAACCAGGCCTTCTCCTAAGCACAAATTCAAGAAATAGAGGAAGCTGATCAGAAATGACAATACTATCGTCAAAAACCCAGTAATGTGCCTGCCTTGTGAGGCTTGAGAACTTCTTTAAAACTTCATTTCCAGTTGAAATTAAACCTGTGCTTCAGATGTTCCTAGACATTTACTTATTATCAGAGGATAGAAACATTCTATATATTTACATATAAGCAACATTTTGGTTATTACTGAACTGTAGGTCAATATTATTAAAAGGAACACAAATAGAGCTTGGGTAGTAATTTTCCCCACTACATATTTCCAAAGCAACTTTAATCAGAAGATGACACTATAGGACTATCAATTTCAGCAATGAAAGATGCTTCCAAGAATTGCTGCCATTTTATGAGTTTACAAATAAGGCTTAGCTCAGTGAGTTATCTAGTGATGCCAGAGATACTCATTGCTTTGAAATTCCTCCAAAGAAAATGGGATCATGGGTGTTCTCTTTCTTCTACATGAGAACAAATCAAAGAAATTAAAGGATTCACATCTTTATGGACAAATAAGATACAAAGCTCAAACCCATATTAAACAAAGGATAATTTGCTTGGGCATTTTGGCAAATGTGGTTTCAACTGAATAATTTATAATTGTTTCAGTGTGTGCATATGTCCTCCTGTAATATCTGTTCTAATCACTAATGAAGTAACTACATTATTAATTAATGTGAAGCTTTTCCATAGTTTTCAGTTGTTACCTCAGTTATTGCACAGAATGAGACCAAAGGCATGTAAAAATGCTCATCTGAAGAGCTGATCAGACTGAAAATTAGACCCCATTCCTGCAGCTGCTGCCTATGGAGGTACAGCGCTTCACTATTGTAATATTGCTTTTTGCTGTAAGATTACTTTTTTGAATTTTTATGGACTTTCAGCTGCACGAGTGCAAGATCAGTCAGCTTTTCAAAATGAAAAAAAAAAATGGACTGGTATAGACTTTATTCAAAGTAGCAGAATCTAGGGAAGGAAACAAGCCATTAGTCCCTCACACATGGAGCAGAATGCTAGACGGGCCAAACGCTCAATAAAACAGAGCCAATAACATCCTAGTCCTGCTCTGATTCTTACTTTCTGTTTCTCCAGCATCATCCTTTTATGTCTGGGTGAATTTTCTGCAGCCTTTTTAATTTCTCACACTTTTCATGGAAATTCTTCAGTCCTTTTAAATTGTGCTTGCTTTGCTCCTTCCTAAAGTCTCAAGCTTTCCTTATGACTTTGTCTCCCTTCAGTGCTGTCTCCCCAGAAAGCATCATCAGGTCTGCCTCCCTAATTTCCATCTGATTGCTTCACCAGTTTTCCTTCCCCTTGACTATCTCCAGTCTTTTTGCTCTCTCCTTCCTAAGGAAGGAGTCTTGAGGAGCTTTTTTCCCCCATGAAATCTCTTCACCTTCCCCTCAGCCCCTTCCATGTCTCCCTTACTCCTTTCCGCAACTGAATTTTCATCCTTTTATTTCCTTCAGTACCTGTGCATTTCTCCATCTAGGTGCTGGACATGGAGCACACCAGCTACCCCCACGATTTGTACTTTCTTTCTCCCACACAGCTTTGCCAAATTTGAATTATGTAGCTGATTTTTCAGTGACTTGAGCAAACTTTTGCTTTTTTGGTGACATTGCAGCTTGGTCAGGGGTGCTAAAGCCCATGTTCAGTTACTGGCAGCAAGGACAGATAGATGCATCCAGTGCCGGTAGGCAGCAAGAGGGAACAGCTCCTTGCATTGCATGGGTAGTTCTTTAGTGCCACAGGGTGGTCTGTAGTGACTGAGGAAGAGAATATCTCTTCCAGAATACAAGATTTTGTGTATATAGGTGGTGTTGTTCGATGGCCCTTATTGCTGAAAACATTGGTAGAAAATTAGATGTGATCAACAAGGTGAATATTTGAGGCACAAATATTGTGCATTTTCAGTTCCCACTGTTAACTGATGTAGTACCCTCATCTTTTCCTCAAGGACTTGCTGATTTCTTGTCCCCACTCTTTTCTCTTCACTGTAATGAACTGAAGAGCAGGCTTGATTTTATTTACTTTCCGGCTTTCTTCTCACATTTCTTTAAACTTCATTTTTCATCCCTTTTAGTATGACAGCAGTGCCCAGCTCCATTACAGAAGAGGCTATTGGCTCTGTTAGGATGTGGTGACAGCAAATGAGGCTTGCACAACTTCTCTAACTGCGTGGGAGAGAAGTCTGCTTTACGCCAGCTGCTCCCAGGCCTGAGCACAGTGAAGGCAGGTCCTGGTGGATCTGCAGCACCTCTGGCACCACAGCTGCTGAGAGGCTTTCCTGGTTTCTAAAACCCCCTGGGTACTCTAAGCTATGGTGAGGTCTGCTTGGTCTCTGCAGCCACCCAGAACCAGTGAAGACATGGGAACAGCCTGTCTGCCTTTCCTCTCCTTTCCCAGGAAGTACAGGGAAGGCGTGTATTAACTACATGGTTATGTTCCCTTTCTCTCTGTAAAATGTCCTACCTGTATGTCTTCCTGCCTGACGAGGCATATCTGAAACATGTAATTGTGGTAAGGCTGGGCAGGGACATCAAACCAGCTGCCTCTCATGCTTTGCTGCAGGATTTGAGTTCAGATTCCTGGTCCGCTTTGGATTCATGGACCTGTCTTTGCTCCCTCTGCTTTGAAGATCATGCACTCTACCTGCATCTAAATACTCTCCATTTTGCCCATTTTAGGCCCAAATTCTTTCCTCTCTCCCCAGTGCTTTTACACCAGTCTACATTTACATTATGTCTTACATTCATGCCTCATTTGTATCACTGTAAACCAGAAGAGAATCGAGCCTTACAACTGTAAACAAGAAATCTGCAGAGACACAATAGCATTCCTACCCACTTTGATTTTTTTCCTGTAAGTAAAAGATAATTGGAAAAGCCTAATTGAAATTGATCCTGATTTTCTGAAACATTGAACGATGCTGTCCTAAATCAAAATTATAGCAGCTATTCATGTAACAATCATGAGACTGAAGAGAAAAAATATAAATTGTCAAAACAGCTAAGAGATATTATCAATATTGTTTTGCCGGCTCGGGAAACAATAGCAGTCTTTGAGCTGCAGTGTGGTATATTCTTATTCAGATAGGTGGCTTGCAGAAATCCAAGAAACCTGTTCTGCTGTTCCCAGAAAGGATAATGTCACAAAAGCTAAATCTCAGCATGGCAGCAGCCTAGGAGAGGACTCACTGCTGGCTAGACAGAAATAAGAGATCATCAACAAATCCAGACAGGGCTGCAGAAATGACTGATGAGAATTAGGTAGGTTTCATGTATAAAGATGAGGATGGAGGAGAAGCAGAAGGAAGCAATCCAACCCCCCCGTCCCAAAACTTAGTCAACTGTAAGCAAAACTGTAAAAGCCATGAAAGAGCAAAATTTAGAATATGTTTGTTTTCTACTATGAAGAAAATAGAAGAGTATAAAAGACCATATTTTTAGAAAGATACTGGGCAACATAATTAGCTAGGAGACATGCCTGGGGTTTTAATTACATCAGTATACACTAAACATTCTGCAAAATGTCTTTTTAAAATGAAAAAAATGAGTGCAATAACAATTCTTCATATTATTCTGAAGAGCCTTGCTGTAATCTTAAATGCTTTTAGACCTGCTGCCCTAAACTAGCTGTCTATGCACGCTAGTTGAAATATTAAAAAAGTTGTTGTCATTCACTGAAATATGTGCCAAAGTAGAGCTTGCCTTCCCGTAAATGATAACTTTTAATGCTGTTAATGAAGTCATGTTCTGCTAATGCATTCAATATTTTTCTTGGAGCAAGAACCACAGCTTTCTGGATTTCAGTCTATAGTGTGGTGCCATCCTTTTTGATTTTCATAGCTGCTTCTAAGTTGTAGAGTAGCCATTAAACTTAACAGCAATGACAGCTTTGGAAAGATTGTAATACTGTATGCTGGAGATGATTACCAAAGCCTTTATTACTTGAGTGCTTAGAAATATAGAAGCGATGTAATGTCTAAATCCCACAAAAGCTGATTATTTTCCTCCTGAGCTTCAGACACAGATCGGAAAAATGCATATGAATAGTAGGAAAGGAGCTGCAAAAACAGGATTGCTGGAAACATTGTTCTGCACTAGATGTCTTTATCCAACATCCTATTTATCAGTTCTGAACTGCTAGGGACCATTACTTAAAAAAAATAAAATCACTCAGTACACTGAGTCTGTAATTATTATTGTAGTGATTTATATGGTGCAGAATTTTAATCTCTAGTTATCTGTACAGCCGATCTGTGAAGCAGCAAGAGAATATAGAACTTATATATATTTTTGATAGTAATCAATGAGCAAACAGCAGAGCAATACCAAGACAAGACTTTGTTCAGAGAGAATAGAGAAACCACAACTTTTTCAGAAGGACCTATGAGGGGAGGTTCATCATCCATTCACTGTAGACAAGCTCTTTCCGAATAGACTATTTAATGTTGGATAAATGAAGGATGAAGACTTGATCTCTCTAGGACATAAATCTGGGATTCCAGGTGTAGGATGTCCTTCTAACCAAAGTTGTTGCTTCGGTCATTAAATTACCTTTTCTTGTTGTAAGGGATTCAAGGCAACAGCAGCAAAACATTTTGTAAGGGATTCAAGGCAACAGCAGCAAAACCTCCATAAGTACTGGACTGCCTCTCCTACATCTTCCATAAAAAGGAATTCAAACAAAGAATACAAGTATTGGCCTCTGAGCTTTTGTGAGGCAAGCTTTGAAGCTAAAGAGAAATAATTCAGGAAAGGACATATTGGCAAGGAACAATCAAAGCTGAAAAACAAAAGCCCAAACCTTCAGGCCTGAGATATAGATACACCAGCCTTGCAAGCCCCTATTGAGATGCTTTAATACAGTGGTTTACACCCAAATTTCCCAGCCAATACAATGCCCAGAAGAGGTTTCTCATTTTGGTCATGGTGACAGGGAACTAAAACCAAGGCAAATATGGAGAGTAAATCCTCTCCAATGAAGTTTGGGTGTAGAAACTAAACTTTAGGCAGACATGTGTGAGGCATGTGGCCACATTAATTTCTAGTTGACACCTGTAATTTTTTAAGACCTTGAATTTCCCGAGTCTGACAAGAAATAAACAGTTAAATTCACACCTCTGGCACGCTTTGTACACATTGCATGGACTTACTGGCCCTTGCATTTTCTGTGGTTAAAGACATATTGGCAGGTTCACAGTCTTATATATCCATGAAAGCATAAGAGAAAAACCCTAGCATTTTTTAACTAATCAAATGCTATTCAATACTTAAAAATTGCTCGTAGCTCTATGTAATTGCTACAAAGCTTGGCAAGACAGAAAAAATCCACCTACTTGCAAATTGCATATTTGCCCACATTTAGAAAGTTCAAAGCATTTAATTTTAAAACTGTAAGTGGATACCACTCCTGAGAGTAGTGAAAACTCTGTTCCTGTTCATCAAGTAAACCCCCTGCACCACATAAAACTTTCAAAGAAACAGTTTCATAGACAGGCACAAGAGTGTACAAACTCAGACTGGTTCCACCTACCGAAATACACATTTACTGAAAAAGATGGGCTTAGGCAATAAAATAACAGACCTTCCTTCAAAAGGTAGCTTTACAAAAGGGAGAAGGTCTCCTCCTTTGTGGCTGGAAAGAAACAGTAGCCATGAACATGTCACAGGAAAAATAGAAAGTCCCACCTATGCAAAGTACGTCCACAGCTATGGAAAAGAGCAGCTCTATACAGCAGTCAGAGTGCACTAGCCCTTCTCCCTCCTCTTCCACCCTCAAGGTGTGTGAGAGAGAGACAAGTACCTCAGTAAAACAAAAATAAAAGAAAAATGAACAAGCTATTGTGTTCATGCAGGAACTCCCTTAAAAATAGCTTAAAACAATCACCTGCTAGCTGAATATTTTAGCAATCACTACAGCCATGTATTTGATTCTCCGGAGACATGTAATAGCTGAAGACAGCAAAGAAACCAGGACGGGTCACCAGAGGGTCAAACATTTCAGAATTTCAGTAATATCTTCTCGTTCTAATATGAAACTCCCAAGTTAAAGATTCTCATTGTGCTTCTATAAAGCTTTTCTTTAGTCTTGTGCACCTGTGCTACTGAAAGTTAAGAAAACTGCCTTTGAAACCTCTTGATGTTGAGTGCTGTCCTAAAATGTACACTTGATATTTACTACTATTTTCAGCGAAGCTACAAGCTCTCGAATTACATTGGGTCCATAAATGAAGAGAAAGTGAGTATGTGATGTGCACCAATAAAGTGAATTTCTGCAGATGAAGTAATAAGAAATTCTTACCCAATAATTACCCAATATTTGAAGTCCCTCAGAGTGATCTTCATGCAGTCAGAGAAATAGGATTACAGTATTATATTGTTCTCTCATGAGGAAGGGACTGGCTGGGCCATTCAGAGACTCTCTGAATTAAAACCTATTAGTTCTTGCAAAACAAACAAACAAAGCAACAAACAGCCAACAAACAAGCAAAAAAACCAACCCAGAAATACCCCCTTCCCCCTCCCCCGAACTTAGAAAATCTTCCAGAAAATGAGGAGTCCAAGTCTTTCAGTAAAACAAACAAGGGTGATTGGATTGCCCAAGAAAGACCTGGAGAAATCAAAAGACTAGCTAAGAAAACACTGTTCAGGAGAGCATTCTGTGCTGCTCTCTGAAGTAAGAGCCAAAATCTGTAACCCTAAGGTTAGAAAGGATGTTTGGAAATTGTAACACAGGAGAAAGAAAATCACACCCACCTGGAAGATCAGTGGAGACTGTCCCCCTTTTTGAAGTCAGACGTGCCCAAGACCTAGTGGAGGTTGCTGCTGCAGCCACGCAGGAAAAGGAGCTGCAGTGAGGGGAGGTGAGGGGTACCAGAGACGTTAACAGCTAATGGGCAGTGAGAAGATCAAGACTGAAGATAACTCTGGGTGGCAAAACTTCTCTCACCACACCAGCCCAAACTGGAAACTCTCCCAGACTGAACCCCTATGCCACACTGCACAAACTGGTAACAGTTTCTGTCTCTTCCTCCATCCCCCTTTTTAGCCCCAGTAGGAGTGGGCATAGACTTGATGTGATTAGATCACAAAAAGGGGACTGAGAAAGACTTCCCAGAGCCCCAGCTTGGTAGGAGTGTTTCACAGCTGTAACAGAAACACCCCAGCTGCCAGGCACCAAACTGTCATGGGTGCACAACTCATGATGGTGCTGTCTCTGGGCCCTGGTGTGAAACCCTTGGAGAGGACTATCCCAGCTTGCTGTAGGCAGTGGGAGAAGCCTTCACTGTGACTTTTCCCCTCTCCCGCTTTCCTGGTGATAGCATCGGTCATGTACACAGCAGCGATTTGATTGATATGAGAAAAATAAAACCAACTGCTTTACCAAAGGAACAGTTTTCTTAAAATCTTGAAATAATGAAAAAAGGTTATTGGAAAACATTTTCTTAGAGAAAAACATAAATTTGGCTAACCTGATCAGTCAGAGCATCAGGCTGCACTATCTAGAAACTGAATATTGGTGTTAAGGAGCCAGACAGTTAGACAGTTGGACAGATGGCACTGTAGTAGATGTGGATTCACTGGGCTTTGGGTCTTTTTATATTCACTTGTTGATGACTTTCTTGATGACTTGACTTTCAACTGAGTTCTGGGTTGGCACAGAGCAGCACAGAGACGCAGCATCCTTAAATTAAAAAAAAAAAAAAAAGCTGCGATGTAAATGTAATTTAGGCCATGCTCCCCATCAATGCTTTTTATACATTCTGGCTAAGGAACAAAGGCTGTTTTTCATGCTGACTACTGTATGACTACTCTTTCCCATGCTAGAGCCCTTCTTGTTGCCCTTTCATCTATATTATGTTCATCATAGCTACTGAAGATTACTGACCTCTACTTTTCAGGTGAGATTTGAAGCTGGAGCAAAATTTAAAGCTATACCATCCACTGCAGTGTAACTCAAGCATGTTGCATAAGTGGGTACATTAGGCTCTAGTGTTACAGAAGGATCAGAGCTTACAGCCCTGCAAAACATCACTTGATATGTGCACTGGAGTAAACATCGCACCACTTCTCAGCTGGCTGATTTGCTAATGTGGAATATGTATCACTAAAATCAGTGGAAGCGAAGTACAGACTGCTGGAGCCAGGTAGCATCAGTTGGATGACTTCACAGAGCTGCAACAAAATTAAAGGCATCCAACCAAAGGAATATTCACTGAACACGCAGAGAGTTGCCAGACCTTCAGCTGAAGGTAGGCAAGTTTGTTTTTTATTGCTTCTGGGTTTCCACCGCTTTTCCTTTCATACTGCAATACCTGACATCTACTCAATAGCTTAAAGCACAGGCATAGTCTTTGCAACTGCTGAACATGTAATGAAAATATGTAATATTTCACCCTGTACTAACCTTGTTTCATTTCCACTTTGTTTCCCTTTTCTTTGCTTCATTTGTGTCATCTTGATTTCTATCCTGTGACCCTGTTCATTTGTAGAAGACTCCTCTATGTTCTTGATAGATTTTCTGATGTGGAAGTATCTTTCAACTGCAAAGCTCTCCCTTTGGATTGCTTCTTTCTGTGGGGAGTTGTTTCTGATGTGTCATTGCATGGTGGTGTACAAAGAGATGTCAGCTTTCTGAGAATTCAGAGTGACAGCAAGCACACATATGAGCTAAATTTTTAATGCCTGATCACACTGCTCCTGGTAGAGTTAGGCACTGAAAACAAGCTTATCTTCCAACACATATAGACCATGGATTGATATGGAGAAAGGCAACATGGTCTTGCAAAGAGTTGCAAAGGCTTAATGTTCGGGCACGTGCCAGAAAATCCATACTGATAGTTAACATTGATATCCTCATGAGAAATATCCCAGCTAAGTAAAATTCTGACTCAATGTTAGAAGTGTTAGTTTTCCTAGCACCTTAAATAATAACAGCGTTAGTATTTAGTTATACTTGTATTACAAAACTTACAGGTTTTGGAGTAATTTGAGTCTATCAACAAACACCATTCATAAAACAGTACTAAAACCAGAATTAAAGTGCATTTTTACTAATATCATGTTCCTACCTAACTGCTAGTGGAGAATCTATATTACAATCTGTATACCCATTTCAAGCATAATACTTCAACTGATGATATCAATGTGAGCTCCACACATCGTAGGAACAAGCCAGAGTATGCATCAGAGTTTGCCACTTTTGATTAAGATTCTTTGAGTAGTCAGAAAAAAACATTTTGCTTTCTAACTGAATCTTTTACCATTTGAATAGGTTGAAATTTAACACAGGCTATTTCAAACTTGAGCTAGCCTGATGAAACATGAATCAGTTTAAGAATTCAGAAGACCCTAAACTTATTGCAGACATATCAATGCATTCAGCTGTACTAATCACCCGCAGCGCTTTTTGCTGAGCACTTGCAGTAAAACTGCTTTTTGTACAAATGAACTTCGTCTTTCAAACTGAGGTTTCTACAAAATTACTCTCAGGTGCATGTTGAGCTCTTCTGCAGCTTTTTAGTACATTGGCTCCCCCTCCTGTTCATTTGGTGTAAGCAATAAACTGAACAAATGGTGCCAGTTACAGAAGTTTCTCAGCACTTAACCATGATTGCTTTTTGAAAGCTTGTGTTCGAGGCTCACAAGAAAAGGCTATTTCTCAGGCATCCCTGTGAAGGACACAATCCTTGTTCAATACATAAGAATATCTGGGTCCAAACCAGTGGTGTATACAAAACAATACAACACCATTGTGTGAGGGATAATTAAAAAAAAACATAAATCCTTTCCAGTGAATTTTTTAAAAAAAAATTTTAAACAATGAAAAAGACAATGAAAAAAGGGCTTTCAAATAAAGCCATTACCTGGAAACTTTAAAAAACAGTCCACTACAGAGTTAAGAGATGTGTAAATTAAAGAGTACGTTTGAATACTGAAGTGCAAGAAGCTGCCTGCAGTTCAACCAATACAAAAGAAATATAAATTGTAACAGGTACAATGAAGAGAAAGACTGGATGGGTAAACTAACCCATGACATGTGAATCAGAATTAAAATCAGTCACTACGGCACAAACCTGTGGAGTTAAAAACGTGGTACCTTTCCTTTAAAAACAGTACTGGGAAGAACTCTAGATCTAATAGGAATACCAGGTAAACTGACAGAATAATTGGAAATAAAATTACAAGGTCCCATAAGAAACATGGTAAGATATGTAGAAACCTGATTTCCATTCTCCTCTGTTCTCTGAACAATGAATCAGCAGTAGAAGGAGAAATGCTACAAACGCTTTCAGGGAAAGGCTGGTTACAGTCAGTATAGGCACATTCCTGCAATGAAACCCAGGTGACAGCACCATGTTCTTGAGGCTACATGTAGATGACATTAACAATATTTTTAAAGTTCAGTCTATGTGGTGCATTTTTCTTACTTGTCTGGAAGTACTATGCATCAGGGAATGCCCACATCGTCATGCTGCAGGTCACAGTAAAAAAATCCTGAGATATATTGCAGGTAAAAGCCACACATAACTTTCACCTGCTTTAGTTAGCTAAATTCTAAAAACTTAGAATTAAACAAGATCAATAAAAGGCAATGTCATACAGATTAAGAACCATCAGACATCTTAAAAAGAAATTGTCACCAGTCACAACTGAATGGGGACATCAGCAGTGAATTTCTGCAGATTACTGTAAAGGTCCGTCAGCAACTTTTAAGGGCTTATGAGCAAAAGACTTACAGCGTGGTTAA
>VYZV01024451.1:12709-25097 GCA_013401275.1 Pandion haliaetus
GCAGCCCGCGGAAAGGAGCCACGTTGGAGAAGTTGGTGAAGGACTGTCTCCCGTGGGAGGGACCCCACGCTGGAGCAGGGGATGAGTGAAGTATCCTCCCCCTGAGGAAAGGAGCGGCAGAGACGATGTGTGGCGAGCTGACCTCAACCCCCATCCCCTGTTCCCCTGTGCCGCCGGGGGGAGGAGGGAGAGAGAACTGGGAATGGAGTTGAGCCGGGAAGGTGGGAGGGGTGGAGGGAAGGGGTTCTGGTGTTTGGTTTCACTTCCTAATATCCTTGTTTTGATTTGATTGGTAGTAAATTAAATCAATTTTGTTTCTTCCCCAAGTTGAGCCTGTCTTTTGCCCGTGATCGTAAGTGGGCAGTGATCCCTCCCAGTCCTTATCTCGACCCACGAGCCTGCCTTTGTATTTTCTCCTCATCCCAACGTGGCCAGGTGCAGGGGTGGGGGGTGAGTGAGCAGCTTCGTGGTGCTTTGTTACCGGCTGGGCTGAAACCGAAAACACAACAGCAATGTATCTAGGTCCAGCAGCCTTTACAAAAATATACTCTGAAAAGAGAACTTTAATAACATCCTGAAAGATGAATGAACTAGAAGACCATCTACTGTTCTTCCACAACTCCCCCAGCTTTACAGGGTTAACAATAGCATTAACAAGAAAAACCAAACCCCCAACCACCACCCCCAAAACCACACCAGCAAAAAAAACCCCAAACCCCACACAAACCAACCCCCCCACTTTTAATATATAATTTTCTTTCTTCAAATGAAAGATGCAAAAGTGATCATAAAAGAAACCAGAGGGCAGCATGTGATAAAAGTTCCATTCAATCTGTTTTTTAGAGTAAAGCTGTGCTTAAAATACCATTCTGTCTTGACTAACCACTTCCTTTCTAAGAAAAAAATTGAATGGGATGATGTCACTGCTTGCAACAGTAAAAAGGAACTGAACACAGAAACTCCAGAAGGTCTTCTCCAGCCTGAAGTTCCCCACATGCTGTAAACATGCATGTTGTCTTTTCTCCATATTCTGTTCTAAACTTGCTCCACAAGTCATCATCCCTGATGCCTGCAGCTCTGTTACCAGGAGAAAACACCAACATTGTCACTAAGGATTTGCTACTGGATCAATTCTGTAGGTGTTGTAAATCAGCATATCTTCAGCAACTTCAGTTAAGTGATGATGATTTACAACGCTCTGAGGATCTGGCCCTCTGTTATTGTTACTTCATTAATCTGCATATTCCTGCAATGTACACCAAACTTTTTTCTAAATTACTTTTACTTCAACCCAACAGTTCTAAGTCTGATGTGGATTTATACAGAGTTCATACCATACTTTCTTATTTTTGAAGAAGTATTGCCCTGAATCTGTCCATGGTCCATAAATGATCTATATGGCTGACTGAATCAAGCCTGAGCTGGTAGCTGTCAGCAGGTATGAATTCAATTTCGCAAGACCAATCCATTAGTATCTAAACACTATTAATAGAGTGGAGAGGGAGAAGCACATTTTTTCTATCCCAGGGAATATGAGGCTGGCCACTTCTGGTAGGAAGGTATTTGATCAGGTCTGTCAGAGCCAGAAGACCATGGTGAATACCTCCTCATAATAATGAGTAGCTCATTCCCCAGAGAAGAGAAAGTTGGTGTCAGGAAGCATGTTTTATCATATTCCTTCAAGACATCACTGAAGCTAAGATCCCAGTAGGATTCAAAGGAGGTTTAGATATTTATATGGATAACAAGACCATCAGCTGCTACACTGGACAGTATGTATTCTTTTTTATAAGAATATAAACTCTCATATTTCAGTGCATAACCCTGCTACTAGAAATGTGGGATAGAAACAGGCTCAGTGGAAATGTTGCTATGTTTCCATTTTGGAGCTTTCTATAGTTCCTTTAATTTCCCTGTGACACTGTCGACTGTTAAAAAAGGACCCTGAGGGAATACCACCCTGATCCTCCATGGTATGGCCTGAAAATCAAGGAATCCAGTCAGAGAACAAAAATCTAACTAACTGCTACATTTTATTTGCAGATTTATTTTTGAAAAATAAAGTGGTGTGTTGATCCCAAGTTTAAAGTGAGGCACCAATAACCCACATCAAATTATTGTGTGGGTATTTAAACACCTCCAGAGTCCTCTGAAAGTAGCACTAAAAAGGAAGAAATAACTTAGATGGAGTTAGAAGAACTATTTCTTCTGTCTAAAACCTGATGTTTTTCTAAAAGGAAATGTCCTCAAAGCATTCTCTGCAGAAACATGCAGTGGTTATCTTTAACAAGTCAGCATTTTTCAAATGTTACAATACTGTAGATCTGAAATGGTATTTTTCATAAACTTAAAATAGACTGAACTGAGACCTCACATACCATACTTTGTTAACAAGCCCAGGCTTTTAAATAGCATGTCCAACCATAGGAGGTAATTAAGGAGGACATAAGATTCCATACCCTAAATGAATGAATATTAACTTCGACTTGGAGAAGGTTATGATTATATCAGGCTGAGAGCACTAAAGGAAAGAAAAAATGTACTTTGGATAGGCTAAAGAAGGACTCTTAGTCAACAGCAGCAAAGGTTTCCTGCACAGATCTAAGTGCTGGGCAGAGTGCAAGGAATGGGATTTGTCACTCCCAAATTCACTGAAATAACTAGCTCCAAGAGAAAGAGGGTTAAAGGTGACCATACTGTAATTGAGCTAATGTTAATTGTATATACGAGTTGCATACCTAGGGAATGGGAATCAAGTGAGTGTACAATTTAAATAAAACTCACACTTCGCTGATTTTTAAGAGTTATTTCATTGCAGTTCTAACAGGTAAGGAAGTACAACTTCTTAGTCCTCCCCTCTTTAAAATTTATTTTGGGCTACACAAGGGTATCTTATTCATTAAGTAAAATTCTCTTTGATAATATGGAATACTGTAATAAATGCCTGCCTGCCTGCCTTCTGTAGGATCAGAATAAATTTTGAAGGGCCACTAATTCATGGAAACATTTGCACATATCATTCTGCATCACTGCAGTGTTATTGCTAACCTCACAAATTGAAGTCAAAAAAGAATACTAAACAAATTACTATGCTCTCCCATTTCCCTATATGGAGCCATCAGCAAGATACTACTTTTAATAGTTTTTCCTACAGTTTGCGGGAGAGAGAATAGTTGCTGAACATTCCGATTTTCCCCTAAATATTTCCAACCTGAGAGGTTTGCTGTTGCTACTCTTTCTATGCACTTATTGTACATCAAGGAGAAATCTCATTATCATTATCTTCAGTCAAGCCACCCACCATTGCTCTTTCCATCCTTTAGAAAATAGCATTTCTTGGGATTTAGAGACTGTTCTGTAGACACACATGCACTGAGTTTGAATCTCCCACTGTGTTTCAGGAATGACTTCACTGAGATTACATGGGTCTTTAGAGAATAAATATTAAGTGGATTTCAGTCACAGCAATATCAAGACATTTGTTAGACTAAATGAGAGTGCACGAGGCAAATTAATGGGTGAGCCACTTAAAATTTCAACCTAAGATTTCCATGCTGTAATCCCTCTTCCTACCTCCTTTCTTCTCTCCTTCTATTTCAAAATCCTAACTAGCTTGTTTGTTACATCTTCAGTTGTTTTTTTTTTTTAAATATTGCTACCCAATTCCCTTGTAGCTACAATAATCCCTTTTTTCCTACTACATTTCCTATCACCTCCCCAGGCTTCTTACCTGAAGTCACTACATTCTCCACTAGTAAACTATCACTGCCCATCACCTGCTGTGAAGCACAAAGTCACTGCAGAAGCTAATTAGGAACCTATAGCTGGCAGGAACCAGAAACTGCTTTCTTCAGCTCTTTGCCCCAAAATAAGAGCCTACACAGAATATACCCTGCTAGTGAGCTGCTATGCAGGAAGTGCAATTTGCATTCACCGGTCAGTGCCCATCGCTTCTCAGTGATGACCGCTCAACGTTGGGAGAAAAAGGTCACTACCGGCCACTGACTGGCAACTGCTATGTGTAGAAATGGGTCAGCAATGATCTCTTACCACAAGATAAGCAGTCACTGTGTGTCCAAATTTGAAAATGGCAAACACTGCAATAATGGCAGGTGGTGCTGATGGGTTGCAGCATGGCAAAACCAGTTCGCAGCACCTGATGAGCTTACGGTAGTGAAATACCTACTTTTGTCAGGATAGACATTGCAGTTGATAGTATTAATCAGCTACTGCCACAAACAGAAACAGGCTAGTATCGGTTAATGATAAGTAGTGCCATTTGTAAATACGTGGAGTCTCCACTAATCAAGGCTAAATAATTAACCCTTTTGTAGCAATGGAGGTTTATCAGCCCGTCACTTCATTTTATCATCTTATGATAACCCCAATGCCCGAGTTTTTCTCTTACATTTTGCTACAATATCCTCCCACCCTATTTCTGCTCCTTAGTAGCGCAACATAATTTTCCAGATGCATATCTTTCTATCTGCAGTAACCACAACAGCTGCATTTCCCAAGCCCTTCTCTTCTTTGCTCCACCTACATATGGATACCCATCCTATGATCTCTCTGAAAGTTGTTTAGCAGATAAACTGGAGCAGCAGCCACAGCTAACTGCTGCCCAGGCGATGATTACTTGCTACCTTGCTGTCTTTTCCTTGCCTGCAAGCTTGAGAGGTGGTAGCCTTGGTTTATGGCAAGAATGAGGAAGACTAAAGAAATGCCTTGATGTGTCACATGAAGTATTGGTTGCCAGGGGTTTGTTTAGATATGTGGTCTTTCCTGAGGTTGATTTCTTTAGAATCTAGATAATAATAGATGTGGTTGTTGTGGGGTTTGTTTTTTTTTTTTTTTTCTCCTTGCTTTTCAAGTTATATCACAGATTTTTGGCAAGGTCTTGTATGAGCAGACTTACTTTAAAAAAAGAACTGGTAAAAAAAGATCTTAAGTCAGATCCTAAAGTTCTGGAAAAATGAATGTCCCAATCTCCCACTGTTTTGCATCTCACATAATATGCTCTTATCCAGCATTTTTAATCCAAACATCTTACTGAGGTCATCAGCTTGATTCGTGTTTTACAGATGTAGAAAATGGATAATGAAGTGAATGGATGCTCAGTAAGATAGTTTCAGAGACAGGAATGAATAACAGTGCTTTGAATCCCTTTCCAGTGTACTGTGTGTGCAATAATAAAGAGCTGTGGAGATGGCTGTTGAACGACAGAATCACCCCAGTTCAAGTGATTATATAGAAAAGTTTGAAAAGAAGTGGAAAATCAGGCCCTGGATGAGACATAAAGCAAGTAGATAAACCAAATGTACCTTCCTCCTTTATTAACTTTCTTAATGAGGTTATCTCTGACTATCAGGAACTCTAACGAGACCAACAACCACCTATTTTAAATGCCAAGCAAATGCCTGTTAAGCAACAGACTCCCTCTTTGTAGGGCTGATGCTCTCGAATCCTAATAGTAACTGACAAGACTTCCCCATCTGGACTCTTTTATTTTTTTTTTTTTTTGCTTTGCATTTTGAGTATGTGACAAAGCGCTGTGCAAAGGATTGCCTTTACAAGCAGAGCTGTATGTTTTTTAAAATGGGTGAACAGCATTGTAATAACATATGTGGAAAGATCAAAATGCAATTTCTTTTTATTATTCCTATTATTGCATTCCCCTACACAATGGCAACCTCTTCAGAGACATTGTCTGCAACATAATAATGATTTAATGCACCACTTCATATGCCTGCCATGTCCTCAGATTAAAGATTTAAATTAATATGACAAGTGAAACACTAAGAAATTCAACAAATCACCAGATAGGCTTATCCACACAGGGTACATTTTGTAGTTAAAAAAAAAAACCCAAACCAAACAAAACCACCCCCACCCTAGCAGCCAGAGCTTAGGCGTAGGCCAGATTTAATTTGCTTGATTGATCTTGAGATCTTTGAGTGCAAATTCATTATTCTCTTATTAACTATTATCATTATTGGAATTTATAAGGAACCTATAAACCTATTAAACTGGTCTTAAATGTTGCAATCTATTTATTGAACACACCAGCAATGAAAAATTAATTATTAAACAACCACCACAGGAAAACATCAGTGGTCTTGTCACCTCAGAGCTGGATTGATAGCATATTACCTTCTGGAGAGTGGGACCCCACCAACACTCAAATATAAACCTTGGAAGGGTAATGCAGAGTATGTCACAGCGTAAGTCACAGTTTTAATTTAATGTTTTATTAAATGTTAGATAGAATAAATTTTTCCAGGCCTCACAGACTCTGTCTTAATAAATGAATTGGCACTCTTTCAGATGTAAAAAATGGTCACAGGTTCCCAAAGGCATCAGAAACCCCGAAGCATAAGACACCAGTAAATACAAAGAGCAAAGGCAGCATGGACAGTGATACATTTACAAGCACTGCGGGTGAGCCAACACTTTCAAAATGCTGAGGCTAACAAAACAAGGGCAGTGAACTCCCAAAATGGGAAAAGCACCTGCAGTAAGAAGCTGTGCTTGAGTGCTGTTGCACGAACATGTCCACTACTGAAAAAAGGTGGAAAGGGTGTGGGTTTATCACCCTTCTGCTACTATATTTCAGGATATGTTTGTACGTTTAAAATTTCATGAGCAGTATTAATAATTTATTTTTCTCCTGTCCTTTAATTTTCTAAGGCTAGACTTTGAAAACAAAAGGCAGGGAGATGATATATTCTCTCCCTCCTCTGCAGTTATCTACAGCACCTTTACTTGTGTTTCCCTGTAGAACTGCTGTCATTAGTAATATATAATTTGGCTAGGAAAAATGGTTACAAGTTCCTTAGTCAAAACCAATATGCCCCTGCCCTGGCACATCCCTCCAGAGACATCCTAAGATTTCCGCAAGCAGCTCCATTTCGAAAACACTTGGCTTACATAGGGCAGGACAGCTCAACGCTACCACTCAAGCAATGAAAGGCTTTCACAGCATAATCGAGCTGTACTATATATTTCCACAGACACTAAACTAAGTGATTGTAAATGACTGTTAAAACTGCCAGAAAAGTCCCCTTCCCCCCACTGTGGAATAATAATAAAAAAATTCTTGGCATGCTTTTTTTCCAGAACTCTAAAATGTCAGTGTTCAATAGCTATCCATCTCACATTGCCACACGTTACAGTAAGAACAACAGGTTCCAATAAGCAACACGCAAAACCACAGAGAGCAGTGAGTTATGCTAAAAACATCTTCTCCTGCAGTCTGCATTTCTTGAATTCATGCAGCTGGCATCCTCCCACTAAATGCACAAGAGCATTTGAACGAGAAGGTAAAAAGGAAGAGGACCCTGAAACTTCCTTTGAGCCTGGCATTTTTCCAGAAAGTCAGGAAGCAAATTCCCAGCACTTAAACAATATAAAGGAAAGTGACTAACAAAACAAAGCACACGATTGTGCTTATAAGTTCTAAACACATGATATTCTTGATCTAACTACATGACACTTGCCACCTCAGTTATGAGTACCACAGCTGATATGAGAGGAAATTAGAAGGACTTTATTCATCAAAAAATGAAATGTGATTTCACAGAGACATAGCGCTGCATGGAAACATAAGCAGTGAGATGAACTTGCTACCAGTAAAAATGACAAAAACCCAAAGTTGAGCTACACTATATTTAATCCTATCTGTCTTTAGCTGACCCAAGGGAATATATTATAACCTCAGATGAGTAGTCACAGTTTATAACAGAAACTGCATATGTATATGGAAAATTTATATTTGTATTCAAAATGTGAAGGAAAAGGTATGAAACAAAAATGTCCTTTTTTCTCTTTAATTCTGTAAGGTTAATAACTTAGAAGTTAGTGGGCTTTCCTGAAGTGTACAGGACTGGATCCAAGAAAGGAAGCCAGTTTTGAAACTATTATGCAGTATATATTTATATGAAGAACACACAGGGTTCAACAAATAAATGAGATTAATAATATCCTTAAGTTTAGTTTTGTACTGGTTTTGGCTGGGATAGAGTTAATTTTCTTCATAGTATCCTGTATGGTGTTGTTTTGGATTTATGACCAAAACAGTGTTGATAACACCCAGATGTCTTAACTATTTCTGAGCAGTGCTTACACAGAGCCAAGGCCTTTGCTGCTTCTCACCCCACCCCACCAGTGAGGAGGCTGGGGGGGGCACAAGGAGTTGGGAGGGGACACAGCTGGGACAGCTGACCCCAACTGACCCAAGGGATATTCCAGACGATATGACATCATGCTCAGCATATAAACCTGGGGGAAGAAGGAGGAAGAGGGGGACGTTCAGACTGATGGTGTTTGTCTTCCCAAGTCACCATTAGATGTGATGGAGCCCTGCTTTCCTGGAGATGGCTGAATACCTGCCTGACGATGGGAAGTGCTGAATGAATTCCTTGGTTTGCTTTGCTTGTGCATGCGGCTTTGGCTTTTGCTATTAAACTGTCTTTATCTCAACCTATGAGTTTTCTCACTTTTACTCTTCTGATTCCCTCCCCTATCCCACTGTGAGGGAGTGAGCAAGCGGTTGTGTGGGGCTGAGCTGCCTGCCGGGGTTAAATCATAACCAGTTTTTAATTATTCTGGTAACAGGTAAACACCCTTTTTTTTTTTTTTTACAATGGCCACTTTCCTTTCACAAAAGGTTATCTTCTTTATACTTCATCACCAAATCACCTTTCTTTGGTGGTGGGAAAGAAGGTAGACTCAGTTCTAAAGGAAGTTCTTTCCACATAAATTCTTTTAGACAGTTTCAGCTACTAAGGGAAACTGGTTGCTGTAGTACTTTCTAAGAAACTACTGAATTTTGACTGCATTTTTTAGGTACATTGCTTTGTAACTCAGGCGTATAAAAAAAGTTAACACTTTTAAGCAAGAGTAAGTGTGTCCGTAAGCAAGCAAATAAATATGTTTAGTACACAAGTTATGAGAGAGCACAAAATCAAACACAGCATAAGTAGCTCAAAAAGTTCCAGCTGCATCTAAACTTACCCTCTTGGAACATGATTCCATCTCTTGTCCAGTCCATGTGCCCTGACTTCCTTTCCAGGATTATCAGGACACTGAGAAGAGGAATATGGCAGATGTCCTGTTGTTGCCAAAATACGAAATTTGCATCCTGTTGAGAATGTGCTCCCTGACTTAGACATTTGCAGGCTGATGTGTCCAGTGCTACAGATATATCCGTAGTGCCTGGCTCCTGCTCCAGAGTGAAGAGAAATTTGATAGCGGTGTAATTAAAGGGCTTATCTCTTTACTCCAGAACAAAGAAAATAGTGACTGATTGAAGCAGTTGTTACCCAAGGATACACTCTCAATCCAATATATCTGAATATTCTCTGCATTAAAATGACAAAAAAGTATGGGAAGTTAGGCAGGGGGAGGACTATAGTTACAATAATAAGTAAATCAATCTTTTTCTAGTGCTTTAACATTTAGTCCTTTTTGTAGAACTGGAAAAATCTCAATATTCAGTAGTTATAAAGCTTGCGTTGCTAAATACGTGACACTGCAACATGTGTTAGTTCACTTTCTCTCTATTAAGAAGCAAAATTTATGAGCCTGCCTAAAGAAAACTATAGCCATCAGATATCAAATACAGCCTGTGCCTTTTCTGTAGCCAACCAAAAGATCATCTATCCTTGAATAGGATAAATGGCCATACAAATTTATTTCACTATTTTCAGGCAGAAGATAACTTGCCTAAATATTTTTCTTGCCTGTTATAAAATAAAAGAATGCAAGCTGAAATTCACACTTCTTTGCTAGTAAACAGGTATCCAGCTGAAGCCTTCCATCCAGTAAGATCAGACTTACAATACCTGGCATAGGATGCTCAGTTTCATCCACAATATAATATATACAGTACCATTATGTCTACAACAGCTGGCCCAGGCCAAACCTAAAGCCAGATCTAAAATATGATGTAATTTAGGAAACCCACATACTGTCAGGAAGGTATTGCTCTACTCCAATATAGTGTACGTCTGTAAAAGTAGCCACTAGATACAGATTGATATCAGACTATCTGTACTATCAGTACTTACAAATAGGAAACCCTGAATCTAGAACCTATGACTCGCATATTAGCTTTTCCAAAACTAAGGACATGAACTTTCAAAACTTTATCAATTGAGCCAATTTACAGTGAGTCAGCAAAGTGAAAGTCCATCAAAGAGAACAGTAAGTGATATAATGGCTCTACCAATTTTAACAGAAGATAACACATGGATACACAGGTAGATAAGTAAATGAATAGATACAAAGCATTGGTTTGTGTGTGCATGTATGTCCATGCGTGACTAGAAAGCTCCTTGGCAATCCCATTAAATGCCAAAAAGACATGAAAAATGGATGTTAAATACAAACTAAAAAATCAAAAGTCTGTGACATGTAGGATGTCTGTCCTTTAGTAACCTTTGGTTTTGAGGATGAAAAATCGAGCTTTGCCATCCACTTGTACAGTGACTAATGAGCTAATAAATTTAGACAGATGAATGCAGAATTCTTGATTTCTCCTTAAAAAGGTGCCTACAACCCAAATGAATTATTTTAATCAAAAACAGAAGAGCCATAAATACCGTGAAAGGACTCTGTTTTCAAGAGCTCTACCCAACCCTTATGCACATAAATGAGACTGTTTACCGTGGTACCATTACTTGTGAGTATAAATACTTGCTCTTTTACTAAAGGCAAACATTTTTTAAACAAATTAATTCCCAAAAGTTGTGTGTATTATAGATGCTTTCAAATATGGAAATCATGCAGATTATAGATTATAGTCCATGTTATAGTAAGAAAGAATTATTATCCTTGGTGACTTTGGGTAGGTAATTTCATTCTTCTTTCTCCCCCTTGCCTTCCTATTCTTTACCTATGAATCCTATTTTTCTTGTAAGCTCTTTGAAGCAGGAATTATTTATAAATGTACTTTAGTCCTCCAGGATTGACTGGGGACTCCAGGAGCAATTGTAATACAGATATAATAAATGTATGTATGGCTATTCACAGTTGAAGATGTCATACCTACACTATTGTTACGGTTACCTATGAAGATGCTACTCAGTTTGGAGTATGTGCTATACCAACCAAACTGATCTTCCTTTTGTCAAAAAACCTTCTACTTATTTCTAACAGTTTCTAAAGTTCACTATAGACTTACTTCATTTATAGTCCTTATCACTCTGTTCCTCCCTTTCTCCCTTCACTTGTCTCCTTTCTGTCCCTCTGCAACATATTGCTACTGTGGGAGGTATTCACACTGTCTAACTTTAGTCAACTAATTTAGGGCTCTGAATCACCCTCTACAAGTGCCTACCTCATAGAATATGACTATATATGGAATAGTCATTTTTAAACTTAGGTGTTCTAATATGTACTTTCTTCAAATACCCAAAGTAGCTTGGCCTAGGTGGTGTTAATATTCCACTGTATAAAACACTGCCTGTCAACAGTAAGTGAATTTATGAAGTGTTTGGTTTGCAGATATTTTTTCACTAGCTTAGCACCTCACTTTCATTTTCTCTAACCTAGATTTAACACAGTAAGAACACTATCTGTAGGAAAGCACTAAAAAAAAAAAAGGAAATAAAAAGATTAAATGTGTATGGTATTTACCAATAGAATTTGCTAAAACATTAGTAGAATTTCAAAGGTACATGGCTGCTCAATAAATTGCAGCATTCAGCCAAGGAGGCTGCAGCTCTGAGTTAGACAGTACATCAGTCCCATGCGTAACCACGTCTTGACCTTTCTTCTGAGACTGTCAACAAAGGTGCCAATTAGAGCAATGATTAGAGCAACACATTTTGTGTTGTGCTAAACACAACTGTTACCAAGGGGACAAAGATCATACATTTTGCTTAACACTGGTTTCCTGATTGGCTCAACACAGATCTTCCACTGACAACTACTTTGGTAAGTCTCAAGATGAGAAGCAGGTAAGTGCACCACTCACACACTTTTCTTTTGATCTCTTGGGACACAGAGAAGCTTATACTGTAAATGTCTGAATGATTTCCTGGTGCGTCGTTGATTTTGTTTAGTTATCATCTCTCTCACACAAATTAAGTGATCTAAGAATCTACTAAATTCCTCTTGTATCAGGACTTCATGTTAAAACTACTTGTTTCCACATATCACAGTTAATTATGTCAGCCATAAATTATGCATCCTAATTCAACATATTGAGAGCTGCAAGCCAGATATTCAAGATCAGCTTCTGAAAGCCTTCCCTTCAACCAAGCCATAAGAAAAGGCTTGATCAACATACGTATCAACTCAATTTATTTAGTTAAAAAATAGTACATATGATAAGGTGATGAGAGACAGAAAAAGAAGCAAGGTTTTTTTTTTCTGTCTCAATTGC
>VYZV01024452.1:7862-33886 GCA_013401275.1 Pandion haliaetus
TGTCAGCCGGTCCCGGTCCTGTCAGCGGACCCCGTCGCCCAGCCCCGGTCCCGGTCCTGTCAGCCGGTCCCGGACCGATCACCCGGCCCCCTCACCCGGTCCCGGTCCTGCCAACAGGCCCCGGTCCCGGACCGATCACCCGGCCCCCTCACCCGGTCCCGGTCCTGTCAACCGGCCCCGGTCCCGGCCCGGTCACCCAGCCCCGCCACCCGGTCCCGTCCCCCGGCCCCGGCCCTGTCGCGGAGCCTGCAGGGCTTCTCGGGGGAAGCGACAGGCAGTGGAGAGCGCGCCTCAGAGCGGTGCAGGGGCCAGCTGTGAGGGAGGCGGCCGCGAAGCGGGTCTTACTGGTTTCTCAGGTAAAAAAAAAAACCAACAAAAAAAACCCAATTAAAGCTGTAATCGCGCGCACCGGTTTGGAAAGGATTGGCTCAGCCGGTTTGGTTTGGTTTGGTTTACGTTTCTTGCGAGGCAGCCTCAGTTGGTTGTGTCGTACACGGTGTCAGGGTGTTAGACCCTGCCAGGGTGACTTGTCTGCGGCCGTTGAAGTTGCTCGCTTTTCATAAAGTGCACCACGTGCAACTGAAAGCAAAGGTAGACAGCGTATGCGTTAAAAACACAGATACGGCGAAAAGAAATGTGGGAAACGAAGAATGAGAGAAGGTGCCACGCCTGCGCGTTGTGCAGACTTGTGGAACGCTGAACGCTCCTGCTAGCCAGTGCAAAAAAACACCTCACGTTTGTTCTTGCTGTCACTACCCACACATCCTCTTGTCTGTTGCCTGTTTACAGACAGTACGTGTGACAGGTCTTGGGCCAGAAGACCTTGTAATCTACAGTTAATCATGAATGTGTGATTGTTGTCCCAACACGCACACAAATCAAATGCATTGCTTGCAGTTAGAGCAGCCAGCAGCCTGCACAAAACTCTCAGCTTTGTCTCAGATTGTGCTACGTAGGTTTCCCTCTTGTCATCTGGCTTCTTTGGCCTTGCTCTAACCTCTGACCTCTCCACCAAACAATGCCTAGCACCAAGTTACTTCACAGATCTGCTCTGTCTATGTATCTTACTTTATCAGGGGTTGTGCAACTCATGTTTTGACTGTGTTTCAGTTATCTAAAGTCTTTGATAGGGAGAATGAAGAATCATGCTCTGACAGTTGCTCACCTTTCCTCCCTTCCCTTTGTAGCAGAAGCGGCAGAAGCAAATGGATGACACTACTCCACTACCCCAATACTCATTTAATCTGTAGGTTGTATGAGAGCTGGAGAAGCTGAAGTCCATGCAGAGATTTTCTTCAGATGTACATGCTAGAAAGGTGATAATATCTAGACAGAAATGGGGAGAGGGAGCACAACTGTGGTTTAACGTTTGTACCATTGCAGCTGTTGGCTTCTGCGCGTGTGAGTCAGTGCTCAGAGAGCTGGATGGATAAAGCAGAGCGAATGGGATTTTCCTATAGCTGAGTCACGTAATATGTGAAGGCACGTAGCAAACTGTCATCTTACATACTGTATATGCCCATATCCCATAAATACAATATATCAATGGGCTACAAAGCAATGAGCTGCTCTTAAGACAAACATCTGCAGGATTCCTTGTGACCTTCGGGTCCTCTGTTATGCAGACTTGCTGTAAAGTCTGCTTGGCTTCAGTTGTTGATCTCGACCTGTGAATCCACATTGAACTAAATATTTGTACCTTGCAATTTTTCCATAGCTGCCTCGGCAGGGTCTGGATGAGCAAGGAAGAAAGTCTCCACACATCTCTTCTGCGGGGTCATTTATTTCTTTTTCTAGTCCCTCTAGCTCTCACCATGCCTTCACTAGCTCATGTCAATGGCTGCATTTAAACTCTATGTCAGGATTTGCATTAAATTTGGATAGCGTAGTGTCTCTTCGACAGTCAAGTTCAATGTCTTCATCGGAGGTGAAGTGCTCGTTTTGTTCACCTGTGAAATTGGTCATCTTCCCCGTTTACCTGATTGTTACCTTACCCAGCTCACCCAGATTTACTGACAGACCAGTTCTGTATTTAGGTACTGGAACTTTGCTGTGCTCCATGGCTGTTACATATCTTTCTCCAGGTGGTTTTCTGGCTTCCTAAGACCTTGCTCTGTCTCATTCCTGCTGAGAATTTCAAACTGGTCACATTGTTGTTCCTTCTCTTTCTCTCTTCATAGATACTTTGGATCCGTGACATATTGGTTGCTGGTCATATCTACAATCAATTTTCTCGTCCCAAACTGGGATCATTGCAGCTCTGTCCGGATGCTGTATCAATTACTAGTCTTTCAAAGATTGCATAGCTGCTTGCAGACTTCTGCAAATTATGAATTTACATTGCTTCAAGTCCTCTGATGGCATCCTCAGTTCTGCTAGATCTTCCTGAACTTTCTTTAGAGCAACTTTTAAGTCAGAAACCTCCTCTGTTGTTTCACTATAGCTCATAGTCAGTCTTTTTAAAATTAGGTGCTGCTGGCACCTTTAAAGCTTTTCCATAAGTGGTTAGCCCATGGCTAAAATTTGTAAAATTATTATTTTAGTAGCTAAACATTTCCATTTGTTTGCTTGGGCATTTCTTACATGGTCTTACACAGCGGCTACTGGGTGTGCTAAATGCATGGCTTTTCTGAGGCAACAAAAGTAATCGCACATTTCATCGTTCTCTGATTCATAACTGGTTTACCTAATTAAATGTTCATTTTAAAGGTGTTAAATTTTAGTACTATTTAGAATTAACTCCTTTATTAATAATGAAACTTTCACCTCAAATGAAAATTTTCAGGTTAACACCTTTTTACTTAAAACTTAGAAGGTCATATAAATATTTTTGAAAGATTCTTAGTCTTTGAAGAGGAAATAAAATTGAACTGTGTCAGATATACTGTAGCTTGTATTTCCAGAAGTTCTCATTTCACTGTCCTAACGTATTTCACTGTCTGTTCATAGTCCCCTCTTGTTCCAGTTCCTGGTTTCTTACAAGGTGGTATTCAACATTTGGTGGTGGGTTTTATCAGTGTGGACTCCACAGGTCAAGTGCTTTTGCCTGTGACCTACGTTGATTTAGGCAGTATTCAATTCTGTGAGCAAGAGAGCAGTCCAGTCGCATACAACATTTTAACAGCACATGTATCTGATTAATATTTATCTTGTATTCTTTCTTAATGCTTGGGCCTGGCAAAGAGGGGACTCTCGGGGAATAGAATGCCGAATTCTGCATTGTGTTTCTGACGTTTCCTTTCATATGTTGTTCAGAGATTCATGGCAACAAACTTCTCAAGGGTATGAAGTGAAGGAGTTATATTTCTTCTTCCCAAGAACTTTGGAGCCTATCCCATTTCATGTATAGTTTGTCTTCTCATCGGGGAAGTCTTTTCTGATCAGCATGAGATGCGTACACCACAGCATGAAGCCCGGATGTATTTTTGGAGGTGGATGCTGATTCAGATCCTTAATGTTTCAACTATAAATTCTACTCCTGAAGTAAACATAGGAGAGTAAACAGTTTCTTTCAAAAATAAAACCGTAGCAACAGCCTCATGACAAATCGTAGAACTTTGCAGTCACTTTGTTTTGTAATAAAGAAGGCCTTGTATATTGCTAAAGGCACCATGTTACCCAGCTATAGGTGAGGGCTCTATTATAAACACTGTCTTTCAGGGTTTATGACTCAGCAGCGAAAGCATGTTTCTGGTTGAAATGTGGTACAGAAGCTTGCTCTCTTTCTCCGCTGTAAGAGGCTACCTAGAGCATGATTTTATTCTGACCCCCCTTTCCAAAATCCATTTGACACTGTAACAAAAACTTCTTTTTAAAAAAAAGCCACACATGCAGTCTATAACATTTCGGTAGCTGGAAAGCAGATTTACAAAGAGAGAGAGCTGGACTTCGTGTGCTAGCTGAACAGAGTAACGCCAGTCATGTCACATTCTGCCTCCCCTCGTGTGGCATGCCAACTAGAATTACCCTTTGTATATCAAATCAAGTTCTGGTTTTCACAATCAAACAAAGCCCTTGCATACAGTGAGGGCTATTTAGCAGCCACTTACGGCCTGATCCTGCACTTCTTAAGAAAGAACACCTCCCCAGTAAAGTTAGTAGTCTTTTCTTTTTTCACAAGGAAGTACAACATTGAGCCAGTAATGTAGACCAGTAGTTCACTACTTCATTGTCATCGTTAGTTAAGTTGTCATCATTTCAGTTAAAAGTGGGAAAAAAAAAAAGTTCAATAGTAAATAAAGGTGCCTTGCAGCTGGACATTTTAATTCACAGAGTGAAACTTCTCCTGAAATGACTGCTGGAATATGACGGACCTTCTGCTCTTATTCCTATGGTATCCAGGCAAAAGTGGAGCAGACCTGGTCATTCAGTAATTCCTCAGGTGGCTATATTGTAATTTGTTTTTCCTCAGCTGTATAAATTGTCTTGTTCTTGTACAAATACACCACTGACACGGTTAAAGGATCAAGGAGCTCTAGATAATGTACTGTGAAGGACAGGATACTTGTAGCTGTGACAGTTGGTCGGTAGACTTTTAAAGATAATACAATGAGCCGCAAAAACATTATTTTACACTTAGGTATTTTCTCTGACCTCATTTTAGGCTGAGCTTGCTGTCTGAGATGCTACATATTTTAATCCTTGAGATACTAGCTATTTGGTCCCTTACCATTTGAATATTGAAAGCCTGAAAAACATCATAGCAACTGAAGCTGCCTTTTGGGCCCCCCAAGTATATATACGAATTCAGTTCTCCTCCCAAACGAATGTTCTGCTTAACCAAATGGAACTGTTTTCATTCCCCTAACAAAGGCTGCCACATGCAGTTCCTGTAACTTTTTGCTGGCTGTTTCCCAGGAGGAGCATCAATGTGTTGACTGTAGAATGTACACGTCTGTTTCCAACTAGCCTGTGATAACCAAGTGGGATGTAAATCTAATTAAATGCAAAAAAGCTACAGTGTGTTGCAATAACATTCAAGATCTGACTTCAGCTGACAAAAGCAAGGAAATTCCAAGCGAAGATTGCTGCTATGTCCTTACTTCACCCCTTTGTATTTCGGAGTTTCAGGGCCTCAGAACTGTGCACACTTGACTATGTACTGTGTACAAAACAGTGTTCAAAGAGCATTGTCACAATGTCAGACTTTTAAAAATTAGGCAACTTGTGCAACTTTAACTTTGACTCCCTTGTGGGCACAAAGTATGATAGAATTAAGTAGCCTGTCATACATCATTTTTCTATTTTGCCCTTATTCAGGACACGGAATAGATGCCTCTCACAGGAGAAAACTGCTGGTTATTTTAAATCTTTGTGTGCAGCAAATACCCTTTGCCTTATTTATTTATTCATCCAGTGAATAACTACTTAG
Organism: Pandion haliaetus; assembly: GCA_013401275.1. NCBI lineage: Eukaryota > Metazoa > Chordata > Aves > Accipitriformes > Pandionidae > Pandion > Pandion haliaetus. The sequence goes on from VYZV01024452.1 coordinate 13,234, forward strand.
GTATTCTTAGGGCATTTGTCATTGTGTTAGTTGATACTTCATTAGCATTAGTGGAATTATTTCTGTGTTTCCTTTACAAGATAATAAACACAGTTTCATTTTACTTACAAGGGAATGTGAATTAGGTCTACAGAGGGTCTTGGTACTGCACTGCTCAGATTTGTGGCAGTTAATGTTGTAGAACCTTCCTGGTGGGTGAAATCATTCGCAACTAGTTCTCTCTCCAGGTTTCCTATATGGTGCGTGGCAGAAGCAAGTGGAGGAACGGAATCACGGGGGATCCACTCTGAACAAGAAGCTGACTAAACTTTTCACTGTGAAAAGCTAATGACATTTAATGTGACTGAAGTCACAGTGACCAGGGCTTAGTGCTAAAGAGCCTTCTAAGATGCTGGGCTTGTGTCTGTTGTGTCCCACAAACAGGTGTTACGACTGCTATTGGAAAACTGGCAGATGGACCACGTGCCTTTGCCTCAGCCACTACAGTGCTAGTTCAGGAATGTTAAGTTAGGTCCACACTGCATCTTCATAACCAGGACGCTGCCAAATGGTCCGTTTTGCCAACACAGCTCCATGGGAGGTGTTTCAGTGCAGAGGCAGAGCAGGCAGACAAGTACAGCTGCAAGTGTGTCTCTCAACATCCTCAAAACAAACCGAGTTGGAAGGAGCTGCTTGCTCTACTTGGAGTTCACTTCAGTAAGCACTATCATGTTAGATGCCTAAGGGGGCCCCTTTATAGAGGACGTGAATGTCTAAGGATAGGAGAATCAATCCTGTCCTCTTCCTATAGTTTAGTCATTAGAAGCCCTGAAACTCAGCTTGTGAGGGACCTGTGTTTGGTTTCATCCTCCATCTGTGAACATATAAATTAATATTTTTCTTTACTTGGGGTGTGCTATAACCATCCTATGGTTATTACAGCTTCCTTAATCCTAGCCTCTGAAAGAGTTTAGTTGTGACTGTCTGGGCTGAACCTTTAGGAGTAGAATTAGCTTGCTGGGAAGTATATGCTAAAGCAGTCAGAGACGTTTTGGGAACTTCACTGAAATAAGAATTTATGCAATGTAAGCACCTGCAGAGCTAGAAAGCAACTGGATGGGAATTTAGGAGACAGTCATTTTGGATCACAAGTGTTCGTTTTCAGCACCTGAGTCGTCTTACTGGTGTAGTCACCGAGACTTGTCTCAGGTCACACCAGCAAATCAGTGACATAGAGCTGGGGTGAGGCTTCAGCACACAGACAAATATGTCAGGCTATGGAACAATCAGCATGGGTTTTTGTAGACAGAGAAGCTTTGTCACAATTACGAAGTTCTTTGACAAAATCAACGAACTGATAAACCAGGGTGATACATTCATTGTAGTGATTTCAAAGAACTTTTGGCACAGTCCCTCGCCAGTGCTGCTAAAGAACATTAGCTGTCATAGGTTGGGAAGGAAGCCTGTCTTGTGAATTAGTAACTAGCTGAAAGAGAAGGGTTAATGGGGTAGCAATAAATAGTCATTTTTTACACTCTGGGAGAGTTACGATTGGATTCCCACGGGGATTCATGCTGGGACCTGCACTAGTTAGCATACTCAGAAATGGTCTTGGAAAGAGAGTGAGTAAGGAAGCAGCAGAGTTTGCTGCTGATGCAAAATACTTTACAGTAGTGGAGTATGAAGCTGACAGCAAGGCGTTTCAAAAGGATCTCATTCTGCTGAGCAGTATGGGTATTAAACTAAAAGTTGAAATTCAGTCTCAGTAACTGTAAAGTAACACATACAGGCAAAACCAATCTTAATTATTTGTGCCTACTGTTAAGTTCTACATATGCTGGTTTTGCTGAAGAAGGCGTTCTTTCTTAGACTCTCTGTAGGTAATTCTGTGGAAACTTCATTTCCAGTTCCAAGTCAAAAATACCAGGAATTATTAGAAAAGGAAGACAGAATGGAGCAGAAAATGTTGTGACATCTTTGTGTGTATCAGTGGTGTGGCCACATCTAGAGAACAGTATGAAGCTCTCATTTCCCAGGTCCGAAAGAAGGTAAAGGTAGAAAAAAACAATAAAACATAGAGAACGCTTTCTGTTTAAAACATGACTACCAACCCTTGGACTTTTCAGTTTGAAAAAGACAAAAGTGACAATGCCTGGGCAACTGAGGGAAGATGACTGAATTATATAAAATGGTGGCTTGTGGAGAGAAGGTAGGGAGCTCTCATTCACTTTTTCTAGTAAGTGAGCACACAGGTGAAATAATGGACAGCAGGTTTAAAACAACCAAAAAGGTAGTCTTTTTCTCAGATGCTGCAGAACTGAAGTATGGAGCTCACTGCTTCCAGAAATGTGGAAGCTAAAACTATCATTACTGTCAAAAAGGGACTAAACTCAAAAGGGAAGGAGCGCATTGGCAGCTAGTAAAGGGAGTGGAATGCTTTTTTTCCTAACCCGGGATTTACTGAAAACTCTGAATATGTATCAAGAAGGATTGTGCTATACCTGACCTGTTCTTTTTACTCTCTTCTTGACCGTTTAGTCCTGGTCATTAAGTTCAGAAGTGAGTTAGGCATACCTGCATAGTCTTGATTGTGTGGCCATTTTGCAGCTAGTACAGGAGAGAGACACCAAGATGGTCAGGGGACTGGAAAAATGGTATATTGGAGAAGACCGAGAGAACTGATAGTTTTCAGCCTTAAGGAGGCGGCTAAGGGAAGATCTTACTGCTGTTGTCTGTGTGGAAGGCCAAGCCAAATTCTTCTCAGAGGTGCACAGTGACAGGCCGAGAGGGATGCATGTTGAAACATGGGAAATTCCGCTTAGATACAGAGATTTATTTATTTATTTATTTATTTATATCATCAAGGTGGTCAAATACTGGCACAAGCTGCCCAGAGAGGTTGTGTGACTTCCTTCTTGGGAGGTACTCAAAACTTGGCTAGACATGGTCCTGAGCAATCCGCTCGAACTGGCCCCTCTTTGAGCAGAAGCTGGTCCTAGGTGGCCTCCTGAGGCCCATGGCTACCTGCGTAGTTCTGTCTTCTTAAGATAGGTTCTTACCATGTGCTCGTGCCCTAACTATACATTATTTCATATGGTATATTCATTGACAAAAGTGGAATATATTTGGTCTGAGTTAACTAATATATGTCAAAACTCAGTGCAAGAACATAGTGGGGACAAGACACTTGGGATTTGCCATAAACAAAGCAAGAGTCAGCTATGGTACCTTTGTGTCTAGGGGCTTGACAGTAGTCATTAAAATACTTTGTAGAAATACGTTACGAAGAGGAGTCGTTTGTCAGGGTACAGCTCTAGCAGGAGTCAGTAAATGATACTGTTGTCCATGCTTACAGTTTTTGGGTTTTACTTCCAATGTCTTCTTTAAACAAATGATATATAATCAGTTTGTCAGACACCAAACGATGGGGAAGAGTACACCTAGCATAGCATGTGCAGCCATGTCACACAATGTGATTGTGTAAGTGCATATTCTCTGCATCTGGATCAAACCTGTCTCCAACAAGAAAACCAGTAAAAAGATGCTCACCCTGATTTCTCAAACTAGGGTCAGCGCTTCTTGGTATTTGGGTTAAGATTTTTGAAAGATAAGATAGTGCTGCTTGTGACTGCTTCTGTTCAACAGCTGGCATGCATGGCATGAACAAACAATTCAGACCACAAAAACACCCCAAACTGCCCATCGCTGTTTTGTCCTGTAATAAGAACTTCTGTTTGTAAGCTGCAGACCCTGCTACAGCTCAGCAACTTAACGACAGTGTATTCATCAACAATACTTATGGAATAAGCTGAGTCCTACAGTTTTAAAGAACAAATGCACTTCAACTTAATTACAGTCAGGCCTGAATAAAAATTAAAGGGTTTGCATGTCTGCTAGTCTATATGTGGGTAGAAAGGCAGTGAGGTTAAGATAATAGGCTCAAAATGTATTCTCAGAAAACATTTAAAACCACAGCAGGGTGTGATTGTATGCAAATAAGTATTTTTGCAATAGCAGATTAAACACCTTATGGAATTTGTATGGAAAACTGCATGCTTGTACATGATGCAAAGTATGATTAAGCATCAGTGTGTGGAGTTTTTGCCTTTGGTAAAAAATTAAGGCAGATTTAAATCAATCAATGGTTTTTCTGTCTTCTCACAGTATATGTTGTAAGTTACGAATGGTGACTACTAGAGAGAAAATGGTAAAAAACCCACTACTTTTTCCTTGGGCCTGCATCCTTACAAGAATATGTCCTGCTACAGTTTCCAGTCAGGAGGAGCATTGCAGTAGCAGAAAGTCCAGCCACAGCATGGCAACATAGAGGATCTGAGACAGTGAGAAAAGAAAACTGGCAAAATTATGTAAACTTTTACTAGAACAGCTACGTATTTTGTAGTGTGTATTTTGCCATCAGGTTACAGAATGACTTACAGAATGTTTTTTATAAAACCTTCAAAGTAGCTTTTGATGCTTTTCATGAATGGATGGATTAATCATTCCAGATTCTAGGACTACATTTAAATAAACTTTTTTTCATGCTCAGAGATTGTTAAAATGACTCTGAGGGGACTCGGTGCCTATAGGAGCAGCAGGTACCCTCACAAAAATGTATAGTTAGCCGTAGTGGAAAGACCTGCATTGGCATAGGCAAATAATCGCTGCTCTACTTGGTCATTTGCATAACTAAGGGACATTGTGGTTGGCAGAATGACTGGATTGTCTTTGGGAAATGGTCTGTAATGTCAAATTCTAATCTACATTACGTACCAGAGTTATGTATCTGCCTTTCTGAAACTACCTTCTCTACACCCAAGTTACTGTGTCCTGTGCAATGAGAGAGATACTGTGGCTTTTTCAAGAAAATGGCGTTTTGGTGTGCTCAGGAAATTGCAACCTGGATTTTTTGCCCTAGCAGTGATAGATCTGACTTAGCAAAATCAGATACAATGGTGTTTGTTTTCATCCAGTGTTTTTCCTATCTGGAGTGGAAAAGGTAAAATACATTACTTCAAATTAACTTAGATGTAAATAGTAAAGTAGATTGGACCCACAGTGACCTGCTGCAGTTTCTCTGGGGTGGATGTATTACTTTACGGAAGAAATAAAAGCTTCTCTGAAGTCAAATTATCATGCTGAAAAACAGTGAAACACACTGTCTGTCTTCCCAAACAACTCTGCCTGCTCAGCAGTAAATCTGCAGAGGGAACCCAAGCTCACAGTGGCAGAATTAATCTTCTTTCTCGCCTCTTAATCATAATTTGTTAGTGAAAGCAGTGATCAAAGAAAGTGCAAGATCAACAGTTCTGAACACTGGTACAGCAGGCTTTGCTCTCCTTCATTCATGTGCCTTTGTCCCACGTACTCCAAAATCACACCTAGACGTGAATGGATAACTGAGCATCGTGATGTGTACAGACAGATGAAAATCGGAGGCCTGTGAAAGACGGCACCTGCCCTGCTCTTGAAGGGTCTCACCCCTGCCTGGGGGAGGGCTCAGTTCATGAAGCTGCTGCTGAACTACTGATCATAGCCTGATGTTATAAGAGAAGAAAAACATAAATGCCAGGGTTTTTTTTCTTTCTCCCCAGTATATAAGGAGTGGGCTTCTTCAGGAAAGCAAGAACCTTCTTACCATGTGGGCAGAAACCACTAAGTGAGGGTAACGGGCCATCTAAGGTGAGGAATCACTCCAGCCCTTGAAAAAATAACTTTTAAAATTAGAGCTGAGACAGCCAACATAAAAGTCTATGAGATAACTTCAGGCATGTTCCCTCAGAGGAGGCATAGAAGAAAAGATGAAGTTTGGCAAAGCAAAGTTATTGGTAATGGAATATAAAGCTGCTTTTACAGTGCCTCATTTTGCAGCCAGCATATTATTTCTCACTTTTAGGACTGCCTAAATTCACACATAAAGCTGGTAGAAGCAAACTACATAATTACTTGAAACAAGGGAAATAAAACCAGACTTGTTAATTTAATGGTATTTTAAGCAACAATTATTTTAAGCAGAAATAATTAGATTTCCCTTCAATTACTTATAATAACATATATTTTAAGCCAAATCAGGGACAGAATCAAAATATATACCAACATTGGTCTCTCACAGAGAAACAAGTATAGGGAAGAGTCTGAAGGATGGAGGCCAGGGAAATCCTGCTCATGGAATTTTTCCCAAAGCAGTTTGATTCAGGCGGGACTAGCTAACTCTACTGTAGAGAGATATTTGTCCCAATTGTGTTTGTTATTCCATACTGCCTCTTAGCAGGAAGAGAAAAAGATGACAGAACAGTGTTTGCTTTAATGAAGTATTTAAAAAAATGACTTGTGTTTACATTAAAGAACCCCAAAGAAACAGCTCTTCAACATGAAGTGAGAAAAGTTGAAGTCTATGAGTCTTTGACTCTTGGGGAAGTTCATTCCACTGCTAAGAAGGCTTCAGCCCCCTCGCGGAAGAGAGCTTCATTGTGACAGAACCACCCAACTGGTAACTGCGGGCCATAGATCATCTTTGATGTTTTTTTCCTTCTCCCTCTGTCATACCCTTGGCCTTTCCTGAGATGTTTCAAATAGTTGCTCTTTGTGCTAGAGCTCAGGGCAGGCTGCGTATCCCGGCCTTATTTAACAGCCACTTGTCAGTGCAAAGTTCTATGAAGCAGCCCGAAGTATTGGGGGGTTTTGTTCTGCGTTCACAATTGGCGGGTACAGGCTTATTTTGTCAAAGTAATGAAGCGAGATGCTTAGAGTTTTTGTTCCTAAGTTTTCTTCCCAAGGCTACCTAGTTCTCTACCAAACAACTGCATGCCCACTCCAACCCTCAAATCAAAGCCTTTTTGATACACATGGGAGATTTCCAGAGAATTTTGGCTCAAGTCTTATTTCCATCTCTTCTTTTTTAAAACCCTAAGAACAATTTTCATGCAAGTGACTTCCAGGAATACTGATTTTTTAAAAGAAGCCTATTTTATTAAAGATGGTGAAACCCATAGATGGCAGTCGCTTCACTTATCCACTGTAGCCAGACTGAGCTGTGTTGCCACAGGATGAGAACTGTACTGAATGCTTCTTCAGTTCACGGTGATGAAGGGTACAGTTTTAGAGCTGAAAGACATTGCTTACAGTTCAAGTGAAGAACTACAGTTTATTATACCACCCATCTATATTGCCCATTTAGACTGAAGGCCTTCAGGCCTGGAACTCTGCCTGTGCGCTTTACATTTGCAGTATTCTCAGGATATGATATAAATAATAATACATCAGCAGTGGAGGGAATAGCCCAGTGGAGCAATCCACAACTGAGTGAACGTCTCAGATATTATGGAACAAGGCCAGCATTACTTCAAAAACATTTTTTTTTTTAGACAAAGTCAGTCAAATGCCTAAATTAAAATCCCACTCAATTGCTTTGATCTTATCAGACGCAGTATCTGTATGTTCATTTAATAAGCCTCTCATGCATTTTATCTTTGTGCTTAATTTAAATATGAGAAGCAAACACATTTTATATAGTTGTTATTCTCCAATTACTACAAAAGCTTCTTAGAATCTTTGATCATGAGAATGTTATTTCAAATCCAGTTCTGCTTCACAATTACAAAGTGTCTTTACTGAAGTTAGTTTGGATGCAATTCTAGTCCAAGTGGAGTAAACCACAGTCAGTCCTCAAAAACCAGGTATGACTACAGAGCAGTAGAGAGATCAGAATGCACCCAAGTAACCGAGTCATTTATTTGCTGCTGGGATTTTTTTTAGGCAGAAATTCCAACCAAAGCTGTAATGATAACAAGCGCCTCACATAGTGCATCAATGAGTTAGCATTAGATGCAGTTTACAAAATGTTACCATTATTAAAATACTGCAGATCAGTAAATTTTATTTTTTGCATCAGGGACACCACAATAGAGGTTCAGCCACAGCGTTTTGTGTTCTGGGGGTATTTTTACAGAAGGCTATGGAGGGGTGACACAGGTATAATGGCCGCGAACCAAGTTCAGCTTGCTTGTGTGTGGACATGTATTAGATGATTACAAAATGTACTGAGAGTTGTCACACAAACTATCTGTAGATTTAAGTAAGACTCTGAAGCTAGCACTCTGCGGCATCACTGTCAGATAAAGCTCTAGAAGTAACAGCAGCAGCAAAACCAAGTTACACTTTACTTTTGTCTTTCAGATCATTTCTCGAGTGGTGAAGGAGCTGTAGCATAGAACTGAGGAGAGAGATGGAACTTATGAAGGCAAATCTTTGGGCAAATGTACAAAATGCGCTACAAGAAAATAATTTTACTGCAAAATCAACAAGAGGGCATAAGTAGCAATGGCTAGGTGACAAACTGAAAAAACGGTTTGTTAAATTTATGTGTAGGTATCTGTCAGACCTCCAAAAGCCTTAGCTTACTACTTGCAAAGGAATACTGTAAAGTGTAACTATCATGAAATACAAAACATTACTAAAGTGGCCCTTTTCTCAAGTGGCCCATGTACTATGAAAATGTGGCTTCTTCATTTACTGATTTATTACCTTCATTGACCAGAGGTCTGACTGAAACCCACTGCCTTCACAAGGACTGAAGGTCAGGTTTATTTAGTGAAGTACTAAGGGTTTCTGGCTCCAAATGCAGAGGCAGGGCACTTGCAAGCATTTAGTACCATATGGGGTCAGATTAGACTATGAACAAGCTTTAATTAAATTTCACTTTTCAGACAATGAAACCATGAAAAGTTTTACTGCTTTTGCATTTTAAAATACACATACTGTGCCAGCCTGTTCCGAGACAGTAACACTGAAACTCATACAAATTAATCATCTTTACAGTAATGACGATGTTTCTGCCTTTTATACTACAGGGGGAAAAAAAAAAAACCTAGAAAGACTTCACAGCCTTAGAAATGTATCTTCTCTATTCTCAGCAAATGCACAAGAACTAGGACCCATTGCTTATTCATTAATAAAAAGTAAGCACAACTCAAACCACAGTTTACTTTAAATTCAGCTAGACGGCGTTAGCTGTTTGAAATTGCAGACTCACGACTGTTAAATACTGTAGCATGAATCTAGCAGGAAGCAGGACTAGCAGACTGATCAGTGATGAGATGCTCAAAGAGTACAAGCTGCTACCCAAGAGGAGCAGCCACGTGCTGACTTGCAGGCCTGGCAGCCGAGTCGTACCAAATCAGTTTTACCCTCTGACATTGCCCACGACATTCTGTCAAGATTCAGGGCGACGCCGTGTTCACCTAGCACTGCAGTTCCTGGCTGTTGCTGGTAAGGACTGAAAAAGGAAGGTTCAGAGCAACCACAAACCTTTGCAAAGCAGCGGATGCTTTGATCATTTCCAAACACTATGTAGGAAGGTGGTGGAGTCCAGTCTGTCTAGTTTAAGTGCCTATCCTGTGTCTTGCCTCACAAATGTGCCTAACCTGTAGCAAGAAGGAAAAAAATCGGTTCCAATTTGCCAATATATAAATTTCTTCTACAATCACTAAAAAGGTGTGTAACTTCTGAAAGTAATGGGAAATTAATTCCACCTAATTTAGACATGTTCATTTACTAAGGTTTCTAACCCTTTTCTGAGAGAGGGGCTTTATTCAGCTCGAAGAAAAGCACTCGATATGTTTCCTCCCATACCCTAATTACTAAGTGAGGTTATGGTTTTCCTTCACCTGTTCCCTGTCCAGTCCTAGAGGAGTCTTGCGGAGCTGCCTGCCTACAGCTCACTGTGCATAGCAGCGATGGAGAGCGCTCTCATGACCTCACGGATAAGAACTTGTAGAACTGCGAGATGCAGATTCAGTCTTCCTCAGGAATATTTTGCTTACGGAGTAAATGCTTTAACTACTACATAGACTTCCATACAGAAACCGGGAAATGACACCAAGAGTTAACCACAAGCCCCTCAAACCTAACTTTTCAACCTTCTCCATATTACCTACTCAGAGTTCAGGTGCCTTCGGACCTGAATAAAGCTTTAGGTGGAACATAAGTTATCACTCTAATGAGGACAGTGATTAAACCAAAAATGACCTGGATTAATTCTTGCTTTCATAAACACAGATGGGAAAAAGGAGCCACATGCTGGCCCTGCTACCTTTAACCGTCTCAGCGCATGGAACAGCAGAGTGCTGCAGCACTACTCATTGTCCAGAGTTTGAGTCCAACAGCTGGCACCCTTGTTACATGCACAGCCACATAAACCTTGTTTCGGTCAACTCTTAATACCTGTATTTCCCCAGCATGCTAGTGCTTAAAGATGCAAGCTCAGAAACTATGATTTAACCGTGAAATGATTTCAAATCTTTTGTTCAGAGTCACTAAACTGAGGTGCGGTTTTGTCTGATCAATTCAGCAGGTGAAGAAGACCCTTTTTAGCCATATATCTTGTTTCTTGATCCTATGAGTAAAGATACCAGAATGTTTCACGCAGAAACTTAGAAGCCTGTTTAAATAAAAACAATGCATTTTAGTAACATTCTAGATCAGAGGTTAAATAAAATATATTTGAAATAAAGCTGAATTGTAGAGTGTGAAAAAATGTGAGATTTGTCAGACATTGCAGAATTACACATTGAAGAAAAAAGCTTTTGATCACTTCAGGTGAACGTATGCGCAAAGCAGAATCACTAGATCAGATGACATTTGTTTGTGTCCTAAAGTACAGAATCCTCCACAACCGTGGGACTAAGAAGTGCTAGCCACTCGTTTAACACATGAACACCCTAAAAAGTATAGTAATTATACTGTAGGGAGGGAGTAGGACAAATTCTGCATATTCTAATGCTAATGAGTTGTTTTTATGGCCTAGTCACTAGGCACTCAAGAGGATTTTTCCTATGAAATTTGAAATGTAAATTTTAATTTTGGATGTGTATTAAGCTATTTGCATAGGCATGAGTTTCACTAGAAACTTAGATGATTTCATGTTCTAGCTTAAAATGTTTTGAAATAGAAATAGTATAAGTGTATCATAAATGAATGTTAAAATAAATCCCAACTAATTGTATCACGATGCATATATAACAAGGATTTCTCATTGCTATTCTTTTTTACCATCCTAATTCTCTCTTCTTCCCCTTACTTAAGTTAAGCCGTTCTTCCCTACTGTATTCAGGAAAATAAAAAATTTCAACATATTTGGAAGCCAAAGGTTCATTCATAGAATTCATTAAGCAGTAAGTAGTCAAAGCAGCTTACTAACTCTAAACTTAATGTTGATAAAAAAGTAATTAGTTTTACTTGTGGAATATGCTGCCATTTTGCCCTGCAATTGAGTGCAAGTGATTGAGTGCCAGCAGAGTATGCAGTCCGGTAGCGTACCTAAGTTATGTTTTGTTCAGTCATATTGTTACACAGTCTTGGCCTGAAAAAGCAAAAAAAAACCTAAAACCAACCTCAGAGATCTGTATTTTGAAAGCCGTTTCCCTTGCCAAATGAACAAAAATTGCAAACAAATATTCACACTTTTTTTTTTTGCTTCCTGGCACAGCACGTTCAATTTGCTCCCAGGGCTGCTGAACAGTTTCATAACGTGCAAGAGACAGTTTGGTCATCTCTGCAGAAACAAATACAAGTTCTCTAATCAGGTGATCAAGCCTCAAAGCAAATGAGATCAACCAAAGATAGCACAGATCTGCCAAAATCCCAGTAATTAAAATGCTGTCGAGACTGGAGAATATTTTGGACATCCCTGCCACCTGGTGTTTGGAAAACAACCTTATGTCTGAAAACAACCTGAAAGGCTCTTAAATCTGTATTCCCATTAAGAAGCAAACAAACAGTGACATATTTAATGTGGAATAAATGGATAAGCAGCAAAAGTGTCTTTAGGTCAGTGTTATTACCAGCATCTGTCTGGAAAGAAAAGGAACAGGGTCACTTAATATTCCTTCCAGCGCCATCTCTACTAACCACAAAAATTCTCAAGTAAATCTTTGAATTAAGTGTGTTTACACATCTCCCGTCAGATAATGGCACTTTTGATGAGAAACCTCCTGGGCACAGCCTTATACAACTTCACAGTCTAACTGTAAACTACAGTGTGCCAAACCCAAAGGCAAAGGAAAGGAGTAAGTTCTATGAGAGGGAGCTAGGTGAAAAAAGGACTAGCGGTAGATAGTACTGCGTAGTGAGTGAGTCAGCAGTCGGTGCCTGAAATTACTGTGATGACTATTAATGTGTCTTACCTAAAATACTTAAAAGCCCCGAGTCTTTATAGTGGAAGTGGCGATGACAGTAACTACCAGTTCTGCATGTTTGATGCCTGAAGTGAACACTCCTCCTTGGTAACAGTAAGAGTATAAACTGAGATAAACCATGTCTAATCTTTACCTACCAAAGGGTTACTTCAAGTGGAGCCTAAAGCTTCAGTGTAGGCAATTGGACCGATTACTGTGCAATTCACCGATACCAAACTGTACCTATAACACAATGCGGGATTTTTTTTCCCCACCTTTGCAGAGCAAATTTAAATACGTCTGTGTTTCACAGTTAAAACTCAGGATGAAAGCACAGTCGGAAGTCAGTCTCAGCAACGTAAATAGCTAGCATTTCAGTTAGCACCCCTGGCAAGCACAAACTGTAACTATTTGTCTGGAATCAGATCTTCGTAGGGCTGCCAAAAATAAAGCGGAGTGTCGTGTTTGGGTTTTTCTTTTTCTTCAAGGCAATGGAGGTCAAATGCGACCGTGTCCTTAGGTGCCCCACTCTATTTTGCTCCTAGTGACTTTGAAAACGATACGCACTAGAAGGCCAACACTATATTGTCCATTTACTGCGTACACATGCTGTCTCAGGTGTTTGCATCAGCAGCTCTTAACAGCAGAACACGTAGATCCAAACATAACCCATTAATTGAGAACCATGCGGTTGGGTGTAGAGAAAGCAGCTATAGGTTTACTTGTCAAATGCAGGGAGGTGGGGGGGTGGGGGGTGTTCACATTTATTCTCAATCCAAAATCCTGAACTGCTTAATTCTCGTGAACATCTTCCAGGATTTAATTACTGCCTAATACATAATAAGGAACTTTGTAAAGCAGAAGGTATGCTTCCTGTTTTCTGTCAACAGTAACTGCTCAGCACAGACAGATGTTTGACTATTTTCTTGCCTTAGTATTGACGGGGGAACCTAATGACTCTTGGATGAGCTTTACAGAGAGCACAAAGGAGAGGAAAAAATACCAAAAGCTGAAAAAAAAAACCCGGGGAAAAAGAAACACGCTAACCACGCTAAAAATTACATCACTGGTCTAGCACGTTGATGGCTACTAACAGTGGAGCCAGGATCATTGCTTCTGTAAAGTTGAATACTAGGCTGTTTATTAGATGTTATTAAAAATGTAAACAAAAAAAGAATACGTTCTGCTCCTGCAAAAACACTGGATTCAAAAGGTACCACTCCATTCTTTTTTGGTCTGTTCAAGCCTGTGGCAGCAGACCTGTTCTTGTTAGTCACAGCTCTTCCAGAACCTACTGAATACTCCATCGGAGTTACTCTACCTTAGTATTATTTTAACTGACAAATATCAATAATGTTGCATACAACCTAGTGTCACCAAAACGTGCTTTCCATTCCTATTTTTGTTTCAGCATGCATAAACAGACCTTAAAAACCTCCTCAAGAAATGGAATCGATCAGCAAGAAGCTAAGAGAACATGCTTGGAAGGACTCACTTTGTGCTGCTACTAAAGTCTGCTACTGATATCAAAGACAAGGAATCAACCAAATGAACACTTTGAATAATAAGGCATCACAAACAAAAATGACGAGTATCTTTTTTTCAGTGAAAAGCGTTCTTTCAATCTTAACATGCATAATATACCGTGGCCCACACAAGTCTTATTTTCAGTGCACAGCTCTGAAAATGGCCCATTCTACTGTACTGAAATTGCCTAGCACGTTCCTGGTCAGCTGCTGCTTAAAAGGAAATTGGCTACTGAATCAATAACCAAATGTTAAGTAGCCAGAAAAACTGGGATGGTCTGCAGTGCTGGGAAGGATCTGTGTGGACACCACTGGCACAAGCTGTTCCTCAACCTGTGTGCACATGTAATACCGTAGACTTAAATATGCCAAGTTTTAACAGTTACTTTTCTTAACGAAACACTAAAGTCTTCATATTGAGTGCTGAAACTGTTTCAGTTCTAAAACTTTACCAAGCCATGGTAAAAGCCAATCATCAGTTGTTTCAAACATGAAGAAATGAGCACTTTGTTCCCAGAGTATTGGTAATCCTCTTTTCTATGGGAGAGGGGATGTGGGATGTTTGGTTCTCTATAGCAGAGGTTACTGCAACACAGTATCTTGAAGCAGTAGAAAAGATGCCCAAGCCTTTTCAAAACCTGAGCTCGCACCATCTGGATCAGGCTCTTTGACCTCTACAAGACAAAAAAAAAAAGTTACAGGCAAAAAAAATCATACACGGATTTTTCAGGGGGACCACTTGCTAGTTACTTAGGAATATGTATTGGGTTTGCATGGCAAGGTTTTGGTAGCGGGGGGGCTACAGGGGCACCTGCTGTGAGAAGCTGCTGGAAGCTTCCCCCGTGTCTGACACAGTCTATGCCAGCGGCTCCAAGATGGACCTGCTGCTGGCCAAGGCCGAGCCCATCAGTGACGGTGGTAGCGCCTCTGGGAGAATGTATTTAAGAAGGGGAACCTGCACCCGAGTTTGGGGATTGAAATGTGAGAGAAACAGCCCTGCAGACCCCCAGGTCAGTGCAGAAGGAGGGGGAGGAGGTGCTCCAGGCGCCGGAGCAGAGATTCCCCTGCAGCCCGTGGGGAAGACCATGGTGAGGCAGGCTGTCCCCCTGCAGCCCAGGGAGGTCCACGGTGGAGCAGATATCCACCTGCAGCCCGGGGAGGACCCCACGCCGGAGCAGTTGGTGGAGAACTGCAGCCTGTGGGAAGGACCCACGCTGGAGAAGTTCGTGGAGGACTGTCTCCTGTGGGAGGGACCCCACGCCAGAGCAGGGGAAGTGGGTGAGGACAAAAGAGCAGCAGAGACAACGTGCAATGAATTGACTACAGTACAAATATTAAACTTCCACAAAACAGGACCAGAATAATTTCCTGCTTCTGAGCATAACTTGTGTACCTGATGCATTTATATGTGTTAAAGCAGATGTGGGGCTAGAAACTCTTACCTGTAGATATACAAGTTATTTAAAATCCTGTTTTCAGAATGTTCTTTCACTGTGCTGGTAACAGACATACATTCAGAAATCACTGTAACCAGACTTAAGCAACTTGTGTACCATTATATTTCAACCTCTGCCTTAAATGAGGGTATGCTATTTACAGTTGTTCTTGAAGCCTGCAACTGGACAAAGAAATATTAAAATAAAAAAGAGCGTATTTTATTTTCAGCTTTAAAGATGCATCACTAAACAATCAGTAGAAAAAACAAGTAAAAAAAGTAAACAGCAGCATTCTGTAAAATCACATTGAACTAATACAGGACATAATACAACGTTTCCATATACCACTCAAATACAGTTTAAAAAAAAAAAAAAAAATAGTCCGGTCTCCAAGACCACTTCTACTTGAAATAAAAATCATTAAGTACCCACAGACTTTAACTATAAACCAGGGATACAATCTTTCTTTTTTCTTCCATTTATGAAGTCAATTGCCAGGCAGGTCAATCATTTGCAAGTGAAATGCACGTAGTCTCAGTTACAGAACTGAAGGGAACACAGAATTCCATGACTGAAGGAAGTCCTTCTGTTTTCAGTATAGGCTCTTTTTCAAGTCAACACTTATCACATATCTTTAGACTGATCATCTTCTTCAAGTTTCCTGATTTCATTCTTTAAACAGTTGATGGTTTCACGACTTGCTTTTAGTCTCTCTTTAAGCTCAGCAATTTCAAAACTAGTTTTCTTTTTGGCAGCCTCCAGCTTTTCCCTGGTTTTCACTTCAAGATCTGCAACTGTGGTGGTGATAAAGAAAAATAAACATTGTAAGTACCATGAAAATTTCTAATTCTGCAATTTTTTTTAATTGCAACAGTAATCTGGATGGTGTGCGTCCTGGAAAAAAAAATCTATCACTCTTAGCCTTAGAGATTCAAGGACTGTAGTCAAAATGGTATCCAAATAAAGACCTGGAATTAAAAAAAAAAAAAAAAAAAAAAAAAAAGGATCTTTCGTGACCTCATTCAGCCCATCAGTTGGGGGGGGAAAAACCTGACATGATGACAGCAAATAAATGGGAGATTACAGAGAATTACAAATAATTTACATGTGGCGCCCAGCGACAGGATGTGAGGCCACGGGCACGAACTGAAACGCAGGAGGTTCCCTCTGAACGTGAGGAAGCACTCTTTCACCGTGAGGCTGCCCGAGCACTGGCACGGGTGGCCCAGAGAGGTTCTGGAGTCTCCGTCCTCGGAGACAGTCAAAGGCCGTCTGGACATGGTCCTGGGCAGCCTGATCCTGGTGGCCCTGCTTGGGCAGGGGCTTGGACAAGAGGACATCCAGAGGTCCCTTCCCGCCTCAACCATCCTGCGGGTCCTTTCCCGTGTACTGTAACCACTTTCTACTCTCCGACTCCCTGGAGTTCAGTTCTACGTATCTAGAAGATTTAGTGGTGCTGCCTTTGCTTTTATAAGTATCTGACATTAGGACATCTCAATCTGGTTTGTTGAGATGTCCTATTTTTTTTTGTTTTAATTTGTTCATGCACAAGTTTTTGGACAAAGCTGGTAAAGCCAATGAATCTGTGGAGGCCATGGGTATCCCTTCATAACCCATACACTACATAATTGTGGGCAGTGGTAAAAAAAAAAAAAAAAGAAAAATCTTAACTTTTATCTGCTTCAGTAGCACGTTTTAAGGAAATATATACAAAAGGACCCACTAAAAGTTTCTATCTACTCTCAGGAGAAACATCCAGAAACTTTAAGTGAGAAAAGTTTAAATTTGGACACAGCTTTTTCTTTTTTATGATTCAAATTACTAAACATTTTCTACACATAAACCGTAACAACATGCAATCGTAACAACCGTAACAACAAAAATCCACCTCAAGACTGGCTAAACTGAGGTAGAAAATACAAGCAGCTCACATGCCCACACCCTCAAACAGAGGCAAGGCAAACTGGAACCCTAACTTTGTAGAGCTACAAACTCAAAACCACTCTTAGCTCTAGGTATTCACTGTCTAAAACCACCTGACAGTTGTTGTCAGGGGAACACGCAGACAAGCGAAGGGCCAGGTGAGCCGGACTACGATGGCATTAGAGTTGGAAACTAATGAGGCAGGATTTGGGCTCAATAAATACAACATTTACTTTCTGAGAGTAGAAGAGAAGAGATGAAATCCAGAAGATCAGAACAGAAATCATCACTAAATGCATTCTATTTTACGTTCATGTAATTTCTTTAATTCCCTTAATATTCTGGTTTATATTTAAAAAGCAATTAGAGAAACAGGACGCAAAGAACATTAAGTTATACCGAAGAAGTATGTTATGACATGACCTACGGTTAAAGAATGAGACAGAAGGGAAAAAGACAGGAAGAGCTTTCAGGCACTACTCTTTATCCCCAAAGGGTTGCTGCTTTGACTTAACGGTACCAACTGTTTCGTATTTCAGCGCTTACAGTGTCATCTTTGCTTGCAGTTAACACCCCGAGGAGCTGAACAGAACTGCGCCACAAATACAGTGGCCTTAATTTATTCTTGGGTTTAACTCATTTCAAAGATGTTAAACGGGGCGCAGATCATGCCATCACTCTTCATACTGAGTAATTCGTAATTCCTTTTTTTTCCAGCAGGCATACAGATGAGAAAATCTTAAACGTTTTCAACTGAGTATTAATAACTTTGCAAAAGTTGAAGCTAATTTAATGCAAGAATACCACTTTTTAGCAGCATCCAAATCCATTGAACTGTTACAGCCCAGAAAAAACACTAAAAGCAAAACCAACGATTGTTTATTTCTAAAATCAAAACATTTTCATTTTCAACTTACACTCTGTTTCATGCTTATAAGCACCTAGCGTTAGTTGACGAGACGTTGTTAACAGCTGCTGCATCATCGCAGTAGGATCTTGAAATATCTAATGAAGGAGAGAAACACACGGTATCACTAACACTCTTGAAAATAAAGTGCGAGTTACATTAAAAATTTTCATACCATTTCGTCATAGAATTCAGAAACTACAGTTTTCTTTCCCAGGATGGCATTGGTATCAGACTGAAAAAGCTTCAGCAAGTGATACAAGGTTACCTATGCAAAGAGAGAATTTTATTAGCTTGACAATTGCAGGGAAATACAAACCTTCTTCCAGACATCAACAAGCAGTATTTGTTCTCAGCAGCCAATTGCACAGGATTTAACAATCTTTTAGGAATACACAAATAAACGTCTTAAAACTTCAGCAGAATCACTGAACTTTAACATTCAGTGTTAAACACACCAAAGGCTTCTTGATACTTTAAAAGCATCTGGGCAAGTGGTTTCGGATTGGCGTATAAAAACTAGGACAGAGACCTTCTCGTAAACATTTCCAAACAGATGATTTAGCTCCGAGCCGACTCTGCCAATTCATCAGTTAGAAAGTGCTTTCTGTGACCTTATCATCCCTTTCTGTGAAAGAAAAACACCGGGGAGAGAGCTGTGAATGGCTTTTTACTGAAATTTCTCTCTGGGGCATTACTCTTGCGCTGCAAATGGCAGGAGCTGGAGAGGAACGGAAGCCCTCTGTCCAGCCCGGAGGAACCGCTGACCACTTGGACCACGACCTGGGAAGAGGACACAGAGCCCACGGTTCCTCCCTGCCACAAACAGGCCCATGACCGGTGGTGGAAGAGCGCGATACCTTACTCCGGTTGGTACTTCCTGGAAAGGAAGAACACGACAGGCACCGAAACAGCCTCCCAAGAACAGCAGCAAAGAAAAAACACCCAGCCAACTTTACGACAGCTTGGTCAAGCTGTGAAGGGAACTAACAGAAGTCAGGATGCTACCGAGCACAACAGCACAGGAAGCCCTTTCTAGTCTAGTATCGATTTTCATGTATTCAAGAAAAACATAAAATTCAGTTTTCCCCTCATTTGGCAAAAAATAGCTAAAGCAAAAGGATCGCTGTAGTTCATGGCACAGAAGGAACTCCGTCCTTCCACAAATAAACATCCCTTTCCCCTAAAACAGGGCGGTCGAGTTTCCTCCCTAAACCTGGATAAACAAACCTGTAAGACATGTCTAAAACACAGGATGGGAAGAAAGAAATTCATTCCAATGCTCTACACAACTAGAGAAGAGTCTTAACCTGCTTTCCTTCGGGAAGAGACTAATACTAGCATAATACCTTTGCTGCTTTTTGACTGATTTTGACCAAAGCTGCTAAACAAAAAAAACCAAAACAAAACAAAACAAAAAAAAATTAAAATATTCTACAACTAGGAAGCCACACAGAAGAGAAATCCTCAGCATGTGCTCAGCCCAGGTGAGGCGCAACATGTGGTCACGTATTAGTAAATGTCCGAGAAGCCAAGCGCAGGCAAAGCCGTTACAAACGCCCCAGCCAGTAGTAAAGCACAGGAACAGGAAAACTTGGCCAACCATTAAACACATTTCCTACAAGAACAGGCTTTATTACTGCCATGGCCGGTGGGACTTATTTTGACCAGCAATACCCTACAGCATAGCTTTAGGCCACCACAATTAAGCGCTGCTAAAAGTTCAATGTACTTACAGGTCTTTCATTTGGATCAATGAAGAATATCTTAATGATTATTTCAAATTCACCCCAGCCTGTTTCGGTGATTTCGTACGGTGGTTTGGTAACAACTGCAGTAGGAAATGAGAGATGTTAATACAGGTGATAAAGCCTCAGTGGAACTAATCAAAAAGCCAGTTCTAGGAGCAAATGCCCAAATGCAAAACCCACCTCTTAAAGGATTACCGTAACTTTCGTGCAACTTGAATTGAATTTTTTTCACGTAGGCAGACATATCCTGAAAGAGAAACGCCGTTATTTCTCATTACTTACCCAGCACACCAAACCTGTTTATTCATCCGTTCCACGTGACTATCGTTTCTTCTGACAGAGCTACCTTTAAGAACAGCAGGAAAGCAAGACGGTAAATGTAAGAGTTTGCACTGGCACACAGGTCTGTCAGTGGTTTGTCCCCACGAACGCTCGCCCGTTTTCTCCCAGCCTGGAAGGTCACTCCGAAAGACCTAAGAGGAAAAACCCTCTTCCCCTCTCGTTTTCCTTTTCGGAAACCCACCAGCCTGTGCGTTTCCCCCCACTTACGCCCCAACACCCTTCCCCCGAATCCCGCCTTTCTTGACACCCCCCTCGGCTGGCTCGGGGTGTCCCTGGGCTCAGGGCAGCCGGGGGGGGGGACGGACGGGACCGACCACCGGCGCGTGAAGGAAGGTCCTACCTCATTTCTGTAAGGCTTGACGTAAACCGTCCACTGGTGAGTGTGACCGTCTTCTTCTCTTTTCTTCCCAAAATACCGCGCGACGTTTCCGTACACGATCGGCTTCACGATGGTAACGCCCTTAAAAACAAACAAACAAACAAAACCCCATATTAAAAAACAGAAAAAAAAACCCAAACCGGCTCGTTTTGAAAGGCGCTCGCTGGGCTGCAACGCGCAGCCCGAATTAACTCTGCTCCTCCCGCCAGGGCCGGGGCCGCACCTTCACCCTGCCCC
>VYZV01024452.1:34337-47826 GCA_013401275.1 Pandion haliaetus
CCCCCCCTGACTGGCTGACTGACTGACTGCCCGCCCGCCCCGGCTGGCTGACTTCTTAGTCTCCACACCCGGATTTTTTTCCTCGTATAAATAAGTTGACTCTCATAACAGGTGTTGCTGCCACCAACAGGGAAGAAAAAAAAAAAAAAAATCTGAAGACACGCCTGTCTCACAATCCACTATTGGTGTTTCCAAATACCAGTGCAGAAGCGCGTCGCTTTACGCTGGTCGAGCAGAACTACGCACCGTTACCACCTCCTTCCCGTGCCAGCACCGGTCTGCCAGCTGCAGATGTACCAACCCAGCTGATCTGCCCCTTGTACTGCTGCGTAAAACAGGGGGCACTTGAAGCCATACTTTGAACTTCAGATCCAGAGGAAGGTATCAGATTCACGGTATCAGATCGGAGAAACCATAATGTCAGATACTTATAAAAGCAAAGGCAGCACCACTAAATCTTCTAGATACGTAGAACTGAACTCCAGGGAGTCGGAGAGTAGAAAGTGGTTACAGTACACGGGAAAGGACCCGCAGGATGGTTGAGGCAGGAAGGGACCTCTGGATGTCCTCTTGTCCAAGCCCCTGCCCAAGCAGGGCCACCAGGATCAGGCTGCCCAGGACCATGTCCAGACGGCCTTTGACTGTCTCCGAGGACGGAGACTCCAGAACCTCTCTGGGCCACCCGTGCCAGTGCTCGGGCAGCCTCACGGTGAAAGAGTGCTTCCTCACGTTCAGAGGGAACCTCCTGCGTTTCAGTTCGTGCCCGTGGCCTCACATCCTGTCAACCTGCAAAGCTGTCTAATCAGGGATTGCTTCACTCCTCACCCGCTATGGCCACGTGGAGGAATGAAGGCCTTCAAATCACAGCCTGCAGCATGACCACAGGAAACACCTTGCCCATTACAAAGGTGAGTAAGCACAGCCCCAGCAGGAATTTGACTTCTCTTTGAACCGATGCTGCAAATTCCTATGAAGGCTGTGAAAATAGCAATACGTGGCAGGAATTTTTGCAAGGTGTCCATGAAGCATGTTCTTGTTAAGCTTTTTAAGGGTGATGCCCTCCAATCACCCTGCCCCCACCTGCTTAAATTAAAAGGAAACAAAATCCCAAACCTCCTTTACCCCTCTCCCTCCATGCCAGCCCATCACCACCATCAGCGCCTTCTCCACGGCCCATGGCCTCGTGCCCTTTTACCTCCACCTTGCAAGCAACTGCATGCTCTTACCCTGCTGTTGCCCACAGCGCTGCAGTGGAAGGGAGTAGCCTTGCAGGTCTGATCCTCTAATCGCTCTGCTGATCCCTTGTCGGTATTTCGGGGGCATCTGCGTTCCCCTTGCTTCTTCACGCAGCTGGACATCCCCCAGCCCATGCCTGCAGCCAGGAGAGGGAGCGGGGATCTCCCACAGCTGGAGGCACTCGGAGGTGGGTCAGTGAACACCAGTGGTGGGAAGCAGGGCTACACATTCCCTCTGCAAGACCATTCCTCCGTGCTCTGAGCTGGGCTGGGAAGAGGCTTTCAGGACACCCGGCCAAGGCACCAGGAGGAACACTCTGCTGCTGCTGAGGGAAGGAGCTACGAGGGAGTGGTGGTGGCACATCTGCAGTGATACACTCCCCGAGAGCAACAACCCCTGGGGACAGTTGTCATTGCAGTGGCAAAAGGCTCAAAGTACAGTAGCTGCAGGAGCAGCCATCAGCTACCTCACGCCAACCACAGGTTGCAGTATTTTTGAGGAGAGGAACGGCACTTGTAGAGTTGTTTTAAAAATGGCATGTCCGTATAGCTTTAGAGCTCCTGGGTTCTCCTCCTGTAGAAATGAACCCAGCTATTTATTCCTTGCTGCTCTTACAGCCACTTTTTAATTCAATTAGCTTTGCTATTGGGGAAAATGAAATACATCTCTATTCTCTCCATTTTTTCTCTATTTAATGAAAAGTAAAATTTCCTTCATGAAAGGTTACCTCTAAGAAAGGTCCTGTCCTGCTCACCACCACTGCCCTAAGAGTTGCCAGAGGAGGAACTGAAGGTTGGGGTAGCTATAGGCATTTTCGATAAAAATTCACAGTGTGAGAATGCAGCATAAGCACACTGGCTGCAAATCTCATTATCTGAACGCTCACAGGCTTGAACATTGTTACCAGCATGGAAGCACATTTAAAAAAAGAAAAGAAAGAGAAGTGGCAGAACTGAGGAAACCCACGCTGGATGCGTGCTCTACGCCTACCGAAATACAGGAAATCACCTCAGAGGGAGCAGTCTTCAAAGCAGTCACTTTCAGAGTCACAAGCAGGTTGTGGCACAGGGCCAGCTATGGCCAAAAACCTTTGTAGGTACAAGTGGAATGAAAAAAAAAATCTCTGTGTAACAAAATGACATGGGAAGGACTAGAAATCGATGGGATCATTTGAACCAGACCATGTTACCCAGGTTCCTGCCTACAGCAAAGGGCTGGGAGCACCCTGAAGAACACAGGTGCTGAACCTGCTGCTACCAAATGATTTTTGGGGGCTGCTGCACCTGATCTGCCAACATGACTTAACTGTCAAGCCCAGGCTCTGCCCAAGTGTGCAGTTCAGGTGAAGCTTTATCATATGCCGCTGTTCTAAAAGACATGAGCCATGTACAGGCAAGCTGGCTGCTCCTCACAGGGCTGAGTCCTTCAACTGCCAGCCGCCTTTACGTTTCACAGCTCCCTCAGACAGCACACAGATACTAACATAGCCAATAAATAAAGAGCAACTTCCAACTCTCAGCAAAATTACCAGGTGCCTCAGCATCCTTACCCAGGCTAGGCCAATCCAAGATTTAATTCCAAAATTGTGGTCTTAAATTCGCCAATTTTTTCAAGTTAAGAAGAGGTGGGAACATTTTTATTCTTCGTAAGGGGATTACATACAATCTCACAGGACTCGACCTTGCAGAATTGTCATGTTTCCTCAAACTTCTTCCAGTCCCGGAAAGGAAAAACCTGAGTGGGGGAAGAGGCCGCCTGCTCCAAGGATCAGGCACAGCCGGAGGCAGCGCAAACCTGGCTCCAGCAATGAACGCTATACCACCACCTCTCTTGCTAGCCCCGATGGTTTTAACAGACTATTAATTTAATTTGGTGGTAATGCTTTTTTGGTTTTGGCAACTCGCCAGTTTTCTAAATAAAGACTTGAATTTTCAGAAACCTTTCCTTCTGCTTCAGTAACGCAACCAAGCCCCTCACGCTTAAAAATCCAAGCTAGTTATTGCTGTAATTATAACAAAAAAAACCGCTGAAGGAGGTTATAATGTAGAGGTTAAGAGTTTTATTTCTAAATTAGTTTTGAATAAAACGCATAAAATTACTTTTTTAATATTATAAATAACTTAACTGAATGGAACAGTCAAGGGATAACTAAAAATTAGGAGGGGATCCCACATGACAGGGAAAAAAAAAGTTATTTTTCTGAAGTATTATACTGTTACCACTGTGAAAGAAACACCAAGAAAATTTTCCCAGACTCCAGCTGAGATGGAAGCCAGCCAGCAGATAGCTTTAATCATCACACAGAATTTATACTTACACAGCGAAGCTCAAAATACAGCTTTTCTTGTAGAGAAAAAGGCTAATCACTCTCATCTGTTTTTACAGCCGCTAATAAAACATTGGCCTTCTCTGACCCTTTTCATTCAAAGTACTTTATGTATTAACAAAAGGACCCGCCACACAATTCAGACGTGATTTCCAACAGTTTCTTCTGCAGGGCTCTGTTGCCCGTTCTACACCGTTCACCATTTGCGTTACCCTTACACTACAGGTCTTTGAGAAAATGGGGGCTGTGGACCTACATCTTGCAAAGATTCCAGGCTGAATGATTTAGGAAAGTGAGAACTGCAGGTTTAATTACATCTCGGCTCCAATTAACTTTTTGAGGTGGGAGCCCAAGTCCCTTACAGCTTGACCCATGAATGAGGGTTCTGTTTGGGATGAACGGTCCCCGTTTTCATCCCCTCCCACCAGTGCGGAGCTGTAACACATCCAGGCAGAGCCATGGATTTTTGAAGTGAAGCACAGTCTGCAGACTGTAAAAGGTGGTGAGGGTAGCTGCCCGTCTGTCAAAAAGAAGCAGATGCCTAAACAGGGAAAGGGGATACCAGCAAGCTCTAGAAATCAGTTCTAAGCATCAGTTTAACCATCCTGAAATACAGTAACTCTGTCGAGCTGCCTGCTCCTCCAGAGGCGAACGCTGCCTGTTCCACACGGGAACCCACCCATCTTCTGCCAGGTTTGTGAGATGCCTTCAACAACAGCCAACATTTTCTCTGCCTGTGTGGACAGTATCTTCCAGTGTTTTTTTCAGTGCAAAGAAAGGCTCCTGAGCATTAAAGTACTTCTTTCACCCGAAGTGTATTATATAGGGAAACATGCACAGGAATTTAAGAGCAGCGCACTCAAAAGGCATTCAAGATAATATGCAGACAATAAGGCAAGAAACAAGGACTTTTTCATGAGGTGTCAAGGCAAGGACAAAAAAAAAAAAAACCAACACAGCTTGTTTATTTTGTTGAAAAAGGGGAAGAAGTGACTGCCATCTTACCTTCCTAAATTTAGGACAGTTGCGAATTATCACACCTAGTTCTGCTGACAAAGCTTGGCATTCATGAGGAGGTGGGTATGTGGAATAGATGACTAATGTGTGGATATCACAGTAATTAAACAAGGGTTGCAGACATCAAGTCATGAGATGATGAATGAAGCGGAGGTTTTTTTCATGCCACTAGATGGCACGAGGAGACCCTTTTACATCACTTGTGCACATCTCCACCATTTTGAACCTATCTTTCCTTGTGTGTGTCACAGAACACCTAGGGGCCAAACTTCACCACTAATATACAGGATAAAAAGAGAAAATCTACTCACTAAGTGCCAGTGCCGAGTGGATTCAAATGTTTTGGAAACAATGTTTGGAAAAAAATGTTCAGCAATTATTTTATTTGTTTTTTAAACCCACCTGTTTACACTGGGTCATTTCTGTAAAATTGGGAAACGCTGCTTGAG
The DNA here is from genome assembly GCA_013401275.1 of Pandion haliaetus. Classification (NCBI taxonomy): domain Eukaryota; kingdom Metazoa; phylum Chordata; class Aves; order Accipitriformes; family Pandionidae; genus Pandion; species Pandion haliaetus. Next base: position 39,366 of record VYZV01024452.1, read on the forward strand.
AAGCAATTAATTCTTCTTCCCACTTCCACAAAGGCCACAACGTATACAAGACTTACAGCTGCTGCAGTCTGATGGGAAGCAGAGTGCTAACAATTTTCTGCAAATCATTCAGAAGAGCTGGATAAACAGATAATTAAAAGGGGTAGCAATCTTCTACCCGCACCAAGAAGACCTATATTTCTACAAATAAAAATGGTCTGCAACTGTTTGTCACACCATCTCCCCAGGAGCAGAAAGGGAGCAGAGTAAGAAAAGCAGAAAACTTTTGATCAGCTCCTTGAATACCACGTACTTTGTGTCTCAGCATTAAGAGCATGAGCTGATCAGCATCTCACTGTTTTCTGTAATACTGTGCATTATGTTACATGAATAAAAAGAGAGGAGTTCCTTCTCTGGCTTACTTCCAGCTCAAACTTAACCAGCAGAAATCTGCCCAGCAAAAAAACCCGTGACCTGTTTCATTAAGCACCAGCCCTTCTCCCTCCCTCGGCCCAGGGACAGCACCGCACCTCTCAGCTTGCAACGTCCTTGAAAATAAACGTGCTGCCCTGCCATAGGTGCCACTCCATCAAACTGCTTCTGCACCTTTCACAAACCCCTCCTTTCATCTCCAGCCTAAGAAAGGAAATATATTGCCACCTCACTCTCGCTTTGGCCTGTTGCCTCTAAAGGCTCGCTTGTACATCTCCCAACAAGTTCCTTCTCTTGGATGGGGAGCAGGCTTATCGTCTCCCCGTTTGCAACCATTTACTCGCATTCTTCAGAAGCGATCACTTCCTTCTCTAAAACAGATAAAAATTCAGCGTGACTGATACATTTTCTTCCTCTTGCAGTCCGTTATCTGTCCATCTCTTACACGACTGTCTTGAGCAGCCGTGGCCTTTCCTTCAACAGTCATGAATGAGCATCAACTCTATAAAATTAAATTCTTCACTACATTTGGAGCGATCTCTGTTGTTAGCCAAGAATCGAGTTGTGTCGTGCTTTAACTACTTCAGGATACACCAAACCCACTGTCAGAGGCGTTGGGTGTGCAGGCTACATGCCTTTAACTATGCTACACTATGCTACTGGGTGGTCATCTTTGGGAAAATGCAGAGGGTAACTTGGCAAACATCCTTTCTCAGTTGACCGCTTCCAAGAGTGTGACACTACAGTCCTTTGCGAGGACTCCGGTAATTCCCAATGCGAAACAGAGGTTCTGGCCCGTAATTATTAAATCGGCATCTCCTTACCTGGCATGTCTTGATTTGTTATAGTCTAGCATTCCAGGGTAAGTTGGGTATAAAGACACTCAGGTGCCTGCATCTGATTTTCCTGTAGCAATGTTTGTAAAAAAGCTATCTTTGTGATCGTAAGCTACGCATATACCTCTGTCTTCCTTTACTCAGCCTGCACTGGACAAACTTACCTTTCACAGCTTCATCCAGACTTTCCCTTGCCGATTCCAGTGTTTGATTTGCTTTCTGCTGCTCCCCTCTCTTGCTACTTACCATCTCCCGTTGACCAGCTGCAATATTATCAAACGGTTTGAAGGACAAACCAGGGGAGAATAAAAAGGTAGAGAACAGCATTAGTACTCTGAACCCGCGCATCTCTGCCCACCCCAAACGTAACAGGTCAAAAAGGATGCTCCCAACTGCTTACTCAATGTCTGCTTCCCAGCAGGTGCTCAGACGTCCTTCATTTCCTTAGAGACAAATTTCAAGTACTAAAGCCTCTCCCCGATCAGGAACACTCTACAGACATGAAACGAAGCAAGGCGAGGGCTTTGCAAGAAGAGAAAGTTCAGTAGTGCCTTCAGCGAGGCTGGGTCAGAACGGGTGCAACAGCAGAAAAGGGAAACTTTCTCTTTGCATAAAGACATCCCGGGGACTTTGCTGTCCCCCTGCGTGGGCTGAAAAACCCACAGCGGAACATCTGCACAAGAACTCAGGAGCTACCTCACAGAAAGCTCCTCCAGCCCAGAAACCTCCGTGCAATTGCAGCTGGTGTAAGACACAGCTCACAGAAGTGACTATTTTAGGCTCCCCTGCTAAACCTCACAAAGGCCTTCCACCTCCCTCTCTTCCCCAAAACCTGCCAGTCAATATTAAGGGCCACACAGGGAGGTTACTCAGCCGAGTACAGCTGTGCTCAGGAACAGGTTTAATCCTGATGTGGGTCATTTGGGGTTTTGGCACTTTTCTTCTTGTTTGCAGTCCGGAGAGGACAGGGTAGATGGGAAGGGTTAGCTCTCCTTTCTGAGGCCACACCAGTTTCCACATTGCTAGACACTGGAGGGAAGAACAAGCAAGGACAATAATCTGTGAAGCCTGGATCAAAGCAGGATCTCTCCCTCCACCTCACCTCAGGCTCTGGGCCTTCCCATCCACAGCAGCTATGGAGAAGGCACTGAAAAAGGTTGGAGGCAAAGTTCTTGCAAGTGGAACTGAGCAATAAACAGTTTTCCTAATAAGCATTATCGAATTATTTCCTTGACTCCAACTCGAGGGATGGTATTTTCCCGAGAGCTTACATGGAAGGAAAAAACCCCGTACTCAGAGTGCTTACCTTCCTCGTTCTTCTGATACCGTTTCAAATCATACCTCGGTGATCTGGCATCCTGGTTCGTTGACTTACGCTTGAACATTTAGACAATGAATTCATCCATGCACTACTGAATCCTCACTGTGTTCACCTTAGAGTATACATCCTATGTTTTTGGGGACAGGGTGCTTTACAATTCTCTCCCATTCAGCCATGGTAACTGCTGAACACCCTAACCTGGAGGAAAATTGCAACAAGGTACTTCAAAAAAAAAAAAAAAATCAAGTGTTAGCAATGATTTTCCTCTGTGCTCTCCACCCAGAAGGAAGCCTGGAGTCCCCTGAACCCCACCAGCCACAGCCCAACACTCCTTCCGTCTCTGTCCAAACTTCACTTGGTCAATGAAGCCACGCTACAACAAATAACCCGAGTTTTTAACAACGTAACCGTAAAATTCACATGCAGTGCAGCAAATAATCAGCAGCCAAGTTAGTTTTGCTATCCGGTTGCTCGCTATTTTGAACAAATAATGTCTCAGCCCTTTAAAGTAAGTGAATGTTATAGTTTTGTTACTACAGGTTTAGAGCACTAGCCAGAGAATTCAAGTTTTGCTTCCTCTACACAGACCTGTAAAATCACCCACCTTCATTCATTCAAAAACCACGTTTAAATAAAATCATGAATGTTGTGATTTTCCAAGCCAATCAGATTGCATTTCAGACTTCTTTTTGAAGCTATAAAAATTGGAAAAAAAATATTTGTCCCAAATGAAAGCCAGCATTCTGACATAATCTTACCACTGCCAAATACTGGAGGCTCATCAGACAAACGTTGGAGCTGACAACACTGCAAAACGGTACCAGTAATCAAAGATGGTACAACGGATATAGCTCATTTCGTGCTACAGTAAATGAACTTCAACAAATACTGCGAATGATGGGAAGGTGACCACTAGTACGGCACACAGTATGGCAACGCTAATGACTTTTTGTATAGAACATACAGATGTGTGTTGTATATAATACAATGTTCTGATTTAGCTGCAGAGTAAAACGTCTGGCAATGAAACCCCAGTGCCAAAAGTAGTTTTAAATCGTTGCGGGATGGATGCTGTCATTGGTTCCACACCAACTGCCTGCATGAGATGAGCTGACAACAGCTCAGCCTGCGGCACAGCGGTTTTACCACTGCTGTGTTTAACACACACGCATGCTTTGTAATGATTAACATTTGCCAGATTTAGTCAACTCAAGAAGCCAGATTAAAATAAGTTTTATCATCGCTGGTCTAATGCCTCCTATCTAGCAAGCCCACGGATCCCAAACATTAGCACACTAATGTTTGATTCTGAAAACGTAATTTTAAGAGACTGAAATTGCTTTATGCAGCATGCTTTTGGTTTTTTCCTTCAGTTGACATATTACACATGGGTCGCTGCATTTTACAGAAAAACGCCTGACCAAAAAAAAAAAAAAAAAAGGTTGGCCTAAAATAAAAAAAGGTCTGCACTTCTCACTAACTTTAAACTCTGCAAAAAGTCTTTAAAGACCAGATGAGGACAAGAGCTAGTATGAACAAAGCTGCTTCCAGATTCAGAAATAATTACAGCACAGAATCTAGCTGTAATAACGTTAGAATGACCACGCTGTTTAATGTCTGAAAATTTGAAGACTCTGACAATAATGAGCACTGCAAAGACAAGCTGAAATGAAGACAGACAAAAGGATTTTTTAATATAAAAATGGTCTTTATTTATTCAATACAAGGCAAACTACTATTGCAGTTTAAGACCAACACAAAAGTTGGACAGCAAATTGCTTAACAGTCTCCTAAAGGCTGAAAGAAAAGAAACCCATGAAAGCTAAAAGTTACGCAGTATTTCAAGTATAACATCTAAAAAAGATGAAATGATCCCTAAACTTACAGGTTAACTAAGTACCTCTGCTGAAAATGTATTAAAATCCACATTTGCTAGGATACCATCTTACCTTGTTGAGAAATATAGGTCTCCAGAAACTCAAGTATTCAACAGACTCTTTGGCCTGCCGGTATCAGGAAACTGTTTACTATATATATATATATGCCTTTGGAGTCAGGCATTCTGACAGGCTTCCATTTCCTTACATTTTGAACTGCAATTCTGCATTCCAGCTTAGACAAGCCCCCCTCCTGTATTTCAGAACCATTTCTTGAACAGTTTACTCATACATCCTTGTGCAAAATGGGAATCAGGAAACGGAATGGTACAGGAAGACAATACAGCCTTTTGTTTAGAAAGTCAGCAGTGCTGGTAATCGTCATAAAAATGTTAAGGTTTAGCAAATAGGAATGTATTTCACCTTTAAAACGCTTGGGGGGGTTGTTTTTTTTTCCTTTTTTTAAAATATTTTAAAAAAGGACACCTGCAGTAGTAAGGAAACTGAATTTGCAATCACTTGTATTTATAAAAGCGCACACATTCCTCATTTTCTTACATTTGAAGATCAAGGGAATGTCTGTTTCATAATGTAATATAATATGCACAGTTTAAAATATTTTCTATTACAAAATACAGCATACAAGAGGGTGAGGCCAAAGTCTATCACTTGAATACACTCCAAAGTGTTAGCACTGAATCATGTAAAAATCACATTACATGGTATGAAGAGATGGGAATTTTTACAACTTAAATGCTCCATTTCATTGGGATCAAAGGTATAGTGTTTACTATTTTCAAGAGACTTCAGTAAAACTAGTGTATTTCCAAAGAAGCTTTAAAAGATTTAAGCACAGGCATAGGTCATACCAGAACCTAGAACCCACTGCAATAACTGGGGCTATAGAAAGGATTCAAGAACTAACAAGTGCATAATATAGAAATAGAATGAGCTGCTTTATCATATTTTGTCCAACGTGGGGGGAAAAAAATATCCCACGAGAACATGAAATTGAGGAGCTTCTATGTTCCAAACTGTTCCTTAGTAATTCATCCTCTAAAGCTAAAATGAATCTGAAAGTACACAGCATGTCAGATCCTAAGGGGGTGGGTGGCGGAAACAACAGAAAGCCACCTCAGCACCCCCACCCACCCCAAAACCACCTGCAACATTAATGGCAAGGCATCATAGTGAACAGTTGCAAGAGACAGTATTTCTGCATAAACATCATGACTAATTAGCATGCCGCAACCATTATGTTTAAGACCTGTGCAGTCAATTACCAAAATAATTTAAATCCTAAACAAATCCATGTTGCTTCTTTTCCACATCCACTACTTATTTTGGAAAGAATTCAATTTTCAAGTATATGCACACTGACCTACGCTTTCCTTCTCTATTATCTTGAAGGGTTTATATTGCAATGCAGAAGCAATTCAGTGTCTTGGATCTCTGACGAGTACCAGTCTTAAACATGTATGTTTTATATTTTAATCTACATGACTAACAGTAACTTAATGAGCATTATGTTAAGAAATTTAAGGCTGTATCTCAGTTTACACAAGAACCAACGACAACTTTAAGAGGCTATGTATAAAATTCTATAAATAAAAATAGGAGCAAAGTCTGTTTAACCTGTACACAGAGAGCAAGTGGATAAGAAAAGGAAATCAGGAATTAAGTATTTCTATAAAGAATACCATGTATTTTTACTAGAAACACAGATGACAAGTATATACAACATTTAAATCTCCAATTATCCACATACAACTACGAAAAAATTTACAAGGGTTTGGGTATGCAACTAAACAATCGGGTAAAAAAAAAATACAATTAGAGAAACTAAGCCTCACCAATTTCAAAGGAACAAAACCAGAAAGCACTCACTCCTTAAAAAAATCCCCCAAAACCAAAAGAACAAGCTAATGGCTAAATTTAATAAGATATCCTGTTTAGCACAAAACCAACAGCTATTCAAGCTTGTAAGCCACACTGTAAATAAAGACTTGAAGAAGTTCTGACAAACATTTTTCAAAATGCAATCAGAATTAAAATTATTGGCACAGAAAGCAAAAAGGGAATGAGGGAAAGAAAAAAAATACTACTGTACAGTTTCCGAAATGCTATGTTCCTCTTCTGAAGAAGTATTTTTGACCGGTCAAAACATATAGTCCAGTAGAAATTTTACTTAAAAAACCCCCCTCTACTTCTAAAAAACAAACCTCCAGTAAAACAACTTCTGTTGCTAAAGCACCGCCACCCCTAAGTCACTACTTGTTCATTTTGTCTTTCAAGATAAAGGACACAGCCTTAAGGTAACTATTTTCAACGTCACTTATAAAATCAGTATTTGAAAGAAAAAATATTTCCTCACAGACTATTTTGTCCTTTCATCAGCAAAAGATGAAATACAATTGGATGAATACCAAAGAGCACAGCAGTCGCCATCATGGCATCATGACCAGTCAGTAAGTTACCAAACTGCCACTTCCTGAGCTTGCACAGGAAATTGCCAGTTAACATTTAAATAAACCAAAACCTGGTAAAAATTCTACTACAGATCCAGTTATACATGATGTGCACTAGGCATATTCCTTTTTGGTGTCTATCAGGATCTTTGGATTTTTTTCTGTACATTTTTTGTTTCATTAAAAAAAACCAACCCTAACAAACGAAACTTGCAATAACCAGAGAGTATTATCTAAATTGCAACACAGCACATTTATCAGTTAAAACTAAGGATTCGGAGAACAGGCAGAAATAAGGGGCTTCATACAGGGACCTCATCTCTCGAGTCACAATGACTGCTCAGTTTAACTTATGCTATTTTCCCCCTGCTGTTCCCTCCCTGCTATTTCCATTGCCAGCAATGGAAATCTGTGAGTGAGAAATAATACTGTGTAAAAAGAACAACAGTCTCCTTAAATCTATTTCAATGTGGAGTAAAATATCAGTTCCTGCATATAATGCTTGTAAATTTACTTTTTTATTTTAAGATTTAATGTATCTATGCAACGGAACATTACTTACCTGCTGCCTCTCCAGTATTAGCTATTCCCCATGTAACAGCTACAGGCAGGTTATTTCTTCCTTAAACTTATTACACACAGCAGTAAACAATGTTTTTAAGTTAAAGAAAAAAGAATTACAACAGTTCTGTTTGTAACCAACACCTATTCACAAAAAGCAGGAAATGAGTCATGACTTGTTTGATACAACTTTCAGTTTTACAAAAATTTTAAAAGGCGGTTTTCAGTTTCAAACAGGATTAAACAAACATGTCAAATATCTTCTCAGTAGCAAATAGTTCAATTAACACCAGTGATCCCATGCATGAGGAACTGAGGTACACAATTTAAGGGGGGGAAAAAAAAAAAAAAAAAGCGAAGTGCCTCAAGCTGTAGCCAAGTCCAACAAGCATCAACCTGGCTGCAGGAAACCTGGCTGAGTGGTAGGTGACAAAAATATTATAGCATTTCAGACTTATGCAAAACTTGCGCAGTTGCACAGGCTGCTGGTCCCAACTCAGCAAAGCATAAAAATCACTCACGTATGCAGATAAGGTACTTAAAGTGTATGTTTACATTCCTTGAAATCTGTGGAATGTAAGCACATGCTTTAAATGCTCTGGAAAACCAAATGGATTTAAGTGCTTTCCTGAACAGGGTAACATTTTAGGTCGGCTGGAAAAATCTTCAAAAATCAGTAAAAAAAGAAATCAAGAGTTGTCTAAGAGTTGCCCCTTAAAGCCATCTGAGGTCTTGAAACTTAACTTAAAACATTAAGTGCAGTTATTTGAGTAAGTGAAAACTCCCAAGAATAAATCCGTTGCGTAATGATTTACAATAGACTAAAAGTGAGCCTTTGTGCAAGGCTGCCAGAAACTAAGTTTTCACAACTTACATGAACTTTCTATTCACTTGCATTGCACACTTAATGAAATTTAAACCAAATTCTTAAATTGAAGTCAACTTTCACTGTGAGCTCCAATAATTTGTTTTTAGGTAAATTTACAA
>VYZV01024453.1:9861-23099 GCA_013401275.1 Pandion haliaetus
ACAAGACAAGAGAAAGAGAAGAGAAGAGAAGAATATTTCAGTTAGAAGGGACCTATCAACAACCATCTAGTCCAACTGCCTGACCACTTCGGGGCTGACCAAAAGTTAAAGCATGTTATTAAGGCCACTTCCAAATCCTCTTAAACACTGACAGGCTTGGGGCATCGAACACCTTCCTAGGAAGCCTGTTGCAGAGTTTGACCACCCTCTCAGTGAAGAAATGCTTCCTAATGTCCAGTCTAAACCTCCGCTGATGCAGCTTTGACACATTCCCACACGTCCTGTCACAGGATCCCAGGGAGAAGAGCTCAGCTCCTCCCTCTCCACTTCCCCCCTCCTCAGGCAGCTGCAGAGAGCAATGAGGTCACCCTTCAGCCTCCTTTTCTCCAAATTAGACACACCTAGAGTCCTCAGCTGCTCCTCACAGGACATGCCTTCCAGACCTTCTACCAGCTTTGTTCCCTCCTCTGGATGCATTTGAATACCTTCAATGTCCTTCTTAAATTGTGGGGCCCAGAACCGCACACAGTACTCAAGCAATTTGATATTTGTTAATTTGTTATTGCAAATCTATGTATTTTCTTACTTAAATTTCATAAACGTAAGCATTGCAGGGTTGTCCAGCCAAAGGAAATAATAAGTCATGGGCTAACCTGGACTGGCCACAGCCTTTGTGTCTGCACACCATAGCATGAAATTGAATACTTCACGAAATTTTGGAAAGTAGCAGAACTAAAGCATTAAGACAGCAAATCTTCTTTTTCTTTGTTTTCAATTTTTTTTTTTCCTCTTACATGTCCTTACACCTATCTAGAAAACAAGAATTTTCTACACTTGGCAATTGCATGATTTCACAACAAAATGCTAAGAAATCCAGCAGATTGCTATTAATTTTGAAAGTGTGATACTAAGTCAATGTTAAATTTGATACATTCTAGTCCTATAATCATTACAACGAGAACCTCCAAACCCTGTCACTGGACTGAATGGAATTCCCTTTGATTATCTCACTGAGCTCAGCAATGATTTATCTTTTTGTTCCCCTCAAAATTTTGTGTTCTTTTTAGTACTAACAGAAGTATTAGCTCTCCCTCATACAGATTATTTTGGGAAGTCTTGGAAAGCCTTGAAATACAATGTTGCACTTTCCTCCCAATAGTATTCAGAAGTCTGATACTAGGAAGCTTTCTATCTTTTTTCTGATAAAAGTATTGATTACTCACTAATGCACATTAATCTGAGTATTCCTCTTTCTGCTGGTAATATACTCCCTCCAAAGTATGGAACAAACCATCCATCTCTACTTGCATTACCTTTTTCAAAGTAAGTCTGAGGCATTTCCTTATTGTGTAAACTAGTTATCTGGAAAATTGCCATTATTTTAGAAAAGAGCAATTTTGTAAAAATTATGTAGTGATTACCTGCTCTTACAGGTACTTTGAAAATGATGGCTTTTCCAAAAAAGTCTTAAAAGCTTTTACAGGTGTGGAAAAAAAGAAGGGGGGGGAGGGAGGGGGAGGAGGGTGTGTGTGAAATGCTTTCAGTAAGGAAAAAAATGCCCTATTTTGATATTGTTAAATAGATACCAAAAATTACTGTCTTTACAGCTTCTCTCTGGTAATCCACATATTTTCTTGGTTCTTTTCATTCCCATTCCCATAACTGCTCTTCCTAATATTGTTATATATAATGTAATTTTGATTGCTTTAATCGGGTGGCTTATGAGACTAGTCGGAAACAGTAAGCGAAAGGAATAAGGAACCAAAAGAGGAAAACATATGTGAAAGAAATATGGCAGTCTGAATGGGGTTTGGGTTCAAAGCTAGTTTTGATAATCTGCTGTGGTTAAAACATTGCAACCACATTATCCATGAAAGCACCTACAATAAAAAGGATAAAATAACTACACTGCAATGAGCTAATTCCTTCTGTGTGTAAACATGATTTGCTTTGCCTTCTCAGTAAACCTTACTTTAGATCAGGAAATCAGAGCAAGCAGAGTCACAATCAGAGTAAGTCATTACACTAAATGAAAATTAAATAATTGTTATGGCTCCTGTGAGTCCTGCAGTATGGCTGCACTTTCCAAGTGCTAGAAGTTATGGGACTGATTTGCTCTTTTAAACTCCTTTCAATATCGTATTAATTATTATCGCACAGCACTCAGCATTGGGTATACATGGGTTTGGTTTTTACTCCTGGGACTCTGTTGACTTAGAGCAGATGGTAAGCACCAGGAGTAAAATGTGATATGTTAATTTATTTCATTAAAAAAAGCTGAATAAATATTTTAGAAGCACTTTGTTTACTATTTTTTTTAAACTACTGCTTTTGATACACAATCTCCACAAATAACTCTATATGATAGCAGTTTAGCTCGTGTTTGAAAGGAAGTAAAATGATGATTAACCTATTTATTAAATGGAGAAATATATTTCTGTATCCAGAGGGTAAATAGAAAAGTAGCCCATAACAGAAAAAAGGTTTTGGATAAGTTGTTTTCATTTTAGCTCTTTATTTTATAAATTGGAGAAGTCTGCCACTATAAATGCTTAAGCAGAAATCACTAATGTATTTTGAGATGAGAATATAAGAGCTTCATATCTTTTTATGCAACGTCTTCAAATGAGTGTCTGCCATAAAATGATGAGTACTGAGTACTTTTAAATTACTATTAAAATTGTCTGAAGGCAGATCAAACACGGTTAGTACCAAGAAAGCTATGTCAACCAACTCAGGTAATCACTTTTTTTTTTTTTTTAAAGTGTGCTGATTCCATCATAAATATTTAATTCAGTCTTAGTAAATATACATATTACTTGAGCTTTTGTTATTTTTCCTTTCTTGCAGACAATTCCTTCCTCTCTCCCTCTCCCCCACTGGTGGGTTTTTTTTTTACAGGCATAGTCTATGCAGTTTTTTACCCAGAGGAAATAAGTAATGATACCGATAATATTCATGAGTTCATATGAAAACTGTGAGAAATGACTGGAGTCTGGTGGTATCCTGTTAATCAGATTTAACAGATTAATAAAACCCCTTGAAGTCTCTTATGCTTCTTTCAAACTTCTAGACATAAGGGCCAATGTAATTTAAAATAGACATAAAGCAGTGGTGGTTTCAGCTAACAGTGGGAGATCAGATTTCTCAAATCATTCCAAAATAAGAGCGTCATAAGACAAGTAGAAGGTTTATTAATTTATTCTTCTTTAATTAATGTATTTATTTCTTCTGCTGTCTGTCATCTTTTTTTCAACAGAAACATCAAAATGATATCAAATAAAATTTAATTTAACTGCAAAAGTCAAGTAGGCTGAGCTTTTTGGAAATCAACTAAAATAATACTATTATGCTAATCTGAGTAAAATAGAAGCTTATGTTGATAAGGCTCAATGACTGTTTTTCATTATTTCAGAGTTAAGTGCAGGTTCCTCTATCAGGAATGTAATCCACTATACACTCCGTCTGAGTGAGTCAATGTAATTAAGGCCAGTATTAATTCATTCAAGTCCCTCTCAGTCCATTAATTTGTCTAGGCATATTTTATGAGTAAGGGTTTTGCATATAGATGAAGGTGTTCTAAATTCAGGTCTATTGCGTTTGTGTTCTTTTGTAGACATTCTGTCTGTTACACTGCAAAAAATAAAAGTGTGGGACTTCTATCAATATTTAAACCTGTTTTGCAATCTTTTCAACTTGCTAATAACAAAAGAAACATACCTTTTCCTGGAGAAGTGGGTTTGGTAATTTAGAGACTGACTTCATGCCTAAAAGCAACACTTAGACTGTTGTTCCCATGATAAGCTGTAACATCTCTTTCAGTTAATGTTAAGTGTTAAAAATAAAATCACTAGGAAAACATTACAAAATGTGAATGCATTTATCTCACTGAATCCTTAAGTAGACAGACTTAGGTTCAGAAATGATAAACAATAAAGGAGGTGGTTCTGCTGTTCATTTTGATCTTCATTAAACTTAAATCTTTAATTAGATCTTTCACTAACAAATCTTTACCTGCAAAAACTATGGGTTTGTATAAATGTGTCATTTGTAGTGTAGTATCTACTGAATTACAATTTCCCTCCAGAACAGATGAGATAATTTTTCTTTAAAGAGATAATGCCCTGAGATTTACACCATACTCCTGCTCCTCAGGTGCACCTTGGCCTTGTCCTGGCTCCAGCTATTTTGTGAACTGTATTGAATCATTATTAAATTTTTACTTCACAGTAACATTCAGATCCACTTCTGCAGTATAGAAACCTTTCCAGTTACAATCCTTTCCATTTCTGTGCATGTTAGTGTTTCTTCCCGAGAAAAAAACACCTTAAAACTCTTTATAATGGATGTTTTCACGGAACTTTCTCTCTCTTATTGAGCCAATTCTGAGTTCCATCCCCACCTGTTACTGCACCCATGTTCTTCTAGTTCATTCATTCTCAGTGCCACCTAAGAATTTTATTAGCACACACTCTGTTCAGCCATTCAAGTTATAATGAAAGTATTAAGAGGTGCAGGACATTTGTCAGATACAAGACATTTGACATTCCTTCACCGTCTGCTGTAGAATTATTGATACCTACTCTCTGATAACTATCAGCTTGTGCCAGTTTTCTAGCACTGTTACTGAGAGCGTATAGCTTGCTCAATTTTATCTGTGACATAAGGTAGATACCAAAATAACCATGCTTTGAGGCTTGAGTAAATAGTATGACAATATTAATACTTCTTTTATGATAACAGTATGAATTCTGTACACCTCAAGCAGTATTGTCCATACCTCTCATCTGCAATCTCAAGGATTTATTTCATATCAGTTTAACATTTCTGTTTCACTATTCTTTTCAAGGAAAATAAGGAATTGATATGCAGCTGTGACTCTTGAGTGACAATAAGAAGACCCTGTCTGGAATGCTGTCCTAAAATGGAAGGAAATGTAAATGTTTTTTGAACCTAATATTACTGTAATATTGATATATAGACAAACCATTTGAAATATTTCTGGCCTCGAGCACAATAATCTTTAGACCTCTTAAAAGAGGTTCATATCTAAGTTACTTGACTTTACCATTCATTGTATTCTGTCCTGATCATTTTTACTGTATAATAATTGAGTAGTTAAATAATTACATTGCCTGTAACAACTGCAGATTTAGTGATCACACAACACTTTATATCACCGGATTTTTAAAGATCCAAAAGGCATGGACCATACTCACTTGGAAGTGAAAGTTACTTGTGTGACTAGTATTTTACCCATTTTATGTCATTCTGTGGTAACACATAATATCTTAAATGCTCTGACTTATGAATAGTAAGGATCAAATGTTCAAAGGAAATGAAAGGTTTAATATGTAAAAGAAAATCTGGGAATGTAATTATAAATTACAAAAATATTAAATTTTACAGCATGTTTAGATACGTGATATTGGATATGACAAAATATGATAATCTTGGGAGACAAAGATGAGACACAATAACCATTAACTCTGTTCATATTTACTACTATATTACTGTAGATCAGAATGTTAGAACATACAAACTTGAAAAAGTACTGACAAAACCTTTCATGCTTCAAGGAAAGTTGTATTTGCCTTCCCTCATCACCAGCAGTTTGAGAATCCAACTCAGACTTTGAGTCCTTCCATCCATAGCAATCCCACAGGGTTTCATCTAACTTCTTTGTATCCTCCACTAGTGAAGGCCCCACAGACCCTATTAACCTGTTACAGTACTTAGCTGTTTTCACACATGCAGAGATTTTGCTCATGCCTAGCTTCTCTCCTACTGGGAAGATAAATAGAGAAGGGCATACATGAAGCTTTGTTCACTGAGAAAATGCCACTTTTTTGAAAACCAAAAGGATGGGAATAACAAGGTACAGAGAAGAAATTAACTAATATTTAATTTCCCACAATAGGGAGGAGATTGCAAATGACATGGAAAATTGTAGTTTTGGAAAGAGAAAATGTCAAATGTCAGCACTAAGTTGTTCTTTCTGTGCCTGTATTTCCATTGTCACCTTTTACTGGTTTATATTACAGTTTCTCATTTTGCTAACCAGTTTTACCTAACTTGGCTGGGTAAGTTTGACTGCTAGTATCTATCAGCTTTTTTTCTAGTGGAATCATGGTTCTTCCAGAGGCCGAGAAGAAGCCAAACACCATAGTCAACCCACATAATGAATCAGATTAAGAAAGTACTATAGTTTGCACAGGAGCCCAGTAGGATGCCAATCTACGGTTCTGTTATAGTGCAAACAGTAATATATAGGTAAACAAACTGTGAAAAATAAGTTGAAAAAAAGTTAGAAGACTGTGTATCATTATTTTTGTTTCTATTTTTATTGTGAATGGCCAAGATAATATGTATTGTCTTCATGTCTGTTAGAGTTTTAACTAATGAAATCCCAAATGATATTTTGTTTGGTCTTAAAAGGAATAGGACTTCCTTCCTTTCTTTGTTACATTAATTATGTCTTCACTAAAGGAATTAATCTTTAAAGTCTATTTCCCTTTCACTAGATTTCTCCTTCTTCCATTTCATTGTGGATCAACCTATAACATGGCCTGTAGAACCAACAGTTGAGAGCGCAGAACTGGATAATTGTCATTACCCCCTGACTGAAGCCCCTCAGGTGTCAGAATTCCCACCTTTTTATCCCTGGCTTGAGATGCCGCAGACCCTCTGCTCACAGGTTGACCCAGGATTACCCTCCACACTCCATCCACTGTGGTTGCTCTGGAGGTACAACTGTCCCAACCTTCCTGGTAGACAAAGTTACTGGACAGCCCTCTTAAACTGAACTAATATTTAATGCTAAGAGCAAGAACAAAGAAAAGATATTTTAAAGCAACATTTTTACTGTGTTTGTCTAATCTTGCTTTCTGTTCCAGCAAGGAATAGGCTGTCTGGCCTTGATTTCCTATTATAGTCACCCTAATGTGACTCAATTTCTTCAGACACCTCTGTTGTCAATCCGAACATTTTTTCAAGCCTGTTTTTTCTGGGGAGTGAGATTCAGATCCTTCTCCAGTTCCTCTTAGCTCTACTGAGTGTGCTTCTCAGCTTTTCTTCTGCCCTAAAACCATCTCAGCAGGTTCCACAAGAAATCAACTGCAATATGAAGGTAAAATGGTACTTCTGTTCCTCTATATGAGCTACTCAGCCCTCCAAGAAGTGACTCTTCTTGAGTAATTGATTCATTTTCTGGTCATTTTTCTGACAGTCCTCTTGCTTAAAATCAGCCGGCAATGTCATGTCAGTGGTACACGGCCTCATCACCAGATCACGGAGTTGTTGCAGGACAGATCCAACACTGTTGCAGCTGTCACTGCACTGTGTTTAGGACTGTCTTGGACTCCCACTGCTCCCAGTGTCAGGGAGACTGCACCTGTTTGGAGGTCCCCCATCCCCATCACTGCAACCTCTAATACATGGCAGGCATGTGAGGAGAGGGCACCTCCACCTCACTCTCTGTTCACAGCTCCTTTTGGTTAGTTGTTGTGGTTTATCTCCAGCCAGCAACTAAGCACCACAAAGCTGCTCACTCACTCCCCCCACCCAGTGGGATGGAGGAGAGAAATGGAAGGGTAAAAGTGAGAAAACTCATGGGCTGAGATAAAGACAGTTTAATAGGTAAAGTAAAAGCCGCACACACAAGCAAAGCAAAAGAAGGAATTCATTCACCACTTCCCATTGGCAGGCAGGTGTTCAGACATCTCCAGGAAAGCAGGGCTCCATCACGCCTAGCAGTTACTTGGGAAGACAAAACACCATCAGTCTGAACATCCCCCCCCTTCCTTCTTCTTCCCCCAGCTTCACATGCTGAGCATGACATTGTATTGTCTGGAATATCCCTTGGGTCAATTGGGGTCAGCTGTGCTGGCTGTGTCCCCTCCCAACTTCTTGTGCACCCCCAGCCTACTTGCTGGTGGGGTGAGAAGCAGAAAAGGCCTCAACTCTGTGTAAGCACTGCTCAGCAGTAACGAAAACGTCCCTGTATTGTCAACACTATTGACACTAGCCCTAGACTAGATACTATGAAGAAAATTAACTCCACCCCAGCAAAACCAGCACACTAGGGAGTTGCCAGATCCAGCAGTCTGACAGGGGCTCTACATCTCCAGGTCCACCTGGCAGTGAGGCTGAGCATTTATTCCCAGTAGGCACATAGATAAACAGACATGTGATAGACGTAAACACAAATATATACATATATAGACATACATGCATGTATGTACATGGCCATGAACATAGATTAACATAAGCAGACATACACATCACTCATGCAAACACAACGAGGACCAATGATGTCATCCTGCTTCCCCCTCTTGCTGAGCAGGATTGATGTCTGCTAGTGGAGGTCATATGTATAGATACATATACACTAAGCAGATCACTTCAGGTGCTGGTCTCAGACATTCAATCTGCCCAGTAGCTGTCCTTGGGCCTCAGTATTTTACTTTTAAACTATCCCTCTTTATCCAGTCATCCTTCTATTTTCCTGCACTTGTTTCTTCCTGAATCATCTAGACCCCTCCCTTCCCCTACCTCTGGCTCATCCCCAAAACTTCCCATAATAAGCCCTTTAAAATCACAAAACCCTCTTCCCCTGCATCCCACAGTGTGTCCCCTACCCCTGGTAGTGGTCCCCCAGGTATGGGAAGTACCCCCAAGACCTGCTGCTGGTAACTTCCCAGCACAACTGTCCCCCTACTTGTGGGATTGGGGGTCTCCTGGGACAGTCCAGGTGACTAGAGTGGGGGGCTCATCCATCTGACTAGGTTATTGAAGTGCCCCTACCTCCTGTGGTGCCTCTGGCCTCCTATTTGGGTCTGGAGACGGGACTTTTGTCACATAACCTAACACCATCTTAGGCTGTGAGTTTTGCTTGGAGTATAATACATATCCCAGTGTAGCTATTCAGAACTTTTCTTCTGACTTGAATGGATCTTTAAGCAATTATTTAAAAATGTAAAGAAGAAAGTGCTTCATATACTGAGATGATCATGTATGGCAAGTTTCAACTTAAAGGGAAATTTTGCATTCAGGTAAGCGTGTAAGGGAAGCTTCAGCTAGGCAAAATATTATAAATATAATTGTAATGCTGGAGGACCATTAACCAAGAGTGGCATGGCTCGCCTGCTGTAATGCTACGCTGCTTATCAGTGTGCTGGAGCGGGCATACAACACTAAGCTAAAGTAACTGAATAAACACAATATAATCAAATCACTGAGCTACAATTACATGTTTCTACAATCTGTGACGTATTTCAAAATATGATGTTCTGAAATTTTATTTGTTCCTTTTTATCTTCTAGTGAAGTATAATAAATCCTGTAGAAGTACAAATTGTACTAAGTTGAGAGAAATTGCATTACAGTTAAAAAAAAAAGAAAAAGTATTTTTAAATAAGCAGATGATCTAGGAAAAGCAGTTGACAGGTTGTTGGTTTACACTTCAGATGTCGTTATTTGACAAAACTTTTATAATCTAGAAATGATTCATATACTTTTGGATTTGTTTTTTTGGGGTCTTTATCAAACTCACTTTGAAAGGTCATTCTCAATCATGCATACCGAAAGAAAAAGAAAGCAGAAAAATGGAAACAGTGCGTAGAAAAGCCTGTGTCCTGAATACAGCTGGCTGACAATGAAAAAAATAATTCACATGCATTATGATGAAATTCACATGCATTACTGTACTATGCCAAGCTGCACCAGATGACAGAATAGGATTCATGCCTTACAAGACTAGTTGCAAACTAAGCCACTGACATTGACAAACCCACCCTTACCCACTCAGTAAAGCTGATACTTCCTAGAAGTACTATTTAGGTGTTATGTAGCAAAAAGTCTGTTTCTTTCATGTCATGTAGCAAAAAGTCTTTGTTTCTTTCACCTTTTAATTATGTAGTCTGCCTTTTCTGAGCAATAGAAACAAAATAACAATGAAACACAAAAACCAGGTTTTCTTCCAGCTGTTGTCTTCCCTTTCTCACTCCTTTAAAATGAGCATCTTTGTGCATAGCTGGAAGTTAATTTTGTTCATAAAATATGACTGGAATATTTTTTCCAGATAATTTTTTTATGTCTTCAAACTGTACTAGCTGTTAGTGTAGACTTCTGTTAAAAATAAGAGCACCAGTAATTTTAAGAGACACTCTTTCTGACAAGATTTTAATTTTGGTCTTACAGGCTTAACAAAATTCAAGAGCTGACAGTTCTTGGATGATATACTATTTGAAGTCTCTGTTCTAAGATTATATGTCCTCATTAGTAGCCATTTTAATTTAGCTGACTATCACTCTACCTCAAAAGTTTAGAAAAACTGCAGTTTGCATTCTTAGGCTGAATGATAGTCTCTTTTACCATTTCACATCATGTGTGAAAGCCTTTTTACCAGGAGGGGAAAAGACTGTCATCTTCCCTCCATGAAGCTTGAGAGGAGTGTCTGTTCACAATAACAGTTTTGGTGGTGGTGGTGGGTTTTTTTCTTATTATTAACTATCAGCGTACAAAAATGTAGTATGTGCTTCTTAACTTCAAACTGGATTTGAAGGTTGGAACTTGTCTGTTGTGTTACAAGGAAAGAATACTTAAGATTGCTAATAAATGTAGGGATATTTGTTTAAATTGTTAGCTTATGTTCAGTAGTGTGAATGAAATAATGCAAGGGAAGACTTTCCACTTAAAAGTTCTTTCCAAATGTCATTTAAGTTCATATTCAGTGATTCAGGTCACTGAGCAGTGTTTCCAATTCAACTACTGCTTTTTGATTACTCTGCTTAGGTGCAGAAAACCCACACTGTAAGGAATGAAGAGTTTTATGCAAGTTAAACTATAAATTTGGTCAAAGAATCTTTAAAAAAAAAAAAAAAACAAACCAGTTTAACAGTAAAACTGTTACATATCATCATTTAGCGAAGACTATCAGGCTTGTGCTGTAGTGTTTTCTTGTTTATATTTTATTTGCTTCTGAGAGTTGACGGCAGGGTGTGGAGACATTTCATAAGCAGACCAAGTCTATGTAATATGTATCCCTCTTTGTGTTTTCTGTAGGAGAATGTTCATGTTTATATCAAATCCAGAGTTGCCCCAGGTTTGAATTATAAGTTGTATTCCTTAAGTACTACCTTTAAAAATGCAAACCCAGGATTACAAGAGTTGACTCAAACTTATTTTTCAGCTGTTGCAGAATGTACAAACTTGTTTGTGTTTGGGACTCGATAAAAATGAATTTTAAACATTGGGTTCACATATTTGTGCTTGGCAGACAACATATACCATACTGCCCAAAGTATCCAGCAACTGTCAACAGGGCAAATTTTCACATCATTTTAGGAGCAGCTACTTTTTCTTTTTTATTATAACCATAGAATATTGAAATGTATTCCTTATCACTGGACTTTTTTTTTCTTTAGGAATATTTTAGTGCTGGAATATTTTACTGTGGAATTACTTTGAGAAATTTGTATTTTAATTAGTCTTTAAGACAGAGAGACATTGGAGACAAAGAAAGCTCTGTGTGAAAAATATTTTCATGTTTAAAAAAAATTTTTAAAACTATGTGCCAAGATCTATAATACAAAATTAACCTGTATTTGACAATTGGTTAAAATTTGTACTGACTTGGCAATGAAGACAATTATTTTATGTATTTTGATTAAATCACATAATTTTCTTCTTTCTCCAATTTCTTCACTGATTTTGCTGAATATCTCAGTGAAATAATGTGTAGTTTTGTTTGTTGTACTCTGAGAATTGAACTCAAATGAGCTACATGAGCTGCACACATGGGTTTGAGGTCTTCACTTGGTGCCTCTGGCCTAGTTTAGACTCAAATGTATAAGACTACATAAAGCTATAGATTGTCACCTTGGAAAGAAATGTTGATTATACTTTGTGAGTTCTAATTTCATTTTTGCTTAAACTTGCTTAAGAAAGTTTCATTCAAACTCAGTAAATCTTATATAATTATTTTTTTTTTTATAGTTAACAAATTGTATACTGCATTAGATCTATTTACACTAGGTGGCACACACTAAAGGCATGTTACATAAAAAGTGTAAAGCCAAAAAATGAAAAAAAAAAAACAAACAACAGAGAAAGGTCAAGGTAACAATGTAATTAAAATATTAGTAGGTGGACATATATATTGGATGCCTTTAGGGGCAGGTGGAAGGAAAAATTCATTCTCTGTTTTCTGTTCTTCTGACTGCTACACAGCAGTTAAAGTTACCACTAGTATGGTCTGACTTTTTTTTTTTTTTTTTTTAACATGCGTTTTCTTAGTGAAAAGTATTTTTAAAATTCATGGGAAAACATTAATGGTTTTATTCCTTTTTCCAGGGAAGACATCAGAGAAAGAGCAAAATCAGTAGGAAAAAACTGATAATGTATGCTAATGCATGTACATGCATATTTATATGGATGCTGAAATTAGGTTGTTCAGATATCTTTTTATCTACAATTTTCTTCATAACCTAGGTTAAAGATTTATTTATATGTGTGTGCATGTATATAACATATTAATAAACATGAAGCACCTTCATCATCATCCTAGAAGTACTGCTATGATGGGATCTGAGTTTTATGCAGTTCTTTCTATCCTTTTTTAGTAAGATAAACATACATATTTATCACAAATTCTAACTGCCATCAGACACTAGTTCCCAGTCCTGTTAAAATGACCAGGAAATAAGGTGCATTCTAGCACTAACACAATTTAAGTATTAAAATTTATTACCCTTTTTATCATACTGAGTTAGTATAATATTACAATTAGCTCCTTGTTTTCCCCAATAGGAAAAATCGTAGTGTAATTATACCTTCAGCGTGTGTAGGTGAACACATATAATTTGAGACTTCTGATTAACTTGTTTTATATGATAGAAAACTGCTAATATAGAAAATCTGAAATTTTATATCATAGCACCTTACATAGATCCTACTTCTATGGAAATATTCAACATGAAAAAAGGCACTCAAGTATTTAACATTTGAGAATTCACACATTCACCTGCTTGTTCTTCTCAAATGAAATATTTTCATGCAGGTATTTGTGGGTTTGGGTTTTTTTATGTATTTGTTTGGCTGATGTTATTTTTTAATAAATCAAGTCAAAACATTTTGTAAAGAGTCTCTTTTCTACTACTGTTTTGTCACATGAGGGACCAGGGGAAGGGAAGGGAAGGGAAGGGAAGGGAAGTGATGGGGGTGGGTGGGAAGGTTTGG
>VYZV01024453.1:23723-39656 GCA_013401275.1 Pandion haliaetus
AATCCCCATCCCCTGTTCCCCTGTACCCGCCAAGGGGAGGAGGGAGAGAGATCCGGGAGTGGAGTGGAGCCAGGAAGGAGGGAGAGGTGGGGGGAAGGTGTTCTGAGGTTTGGTTTTACTCCCTAATATCCTTGTTTTGATTTGATTTGTAGTAAAGTAAATTGCGTTTGTTTATTCCCCAAGCTGAGCCTGTCTTTTGCCCGTGACCATAAGTGGGGAGTGATCCCTCCCAGTCCTTGTCTCGACCCACGAGCCTGCCTTTGGATTTTCTC
Organism: Pandion haliaetus; assembly: GCA_013401275.1. Classification (NCBI taxonomy): domain Eukaryota; kingdom Metazoa; phylum Chordata; class Aves; order Accipitriformes; family Pandionidae; genus Pandion; species Pandion haliaetus. Next base: position 23,996 of record VYZV01024453.1, read on the forward strand.
CTCATCCCATCGTGGCCAGGGGGGAAGTGTGAGCGAGCAGCTGCATGGTGCTTTGTTACTGGCTGGGTTTAAACCATGACAAAGGCAAATAAATCAGGAAACTAAAGAAAGGGAAGGGAAAGAAAATCAGAAGGGAAATAAAAGAAAAAAAAGAAACCTAACATGAAGCTAGAACAGAGATTAAAATATCCCCTCCTGTGATTCAAGAGCTGTGCAGATTATTTGGGGATATAAGAGAAGGTTAGAATTGCCTTAAGTCATGATAGAAATAGCTGTTCTGCCCTAAAGTTTTAAGAAGTATGAGAAGCAAGAAACTTAATATACAGCTCAGAAGCTTTGAAAGAGCATTTTTGTTTTCAAATGTTAAATATTCAGATGTTTAACAGTATTTTTAAAAGTTTGAGTACATGGACATTTGTTTAAATTTACTGTAAAGAACCTTATTTCTAAACATTACATGATTTCTTTGATAAATCAAACTTTGATAAACCAAGATTTATTAATATCCATGTTTTTTAATTATTTTTTTATCTTACATCACCCAGGACTGCTCACATTTTCAAAGAGATTGGCCATGCCCATGCAGCATTATCTGTTCTAAACTATATCTTTGTTCATTGTTCCTTCATATATTCTCTCTCAACATCTTCTGGTTTTCTCTTTTGGATTGCCTTTTTCAATCCTCACACCTTCACTTCCTGAGCAAACAGAAAAGTGTAGCAAAAAGTTGTGTTAACATAAACCGGATAGTCTTTGACAGCAGACTTCCTGTCAGATATTGCAGCAGAGAAAATATCTTCAACTTATGAAGATCTCCCCACATTATGGCCCACAATTTTGGCAACGTTATCACATCTGTAGTCCAGTATTCAGTCTACATCCTTCATAATCTACAGTGCATTTCCCAGAGAGTGGTTAGATTTACAATTTTGCATTTAACTTTTCCTTTCTGCGTGTAACATTTTTCACTTGCCTGTACTGAGTTTCAAAGTGGACTGTTTATTTCAATGTGTTTTGGCAATTTATCAAGATCACTTTGAATTCAAACATTTCTTTCAAAATGCTTGTAAATCTTCCCAATGCAAATTACCTATATATACATAATATAAGAATATTGTTTTGCATCATCCAAATCACTAACCAGAACTTTCCATTGCATGTTAAGCATTTCCTAGTATATCAGCAATTGAACTAATTATGGTTATCTTGTAACAGTTAGTTTTACACCCAACTTTGCTGTACATTTGTCTAATTCCATATTTTTCTAGTTAGCACTGACAAATGACATAGACAACTATCTCAGAAAGTGTACAAGATATATTCCTTTCCCTAGTGCAGGGCTTAAGTTTAAAAGAAAAGAAAAAAAATGTGGTTTTAAAAGCTTTTTTTGTTCCTAAATTCTTGTAGGTCTTTTAATTTTTATAATCTTGTGATCTAAATGGTAGCAAAATACGTATTTAAAAATTTATTCCAGTATCTTTATTAAAACCGTAGATAATAAATCTCTGAAAGTAGAAATGTAAAACTGTTTACTAAAACCATGCACAATAGTTCTTTAGTAATTGGGTACAGTGTTAAAGAGAATTACTGTGTGTTTGTGCTGATTTTTTCTGGGGTAGAGTTAATTTTCTTCATAGTAGCTAGTGTGGGGCTATGCTTTGGATTTGTGCTGACAATAGCGTTGATAATACAGGGATGTTTTCATTACTACTGAGCAGTGCTTACACAGAGTTGAAGCCTTTTCTGCTTCTCACCCCACCAGCAAGTAGGCTGGGGGTGCACAAGAAGTTGGGAGGGGACACAGCCAGCACAGCTGACCCCAATTGACCCAAGGGATATTCCAGACAATACAATGTCATGCTCAGCATGTGAAGCTGGGGGAAGAAGAAGGAAGGGGGGGATGTTCAGACTGATGGTGTTTTGTCTTCCCAAGTAACTGCTAGGCGTGATGGAACCCTGCTTTCTTGGAGATGTCTGAACACCTGCCTGCCAATGGGAAGTGGTGAATGAATTCCTTCTTTTGCTTTGCTTGTGTGTGCGGCTTTTACTTTACCTATTAAACTGTCTTTATCTCAACCTATAAATTTTCTCTTGTACTCTTCCCATTCTCTCCCCCATCCCACCAGGGGGAGAGAGTGAGCAGCTGTGTGGTCCTTAGTTGCTGACCTGTTTTAAACCATGACAGTGTTATAAAAAAACCTAGTCTGATTTATTTGCAGATAGAATGAGGAAAATAAAGTCCCAGTTATTAAAAACAAAAAAAAAAATTGGGTCAGGAAAGAGTCATGTTTACTGTTGGCCAAAATAATTCAGCATGACCCTGAGGCAAATCATAGTTTCATAATGAAGAAAACATCTCTGTGAAGCAGAGTGTCTTTAAATCATATTGTTTCTTGCTTTCTGAAGTCCATTCAAGAATTTTAGGCCTTACTTATCCCAGTTTTGATAAACATGACTGCTTAGTTTTCTTTTTTCTTTTTTTTTTCATATATGCTGCTAAATGTTTAAAAGTGGCAGCTTGACAGATTTTTGAACCAGTGCATCATGTCTCTATTGAATAATTGAAATGAATGGCTTTGTGCACAACACCTTTAGGTCTGGAGAAAGAAAAAAGCAGAAGGTTATGTGGGTGGGAGGATTTTATCTTGTTTTGCTTTGAAAACTTAGCTCATCTCTTACTTTGTGCTTAGCCACATATCTAAGCAATGTTTTGCAGTGAATACCATCTCAGCAAGAAGACAAAATGTCTCACTGACACCAGACAGACAGACATTGGTGTCATTTTGTCCTGATCCAATGTTGGGGAAGGTTTCAATATGATCCGAGGTGTGAGATTAAGACACAAACAAGGTCAAATGCTGTATACCCAAAACACCTTTTATTATCAAAAGTATCAAAAGTAGCAATAGGACAGAATGGAAGAAAAAGGCAGAAATCAAGCCAGCAGTCATGACAGAGTTGCAAGAATAGTCACCGCCATGGATCCAGTGGTATCCCGTTGGTCCTCAGTCTTCAATTCTTCAGTGGTGGGTGCACACCACAGCTTGTCTCTATGTTTTTCCTAGGGCATAGCCACATGCATGCACATTTGTACTGTTCACGCACTGTTCACGTGCTACAGGTTTTGTCTATCACACGACGTTCATGTGATCAATCACCAGAAACCAGTACATCATCTCAAAGACTACAGCTTCCATGACAATGGTAGTCTCCACATTCCTACATGCTTTGCCGGCTCCAACCCGTCCTCTCCCCTAAATGCCTCAGTGACCTGGTAATCATCCTTATTGGCCAGAGGAGTGTCCTGCTTAAACAAGCCATCCCAGAGACAAATGGCATGAGATAAATAGTTCACAGTTCAGTGTCTCACAGCAAACAATCTTTGAGACAAATGACTTGAGATGCCAGTTCAGTCTTTCTCACATTCAAATATGGTCCAGTATTTATTGCCTTTTTCTGCATAATGGCATGTCTCTACATGCGATGAAGTATAGGGCAGAGATTGCCAAATTATCACTGAACTGCAGCTGTAAATCCACAGAGCACAAAAATCTGGATCTAGCTGTCATATCATGCATTTATATGAGACCACATAATTGTTACTCTGTTGTTCATGGGACTGAGCTGAGTATTATGGAGGGTACTGTGGCTATCTTTGGGCTGTGTTTCCCAAATTCACTTCAGGATACTTTGTTAAAACACACAAAGCTGAATGGTTCTGTATTTCTGTAGAGATATGGCTTGAAACTGTCTATCAAGCCAAAATTATTCTATGTTACACATCCCCCTGCAAAAAAAACCCAAAACAAAAAAAAATTCCAAAACAAACCAAAACCCCAAAAAACCTAGCAAGCCTGACATAGCTACCTGGATACCGAGGGGAGAAAGTTGGAGCAAAGACATACCCTTGTGGGAAGAGTATCAGGTCAGATAATACTTAAGCAAACTGGACATACATAAGTCTATAAGCCCCAATGGGTGATGGAGCAGCTAGTCCTTAAAACCATTTCCAGGCACATAAAGGACATCAGAAGTAGTCATCATGGATTCACCAAGGGCAAGTCATACTTGATCTATTTGATAAGTTTCTCTGATAACGTGGCCTGGCAGACAAGGGGAGAGCAGCAGATACTGTCTACTTGGACTTCGGTAAGGCTTGTGACATTGTCTCCCATAAGATCCTCTTAGAGAAGCTGTTGATATACAGACTGGATGAGCAAACAGTGAAAACTGGCTGAATGACCAGGCCCAAAGGGTGGTGATCAGTGGCACAAAGTCTAGTTAGAGGTGTGTGCCTAGCAGCATACCTCAGTGGATCAATACTGCATCCAGTCCTGTTTAATATCTTTATTAACATTCTGGATGATAAGGCAGAGAAGGCACAGCGTACCCTCAGCAAGTTTGAACGTAACACCAAATTGGGAGGAATGGTTGGCTGATACACCAAAGGGTTGTTTCCCTGCCATCCCAAGGGACTTTTACAGGCTGGAGAAATTGGCTGACAGGGACTTCATGAAGTTCAACAAAGGGAAGTGCGAAGTCCAGAACCTGGGGAGGATCAACCAGTATGTGCTGGGGGCCACCCAGCTGGAAAGCAGCTGCAAAGAAAAGGTCTTGGGGGTCCTGGTGGATACCAGGTTGAACATGAGCCAGCAATGTGCCCTTGCCACAAAGAAGGTGAATGGTATCCTCAGCTACAGGAGACAATGTATTGCCAACAGTTTCTGAGGGGGGTGATCCTTCCCCTTGATTCAGCCCTGGGGTGTAAGAGACTGCATTGGTTGATTGTCTCAACATTGCTGGAACATTAAACCACCAACTACCACCACTGCCATAGCAATGGAGCAACAGTCAGGACTGCAAGACCATAGATTTCCTGTTATTGTATGTTGTTATTCTAAGAACCTTAACCTAACACCCGCACATGCACCCAGACCCGGGTCTGGAAGACAGGGGCGGCCCGGAGACCCCTGAAGACCATCTAAGACCACCCAGTGACAGTATTGGCCATGCCCAAAGCCACCAGGTGGTAGGTGTGGTTAAGTAAAATGGCTCTGGGAATATGCTAAACAATTCTTAGAAGAAGAATAAATATGCAATTAGACAACCCAATAAAAGAACAGAAACAACCAACATTGGATAGAAAGTTTGTTCCGGACAAATCGGACTGTTGGGATGCCACAGCTCTGTGGTGGTAGCTATGGCAACTAACTTTTTTTTTTTCTTTTCTTTCTTTTTCTCTCTCTCTCTTTCCCTTGTGTTTGTGAACCTGTTCTTAGGCAAATAAAGTTGTTTGACTCCATTTTGAGTCTTAATTCTGTTCCTGAGAATATAAGCAAAACGTCGCTCCAGTCCTTGACCAGTGTGTGACATGCGGAGGCCACATCTGGAGTGCTGTGTCTAGGTCTGGGATCTTTCCATGCAAGAGAGACATGGACTTACTGGATAGAGTTCAATGAAGAACTACAAGAATGACTGAGGGACTGGAGCACCTCTCCTGTGAGGAAAGGCTGAAAGAGCTGGTACTATTTAGCTCAGAGAACAGAAGGCTCAGGGGGATCATCAATGTACTTAAATACCTGAAAGAGGGAGTGGTGCAAAGAGGATGGAGCCAGGCCCTTTCCAGTGGTGCCCAGTGCAGGACAAGAGACAATGGGAACACACTGAAACACAAGATGTTCTGTCTGAACATCAGGAAACTTTTTTTGCTGTGAGAATGACTGAGCACTGGAATAGGTTGCCCATAGAGGTTGTAGAGTCTCCCCACTTAGAGATACTAAAAAACTGTCCACACATGCTCCGGGGAAGCTGGCTTTAGGTGGCCCTGCTTGACAAGATGAAGGGAACTCCAGCGGTCCCCTCCAACCTAAAACATTCCATGATTCTGTGACATTGTTGAAGACAAACAACTTTTATTGAAGTAGAAATGCAGATCTTGACAGGAGATCCAAAATTCTATGTTATGGATAACTGTGTGTATGTAAGCATTTTAGGATACCAAGAAAAATCCTGTCCATAAAAACTTGAATGAGACCTGTTTTCTGATTTCTACATATAGGTGAAACATGAATTCTCCAGTTCTTATTGCTACATCCGGATTGTATTCTGGCTTTAAAGATTTTGATGTAACTGACTGGTTTCTCTGCAGAAAAAATAACACAACTAAAACAGCGGAAAACCCCAAACCCCTACCCACCTGAAACAACAACAAAACACAACAAACACACAAAGCAATAACAAAAAAACCCAAACCAAACAAACCCACAAGCAGAGCAATACTGAATGTGTATAGGGTTATTATAAACAGTATTTACAAGCAATAGAGAGAGTGCTACTTATTGACATCGCCTTTGTACATATATATGCCTATATCTTTTGCTTTGATTATTCTTGTGTCTTGGGATAGGATTTAATATAGAGTTGAGGAGACCTATAGCTACATTCATGTAACAATTGCATGTTTAACTCTAGCTGACTGCTCTATATTTTTATTTAAAGAAGGCTCTTGAATTCTTCCGAGCTCTTTCTCCTGGCCCCTTCTAGCTGTGCATTACAATCTCAAGAGTGCTGACGTTTCTTTTTGCAGTGCAATGTTATGCTAAGTCTTGAACAGGTTTCTGTTAACAGTCAGACCTAGTCTATTATTTTGGAACTAGATCAAATTTAGCTAGCTGACAGGTATTCTGAGTTATGTCCAAAAAAAAGATGTCTACATATATTGTATGTATATTTAAAGATACTCTCTCTATATATATATATATATAACAATCTTTTTCCCCTCTTTTTTCTTCAGTGTTCTCCCTTCCTGAAGCTTCATAATGCTGTCAAATTGTTATCTTCTAAATGTGAAGTATTCCCAAAAGTAGATTACAGTGCTAAATTCTGTCAGTTTAATAAGATGAAGTTCAACTCAAGTGAGGGAAACAATAAGATGAAATTGTTTCTCTTGTCTGAAAATCAAACACAAACTGTATATATGTCATGTTGACATATTTTAAAAGAGCAGATTAATGAGATACGTATATATAGCACTGTAAATTTGCATCCTGCTTTACAGTAAGTAAAAATATGTATTTACTGCCCTCAACAGTTTGTCTTGTCAGCTAGGTTTGAGATACACCTAATGATCACAGGTATCAGAAGAGAGACCTATAAATACCAGACAGTAAAAAGGGTAACAGTAGGTGCAGAAAAACCTACCCAAGGACCCTGAGAGAGTTCTTGGAGTCTGCAGTTGTGTCTGCTGCTGTTGCAGCTCTGAATGTAATGGTGGACGTAACTCTATTTCTGATGGGATGAATGTTATCTTTTCACTGAGTTCCACTAATATATTCCTTGATTATTATTCAGGATTAATAAGGCTTTCAAAATCAAGGATGCAGAGTCTCAGACTCTGGGCTGTTTATTCATTTACATAATACAACACATTTCAGTGAAGTAAGGTAGGCATTAGTTACTGTGAAAAAGGATAATATTAAGCCACAAAACAAAGATATTAGACAAAGCATAAAGCATGGAAAAGAGGGTGTTAGACAAATAAGATGATGCCAGTAGTACAATGTGGCACCCAAATACAAAAACCCTTATAAGCTTGAAGTGAGTACATACTGGTGATTCATAAAAAAACTGAATAAACCAAGTTCTGCGGGAACTCTCAGACTCTACGGGAACCCTACTGGACTCAACTGATTACTCTTTTCTGACAGAAGGTGGCATGGAGAATTGTACTGGAGATACTGCCTCCTTTCAAGTATGCTTAATCCATGTACTCATTTCTCTCAGTTTAGCATGTTTCATCACATGTTGAACTAACATGACACCTTACTATGAGACACTGACAAGAAGAAATGCAACTAACAGTAAATAAGCTGTCTTCTGTTTGGAGTTTTTTATGGACTACAGCACTAAGGAGATCTACAGTACTTGTAATGCAATTAATTATAGACTTAAGAGTCTATAATAGTAAATGGTCACTGTTGGGCTTGTGCAACAGGGAAACATTTAAAACTATGCTACAGTAGCACAGCTGTGACTTGTCCTACAGAATCCAGGGCTCCAGAAGGCCATGCACCAGCATGGGCTTCCTACTAGGGTGGTGTACTGTCACTCTGCACCAGCTCAGGTACAGTACTGTAACACAGTCTGCCAGAGAAAGGTTAAATATTCAGTTGTAAACAATTGCTGTTTGAAAAATAATTGCATTAAATTCAAAGAATATAAAATCCTATGGAAAACAATAGTGAAAAAACAACAGTAAGAACAGTGAGGACTGACTGTTATGCTAACACAAAGAAAGGAACATGATGCTCAGTAGAAGACAGTCTCTATTACCTCTTCATCTTACACAGTTTCAATATTTAAATATCATTCCCACACTGATTGTACCTTTACAGCTAAATATAGAAATACCTAGTACTTGTCAGAAACAGCCTTTGGAAACCCAATCAGTGCAGAAATTATTCTCTCATGTTTACTTCACAGTACTCTTTTTCAAGTCCTTGAAAGTCTGTTCAGCCACTGTGCATCTATCATCACTGACTTCATTCTCAGGAATACCAATAATTAATGTTTTGGGGGACATGAATATTTTTCTGTGAATTCTAGACAATAAAATCCAAACACAGAATGAAAACTGAGAACTGATATCAATGAATGTGACTTATACTCAGTATTTTGAGTCAGATTCGTGATTGACCTAAATATATAAAGGTTGTGGTTTTGCTACAATATGAAGTTCCAGAGATTTCATTGTTAACTTACAGCAGGCTGACAAGGACATTTTCACAGTATTTTAGCTATCTTCAGTATCTGTTTTATTGCAGCAGTACTTTGGTACATTTTCTTAGGGCTAAAATTTGCCCATGGTTCTCCCCAGCTGCATTCTGCTGCCAGCACAGAGGAGCAGTGAAGGAAGCAGTTTCATTTAGTCCCCAGCGCGCCCCTGACTATAATGTCATGCAAAATCCCTCTACTTTTTTCATTAAGACTTCCAGTCCCAGCATGACTGTGTAGTTTCTGCTGGATATCTGTGGTTTAAAGTGAGAAGAAGGTAGCGTATTTCTCTGTCCTACTGGATTACAGTAGAGGTGTGTAACAACAAGTTCATTTTTTTGATATTGTTTAGCCACTAAATGCTGTGCTCATGGAGACTTCATTTTGAGCTGGGTTGAATGAACTTGTGGCAAATCCTGCAATTTTTTAGGCTGCTCTTTCTCTCGGTTTCCCTGACAAGGACTGTGGGACAAAATACAGAAATCAAGAATGAAATACATTTAAGTTATTTGCTTAATAAACAGCTCCTGATTTTTCTGTTTCTGCTGCTTTTTCATTGCAGACTTGGGACTGTGTTTTTGTTCCAAACCACTTTGATTCCAGGGGACACAGTATATAGCGGACTATTTAATCCTCAGTCACCTTCTTCACAGTGGACAGCAAACCAACCATTAACTACCAGGAATATAATTCAGGAATCTTATGCAACTTTCCATGTTGGATCTGTTAAGCAAAAGGGACAAAAGTTGGCATGAATGCACAAAACCTGTCTGTAAAAGTGGACTGAGTACTGAAGTGCTGCCTTTAAGTTTTTCTAAAAATGCCTAAGGAGTTATTTTGATATGCAGATAATAAGCATTGGTCAAGGCAGCTGTGTTAGAACTGCTTCTTCGACACAGAAATATGAGATTCAGGTTTCTTATATAAGCAGAAAAATTTTTAAAGGCTGTCCATGACTTCTCTGTGCCTCCAGTCATTTAATGGATACTTAAATATCTGTTGTGGACAGATGTTATTAGAAAAGGTAAATGACTTAGGAGCATATTATAGAATAATATGCCTTTTTCTGTCACAGAGAAATTTCTAAAGGCCTGTGTAGTAAATGCTGTAAACATGCTCAGTGTTGCATGCAAACTGTGTTACCAGCTCTATTTGTGATAATGGTAGGTACGAGCTGTAATGTACATACAGTTTCTTTGCTAAAAGCTCATTCATCAGTTTTCCCACACAGTTTAGGAGCAAAAAGCAGGCAAACCAGTCTAATAATGTTTAAGAAACATTAAATTAATAATATTTTTTTTATCTTCTAGTGCTGCAGGACACAGTTCAAATTGATTTTAAGATGAAAGGTTATACTTGTGACTGATAGGCTACTACTAAGCTTTTGTCTTTCCTAGAAAGGCAAGCAGGGGCTTAATAACATGCATTAACTTTTGTTTGTCCCTAAAGTGGTTAAGCAGTTGGACTAGATTATCATTGATACGTGCCTTCTAAATGAAATAATCTGTCCTGTTCTATTCTGTTCTATTCTGTTCCATTCTATTCTATTCTTTTCAAAATCATATTAACTACTTTTTTTCCCACCTTTCTGCCATAACCACATGCTCAGAGGAGCTCTGAGGTCTTAAAGCCCATAAGTTTGTTCTTGGACATAAAACCCACTTGCTGGCAACCTGTATGTGAGAGACTGAACTGGCATCTCAAGTCATTTGTCTCAAAGATTGTTTGCTGTGAGACACTGAACTGTGAACTATTTATCTCATGCCATTTGTCTCTGGGATGGCTTGTTTAAGCAGGACACTCCTCTGGCCAATAAGGATGATTACCAGGTCACTGAGGCATTTAGGGGAGAGGACGGGTTGGAGCCGGCAAAGCGTGTAGGAATGTGGAGACTACCATTGTCATGGAAGCTGTAGTCTTTGAGATGATGTACTGGTTTCTGGTGATTGATCACATGAACGTCGTGTGATAGACAAAACCTGTAGCACGTGAACAGTGCGTGAACAGTACAAATGTGCATGCATGTGGCTATGCCCTAGGAAAAACATAGAGACAAGCTGTGGTGTGCACCCACCACTGAAGAATTGAAGACTGAGGACCAACGGGATACCACTGGATCCATGGCGGTGACTATTCTTGCAACTCTGTCATGACTGCTGGCTTGATTTCTGCCTTTTTCTTCCATTCTGTCCTATTGCTACTTTTGATAATAAAAGGTGTTTTGGGTATACAGCATTTGACCTTGTTTGTGTCTTAATCTCGCACCTCGGATCATATTGAAACCTTCCCCAACATTGGATCAGGATACTGTAGCACCAGCATTTACATCTAGCCAAGCCAAATAGGCTTTGTAGTAACATAAACTCTAATTGGATTACTTGTTACAGAAGCAGTATGCATTTTATGTTAATTCAGGTGGAAAAGGACCACTTCCAAATTCTTTATTAAGGACTTCTACATTCGTAAGTTTAGCTGCTGCTGTCAAACTCAGGCAGTTTAATTTACAAATTAGTCTTTGACTTATACATTCAGTACAAAATCCTTGCTATTACATGCTTGATTCATTCTAGACGTATAAGAGTGTCTGTACACATACACGTATACAAACATTTATACATTTGTGTGTATATACATGAAAAGGTGAAAATGAATGTGTACAAATAGATGTATCAGAGGCATATATATCAGAAGCAGGTCTTCAGTATTTCAGACCCATTTATTGCGCTTTGGTTTTTATTTCAACTTGAATAAGGAAAAATTTAGCCTGAAGCAATAGAGAGTAATGTCAAGAGCTTTGGCAGTGTGTTGAAGGACAGACACCAAGATTATGCATATACTTTGGAATTCAATACATCCCAAAATATTAGACATTTTCTATAGTTTTGTAGGAAGGTTTAGGATCAACAGCCGGACTCCTCTGCCACAAGTTACATTTTGTCATGATGTTGTATAGTGGTTAAACCATTATAAACCAGTGCACAGCTCAGGTATGGCTGATAAAGCTGGAAGTCATCCTCGTTCAGGGAAGATCAGCTTCTGCTATCCAAGCTTGGCTCTTCGATTGCTTGCAGCAATTGCTGAATGATTAACTGGCTATAACCTCACCTCAGAGAGAAAGTGAGGCAGAAAGGCTGCCAGGGCAGGTTTGTAATATCACATTGGGACTGGAGGACTTTGTGCCACAAAAGGTGTGATGGTATTGCCACCACTGTTGTCTCTTTGGCTTATGGGTCAGTCCTGGAGGTATTTTGCCTTCCAGCACAGTTGTATGAAGTAGCATCCTTTAATGTTAAATATTTGGTACCTCCACAGTCCTTTAAACTGGCAGGCATACTTATTCTGCTGGCATTTGTAGTCAGAATGCAGCAAGACAGATCTGAAATACAAAGGATCTGAAAGTCCTGTAGTTTCCAGAACATGGTCAAATCTCTTAAGATGGTTTGTCACATTGCATCTTCAGATCAGACCTGGATGACACCCACCTGCAAGCAGAACTAACCAGTGCTGTGCAGGTATACTGACAAGTCCTCAGAGGTCCTGTAAGTTACTTGGCTATTTTAAAATTCAGTGTTTCAATTCAAATTTAAGCTGGTATCTGCTGCTACAGTATGGCCCTTATTAATATATGTACAGATTGAAGACCAAAAAGATGGTAATCGCATCAAACTCTTCATATGGAAACTAGTGAGCAATAGCCTTCAGAACTTCTTTATAATTTCCAGTAGTTTAACTAGTCAGCCAAGAACTTTGACAATGGTGACAAGAAATGAACATTTTTTTTAATATCATCCATCAGAATCATGTAGTCATGAATGAACATAAATAGATAGAGGCTCCAAAGCTGTTTTAGAGATCTCAGTGTTCACATACATTTTATTTCATGATCAGTATTCTGAGTTAAGCTCCTTCTTTTCACAGCAAGGACTTTTTGTTGTCTGAGGTTTAGCAAAATGTATAAATTCATAGGCTGAAAGTCATAGTAAAGAAGAACAAGGCTTGTCTTCAAATCTTAACAAAAAAAAAAAAAAGAAAGAAAAAAACCACAACCCACACTTTTCTGTAAAGATAACAATTTCTGAAAAGTAAATTTTTCATTTAAGTTGCACAAACAGATAATCATATCAAGTGCTTGGAATCTGTGCAAGTACAATAACTTTCAGGTTCAGTCTAAGCCAATTTTGAAACCAGAAAATTGGTAGTAACTATCCAGCAAACAAAGAGATTATCATAATCTGTTCTATGCTAACACTGTTTTCTGCATAGTCATTTCCTGTCTGCTAATATATTTGCTGCTTCTGTTGACTGCAGGACACCATAGACAGTTATCAGATACTTGTGGGATATTGTGTTTTAACTCCTGCCTTTGTGCTAGGTGTCCTGCAGAAGAATTAGGACAGAAATAGATTAATTAGTTGTTAGACATTTCTTTTTTCTCAACTTGATCAGACATGCTACAGACTGCTTTAATTTTCTTCTGTGTAGTGTGGAAAATGCAATTCTTTCCCTGATGCTTTAAATGATGGCTCAGAAGCCAATTAAATATACTTCTGTTTCACATCTCTGAGACTTTCAGGACTGATGGCTGCCACAGAGACTGCAGCTATGACACAATATGGGTATGGCAAGCAAATCTTAATAGAACTGGTTTCCTGCTAAGTGTGATCACTCTGGTATATTTTGTCATTTTGGGGAGAGAATTGGAGCTTGTTGAAACAATAGCATTACAGGAGACATACTCAGACATCACAAAGCCTATACAGACACTTGCAATTTCTTAATGTACTGTAGGTAGCATGTTATCCTGAAGCCTATGCAAATTAGAGGTGGATTTGTGGCCCCAATACAATACAATACCCCTTGTAAAACAATTAAATATCTTATACTGAATTTGGTATTTTGAACATTGCCAGGAGAGGCGGGGGAGGGTTATTCAAGCTGAGAGCGGGGAAGGAGGGCTTGTTTGTAAAACACAGGTTGGAGTTCAGTGTCAAGACCAGATTTTCCAATTGCCTGGGAGAGGCCATGGTGGATAACATTAGAAGATACACTGAAAACTCTGGATGGCCTTCACATTTTTAAGATGATCTAACAAGTCAAATTGTTAAAGCTTGATGGCAAAGAAGAGCACTTGCCCTTCAAAATGCAGTGCAGACATATGAACTCACAAGTCTTCATCCAAATGGTAAACCTGTGTAAATGAGGCTTTCAGTGAGGCCTTATACCCCATCTCAAATGAGTGTTTCAGAGATTCATGTCCTCTGCTTTGTTTGGTGTTCCTTGATTCTGTCAGCTCATCCATCAGCTTCAATATCACTGAAATGGCACTTTAAACCTTGTGGTGCTTCTGTTTTCTCACTGCTATTGCTGCTGTTGATCTTAATTCTTTAGTAACAAGATTTTCTTGATGCTTTTGAATGTTGATGCTCGTACATTTACTGTCTGAGAGTTACAGAGAGCGTTAAAATAATTCCAAGGTCTTGGCTTTCTTTCTGCTTTCTTTCCATGAACACGTAAGTTTACTTCCATTTGGGTCTGTATGCTGCAAATTGCTTTTCACTTCCTTAGATTTAGGGAGACTCCTTCATTGTTGGGTGCTTCTGCAAGTGTTACAGAATCACAGAATGGCTGAGGTTGGAAGGGACCTCTGGAGGTCATCTTGCCCAGGCCCCTGCTGAAGCCGGATCACCTAGAACAGGTTGCCCAGGACCATGTCTAGTAAGTTTTTTAATATCTTAAAAGACAGAGACTCCACAATATCTCTGGGAAACCTGTTGCTGCGCTCAGTCAACCTCACTGTAAAAAGGTTTTTGGGATGCTATGGAGATAGTGTTGAAAGTCTTCCTAAAAGTCAAGGTATACAATAGCCACCGTTCTCCCCTCAGCTACCAAGACAGTCATGTCATCGTAACAGGTTATCAGGTTGGTCAAGCATGACTTCCCCTTGGCGAAGGCATGCTGGCTACTCCTGATCACCTTGTTGTCCTTCATATGCCTGGAAATGGTTTCAAGGATTAGTAGATTCCTTACCTGCCCAGGGATTGAGGTGAATCTGACTGGCCTGTATTTCCCTGGGTCCACCTTCCTGTCCTTCCTGAAGACACGAGTGACATTTGCTTTCCTCCAATTCTCAGGCAGCCCTCCCAGTCTCGAAGATCATTCAAAGTTTATGGAGAGTGACTGTTGTGGTTTCGGTTTCAGCCCAGCCAGTAACAAAGCACCACACAGCCGCTCACTCACTCCCCCGCACCTGGCCACGGTGGGATGAGGAGAACATACAAAGGCAAGCTCGGGGGTCGAGATAAGGACTGGGAGGGATCACTCACCAGTTATGGCCACAGGCAAAAGACAGGCTCAACTTGGGGAAAAAAAACAAAATCAATTTAATTTACTACAAATCAAAACAAACCCAAGGATATTAGGAAGGAAAACTAAACATCAGAACACCTCCCCCCACTCCTCCCTCCTTCCCAGCTCAGCTCCATTCCTGGTTCTTTCTACATCCTCCCCCTGGTGGCTCAGCTCCATTCCCAGTTCTTTCTACCTCCTCCCCCTGGCGGCGCAGGGGAACAGGGGAAGGAGGTTGGGGGCAGCTCTCCACACCTTGTCGCTGCCGCTCCTTTCCTCAGGGGGAAGATTCCTCACTCGTCCCCTGCTACACCGTGGGGTCCCTCCCACGGGAGACAGTCCTTCACCAACTTCTCCAACATGGTTCCTTTCCGCGTTCTGCAGTTCCTCACAAACTTCCCTGGCGCAGGTCCTTTCTGCAGGCTTCACTTCTTCCTGAACTTTCCTGGCACAGGACCTTTCCGTGGGGTGCTCTTCAGTCAAACACTGCTCCAGCGCAGGCTTTCCTATGGGGTCATGGCCATCTTCGGGAGCCTCCGTTCCA
>VYZV01024454.1:0-12314 GCA_013401275.1 Pandion haliaetus
AATACCGAAATTCATGGTACAAATAGAAGTCTGAAAATATCCTTTCTGTTTCAAAATGTAGTACAACATAAATGCTATCAGAGATGGAATTTGGCATCATAAATATTAGAGTGTATTAAAAGCATGTGATAGCATGGAGAAATAGTTGCTATTTTTGTGCTTATTTTACTAAGGGTTCACAATGGGATTTTCTTTAGAAATATGCCCAGCAGTCCTTTGTATGCTAAACATAGGTGAGTTGTCAAACTCACAAAGATTCGGCAGGAATAGAAATACTGTTACAGAATTTGTTAGTGAGATTTATGCATCTCCTACACAGTGTTACACGTTTCCCCTTCAAAGTCTAAATGAACCAGTATAAGAAAATTCTATTCTGAAATTATTCTAGATAGCTCTCACAACTCACATTTTACTTCACATTTGTACTAGATTTAATTGTGTTAATAGTGTGTCCCATCATATATAATATTTTAAAAAGAAAATTAGGAAAACCTTAAAATAAAGTTTTACATGAGATATGCTTTATAAACAACTAAATAGAAATGAAACAGCCATATCTACTTTTAAAAAACAAAGCCTTTTCTTTGTCATTTTTCTTTCTTTTTTCAAGTAGCCACAGACAGCTTCTTTCACTTCTTTTTCATTTATCCTTCCTACCAGTTTCCCTTCCCTCCACACTGAAAAATCTGCAAAGAAAATTAGCAAACCACTACCAGTACTGCAATTAATTACAGAAATACTGATAACATTGTATATTTCCCCCTACTTCTAAAAAATAAATTAAGATAAGGAAGTTTTAAATACCACTTAAAAAAATAGAACCATAGTATGAGCCCTGTAATACCTAAAATTTTACCTCTGAAAGCATTATTCTCCTTTAAAATGCTTCTGCACCACTGTCCTTCCTGGGATTGGTTATTTGTATAGTTACATAAAAATTCTGTCTGTATATAGAGCAAAATATGAACTCTTTATATACTCAGTGAGGAATTCAGAAGGTGATTGAAAACACTTTAATTCCCAAATAGCCTGTCTCCATTTACTACATAAGAAGCTTGGATTCATAAACTGGCTGCCTGGATTACTAAGAGGGGAAGCAGTAACCTGTCCTCACTTCATTTTACATACACCTGTTTGTATGACTGTGAGGCAAATCCACCTGGAGACCAATCCAGCCAGGAAACTAAAACAGTTTAAAAAGAAAAAGTCTTTCAGTGACAATGTCACCTTAGCTATGTGTCTACTGGAAGGGTTAAATGCCTACATTAGATGCTAACACTGGACCACTGAGATCACATCTACATTTACCACTAGGTAAATCTCTGATCTGTAGAGAGAAACACTTGGTGCTGAAGGTCTGGAATTTTCACTAGATACATTTCATGTATTTTGTTTATCTGTTTTCACTTTGGATTGAGTACAAAACTGGAAAATGAGTTCATGAGGTGCTTTACTCAGACGTGTCTATTTTTTTTCAGCAGAAAAAAAATACAAATCTAGTTTTAAAAGCCATACAGTGTTAAAAAGTATCAATCAAATAAACATAGATACACTCATGAACACATTACAGTGATCCTGGAACATCACAACATAAATACAGCCATATAAAAAGTCTCTTCTTTACCTAAAGAATAAATTCGGTAGAAATCTAGCTGGAGAATGAAACAACATAAAAAACGAGGCACCATACCTGTCTATTCTTTCGTTTCTTAGATTCCTCTCAATCCATGTTATCAATGCAGTTTGCTAGCTAAACTACTTATTGGCATAACTTGGGCAGTCAGCAAATAAAAAAGCCAAAAAAGCTGAGAATGAAAGTGCTTCATCAGCTGCTTCTGCTGAAGATCCTTCATGGTCTGTCTTTTAACAATAGTGATATTCTATGCAATAATGTGAAAACCAACACATTTCATCTGAAAAAGCGATAGGCAACTTTGAGAATAATTCTTTTCATGATGTAGGGCATCAGTCACCCTTTGATTGTACTATAAAATAGCAAGAGAAAGGAGTGGGTCACATCAGCAATAAGTAGCTATGCAATAATTTTGGCACATGCCACAAAAACACTGACACAACTGAAAAACTGTTATTTGGTATAAGCCACTAAAAACAGATCATTAAGGAATGAATGATCTGACAGGCCTTGTATAAATAACTAAAACCATCTGTAAGCTGAAAAATACATACCTGCCCTGAAATTTTCAAAGTTGCTTGTGAGATTTTAGTAGGAGCTAGGTATCCAGCCTTCATAGGCAGCTTTGAAAATTTTGCTCTTTGCTTTTCCTGGCTTTCCTATTTTTTTAAGGAGGGAGAAATAACAACTCTCTTACCTTACCTGTTTTGTACCTTTGATACAGAATAGGGATAAGGTAGCTTTCTTGCACAAATGTATTAACTCCCATACAGTTAATTTCAGCAGGAAAGGGAGACTGTTGATGTCTCCTTTATGAAACAGAAAGTATGCAATGTAAAAAGAAAATGTGCAATGTGATAAATACACTTCTCTTATAGGAAGCAAGCTTGTGTACTACTGCCTATTTGATCACAATACCAATAAAAGCACTTCTATTTCCTCTGTACTGTGGACGTGTTTTCAAGTCATGCATCATTTTAAAATCCAATAGGTAAATCATAAAGCAAAGCACAGGAAATTAATACAGAGCACAATTCAGTGAAAGGGCAGCTTCGGACAGCAGGTTTTATGTGGACTGACCAAGGCCAGATTTTTAGATCCAAATAAATTAAATTATCTTAATCCTTATCACATTTTCCATCAAGGAAATTTTACTTTATTAATATCAGTCAGGCTTAACACTGTTTGTGGTCTATGTCAACAGATCAAAGCCACTTTTTTAACAGTTCTGTTCTCACTCATTACATGCAAATCAAGGAACTAATTTGATCTTATCTAATTGGATCTTATCTATTTATCAGTTTAACCTGGCAATCAACATGGCAGACTTGGATTCCCTAGGAAGTAAGGAGGGATATCACCTGCCAAAAAGATCTGGAGAATAAAGGAAACAGACTCTAACTTCTGAAGGAAAAGTTCTGTGCTGGGAAGACAGTAACTGGCATAAGTCATGCTTTTTCAGCAGATGACCTTCTTAACTCTGGGGTGAGATACAGAAGAAAGAATCTAAGTACAGAGAAAGAGATGGGCTACTCCCATCTCAGGGAAGAACCTCAAAAGTCTTGGAAGACCGTAAATAAACCTAAAATATCTTAATTTTCCTGAGGAAACTGACACTACAAACATGAAAACAATCATTCAGTTCTATCAATATCTGTTCATTTTTTAAAATCTTGTTTAAACTGAGAAGTTACCCTTTTTCCTAATCCTTTGTGAGCCTCATTATTTCCACACTCCACTTTCCCCAAATAGCTGAAGTATCAATCCAGAATGCCTTGAAGATTTAAGCACTGGTGAAGAATTTGTTAAAGCTATTTAATAAAGCTTTAGATAGCTAGATCTAGAGATGGAGAGAGAAGGAGATGTTTTTGTCATTGGGGACAACAGCTATTGACGAAAATTCCTGACAGACTAACAGAAAATTTGCCTTGAGCACAAGCAGCCACAGAAACAGAAAAAAATTTTGTCCATCTCAGTCAAGGAAATCTTAAGATACTTACATGAGTTGTTCAAACACAGCAAGCTTACTGATTATTTCTGAGAATCTCACTAGGATCATGTTAAAATTCCAGAATAATATAACTCATTTATATTAGGAAGTATTAAATGTGTGTGTATTGGGTTTGTGTGGCAAGGTTTTGGTAGTGGGGGGGGCTACAGGAGTGGGTTCTAGAAGCTACTAAAATCCTCCATGTGTGATAGAGTCAATGCCAGCCGGCTCCAAGATGGACCTGCCACTGCCCAAGGCCTAGCCCATCAGAGACGGTGGTAGCATCTCCGTGATAACATGTATATGAAGGGGAAAAAAACTGATGCATGACAGCAGCAGGAGAGAGGAGTGAGAACATGTAAGAGACACAACCCTTCAGACACTACAGTCGGTGAAGAAGGAGGGGGAGGAGGTGCTCCAGGTGCCAGAGCAGAGATTCCCCTGCAGCCCATGGGGAAGACCATGGTGAGGCAGGCTGTCCCTCCACCTGCAGCCCACGGAGGACCCCACACTGGAGCAGGTGGATGCCTGAAGGAGGCTGTGACCCTGTGGGAAGCCCGCACTGGAGCAGCCTCCTGGCAGGACCTGTGATCCCACAGAGGGCAAAGACCCCATGTTGGAGCAGGTTTGCACACATTGTGGATGTATTGCTACCACTCATGTACTATTTAGTTATTACATTCAAAATAGTTTCTTGTCAATTGTGTCTGTTATCCAAAAGTGCCTTTTTTTCTCCAATTGTGTGGGATCTATGGAAGTAGCATGTTCCTGTAAGCTCTAGAATCACAAGGCACTCTCCTTCACAAGCATATTTGTTTAAGGAGTGTGATCAGAGAATTATTCTTTTTTATTTCTGAATTATACATAAAACTCTCTTCCTACACCAGAGATTTATATCATTTTAGCATACTGAAATGCTGCCTCAAGCTGAAACAATCTGTGAATAAGTTCATATTCCATGTGCTGAAAAATAAAGAAAAATAAATCAGTACAGAAAATCCTTTCTTTCATAGACCAAGAATAATAAAATTTCAAAACATAGGTATAATTGAACTATTTAATATATTATACTGTGCAAGTTTACATTTAATTAATGTAATTTATTTCTAATTAACTAATTTTTAAATTTGTGTTTAAATCACAGGTGTACATTTAGTTCATTATATCACAAAAGTATACACTTAGCTATCTCACATAGCCTACCAATACAAACGTGAAAAACATGTGTAATAAAATAAATATTTCAGAATTACCAACTCACATGAAATATCTTCATAATACCACAACACTCTTTCCTGTTATGTGTCTCTAGGAAATTAAGTTTGTACATCATGTGTGCTTGGTGTGTGTTAATTACAGAAGTAATTATACCCTATTTATAAAGGATGGGTGATCTCTTTTCATTTTAATGCAACATACTCTCATCGATGATTGCTTTTCATGGTAGTTTTTAAATGTCTTTGACGTCATGGCTGCTATCTCTTATTACAGTGCATTGGACATAAATGAATGCTTGCTTTTATAGTTTTCTGTTTCAACCATTTTTAGTAATATGTACATATGCAGGCGTATAATACATTTTGCACAAAATTTACCTATGCTGGAAAAGAGGCAGAAGTTCAGATATGACAGTATTATATTTCTCAGTGCAAACTTTCCCTCACTATGTAATTATGACACTTTTTCCTATTCAACACCATTGAATATTTTCTATAGGTAGATTGAAATGTAATTTTTTCCTGTGTCTAGGAGCATAGAACAGAATATGAAGAAAAGTGGGGTTGTTCATTTATTAAAATTTCAACCACACTTTTCTGAACTGAATCTTTAGTCAGAGAGCTTGTAAACATTGTCATTGCACCAACTTGTTTATATTTGTTGATAACACTAAACTAATCCAGACTTGCTTCAAAACAGCTGTGAAGCACTCTACAATAATCCTACCTCTTGTCAATTTTGTATTTTCATTGACAAGGGTACTTTCCAAAGCACATTACCATACCATCATCCAGCAAATAATGCCCCATACATGCATTCTGTCTATTTTGGGACTACCACCTTCCAAATAGATGCCCCACCCTGTTTATAAGGGAACAAAGAATGTAAAGTGAGTGTACTTAGAAATAGAGCTTAGTGACTCACCTTCAACTTTAGAACCAGTTTTAAGGTACCAAACTTTCACTCTCTAAATCTGATGTGGGAATAACTTTAGAATCAGACTAGTGTACTAGGGACTCAAATAAAATTGATTTGCATGTAATCCTTGTAAATTAAAATGTGCCTATCATACTGTTTAGCTGTGCACTCAGATGTTGAAAGATTAGTGTCCTAAATGAACATATAAACCCAAGTTGGTTTTCAATTAAATTTTGTAATATTTTACTACAGACTACCACATAATAAGAAACCACTAGAATTTATAAATACATTAACTAAACAGACAACAGATGGTATTATTTGTTAGAGGGCTGAAGTTACCTCTTGGGTTTACAAAGCTCCTGTGATTGTTTTGCAGATGTTTTTCATCTGGTTTTAAGATTTGTCCAACTTCTGGGAAATATTTTAATACATAAAATAAAGACATGACAAAAGTATATAATGTATTTATGATAGACAGCACTGATATACAAAATAGGTAATTATTAAGTACCAAGTTACTCAATGTTTATAAGAATTTAACACAAACAATTATTTAGGGAATTCTGCTTAGGAAAACAGCCTCCACTGCTAAGTTGCTGTTATCTGAAATTTGTAAATTATTGAGCTAAAATTAATCCAGATGTAATTTTTTTTCAGTGTTACTGAGTGATTTTCATATATATTCAACAGAAAAGCAGAGACACCCCCCTGCCCCAGCTCTCCATCTTTAAATGAACCAGTGCAGTATCAGCCTATTCTGTTTTCAGAGGGCTCATTGTAATGGTCTATCATGAATTCTCTAAAAGCCAAATTAACAGCACTGATGGAGTCTAACCACTTTCCACTAAATACAAAGGGAGTCTTTCCAATATTTCCTCTCTTGGTTAGTCCTTTCCTTCTTTGTCTAGACAGAAGACTCACACAATTTGTCATTCTTATATGAAGGAAATGCCACTGCTATCTAGGTGCCTCAGCAGAGTAAAATAATAATAATAATATGTAGCCTTTGCTATCTTTTGGTCTCAAAGCATTTTTCAAATAAGCACAAATGTATCTACATATACATATGTAGAAAATCAACACAAAAACTTTTCTGCAGAAATAGAACTCTCAGCATTTTTTTCTGGAAAAAAGACAGAACTGAAACGGTGTGTTTAACTTTAATTATGACTTTGCCTTACCAGTGAAAAGACAGCTAGAATCTGATATTCTTATGCTTAGATAATGCTACTTGACTACAGAAGGGATTGCTAGGATTACCTTCTCTTTTGTGAGAAAGGGTTTCAGACTCTGAAGGTGAACTGAATGCTGACAAGGTGCTCAATATTGTCAAGTTCTCAAAAGACCATATTAGCTAGTTGAGATTTTTCTGGTTTTATAAATGACCAAAACATTAGTTACAGGATATTCAGTTTGTGTGGAAAAGCTGTTGTGTATGTTTACATGCAGGAAACTACCTCTCTGTATTAGTCTGCATATTGGTTGTTTCATGCATTCAATTGTTTTTATCTTTGATGGGAGTTGTTCTCCCTTTGTTTTGTACAAATTCTTTTTTATAAGAACACTAGTACAGAAAAGACCTAGAACAGCATTAAATTCATTAATGATTTTATTAATGCATCTAGTCATCAGGTACAATTCATCAGTTGTGCATACCTTTCTGCTCTATTTGTGCTAAATGCATCTTCTCTGGAATTTAAATTATGACAAAGAAGTGGCTGACTAATCTGAATTTCTCAATTTATTCATGTTCAATAAAAAGCTATTCATCAGCTTAAACTCAGCTGTGAGTTCAAATCAAATTTAAACCACCTGGGAGTAAACAAAATTGCTCTTCTTCCCTAGCACATCAGCTGTGGATAAAAATAACAAGCACATTTCCAAGGAGCTCAAGATTCTGAAATCTCTGTTTCTACCAACAGATTTTACCGAAATGATTTAACGGTTAGAAAGAAGCACCCTGGGTGCATTTTAGATTCAATATTTTGATCCATGATTAAAAAGAACAGAAATAAAAAATAGAGGTAAATTCTGATTTGGAGGTTATAAATAGGCTTTTCTTTTCACTAGTGTCAGTATTAATCAAACATTGATTGCAAGCGAATTTTAGATTACATTGTCATACTTCCTTGACTATTTTTCAGTATCTTCATCATCTTATATCTTTGCTATTTTCCTTCTTTTTACAGACCATGTCCGAAAAGTTTCCATTGGAAAAATGAGACTATTGAAGTTACTGAAGAAGCCAGTTGGAGTGTGAGGCCTTGGCTATAAAATACACATTTTAAAATAAATTTTAGCTAGCTAGCTAGCTAAATTAAATACTGTTTTGCCTGAGTTCTGTTTAATTCTGACAAGACAGTTGTATTTAAAACCCCAGCAAAAGGTTCTGGTTAATCTTAAGGACTCTGGGATTGGGACAGCCAACTGTCAGGACCCTTTTCAGGAGTTAAGCTGCTTATGCTCAAAGCCACGTCTCAAACAGTGCAATGCTCTAAACTGGATTCTGGCTGCTGGGAAATTGCTATGTGTGAAGGAGGTCAGAGGTGTTCCCTTAACACTTGGGACCTGCTTTCAAGCTCAGACCCTTACCCTTGGGCCTTGCCTGAGCTACATTTCCGTTGTGCCTGATCATGTGCTCTGTGAAGCTGGATGCAGACCTGCTGACTTGCCTTTGAGGCTTGACTTTGGACCTACTCCGTCACTACACAACTGATTGTCAACCCAAGTCTCTTCACTACTGCCATCAGACCACTTTGCTCTTCTTGTTTGGTTGCTGTGGGACTCTGCCCTTGGCCTTGCAGGCATTGTCCTTCTGTTGCCAGTTGCTCCTGGCTTGCCTTCATTACTGCTCACTCACAACAGCTCATACTTTGTAGATTGTTAAATTATGATTAATGTATTTTTAGATGAAGTATGGTAATTATGAGATTTCTTTCTGGCATGAAGGGGGAACTTATACAGTGAGAGTCATTCCATCTCATCTGTTGTAAATAATTGGTTTTGTATGTTTCACTATAGGCAATGGGTGATAACTGGAAGCCTCCATCTAAGCTGTTAGCACATGAACTGCTGCTGAACACGGATGAATTGCGGGAGACTCTCCTATGTGACCACACTTCTCCTTACATGACCAAGGTGTCATGTAATATCTTTTTTTATCTGGAAGGCTGTATCTGGCTTAGAGTTAGAGTTAAACAGCATTTTTTTTTTGCTGTGTAGTCATACTCTTTTATCAGAAACACAATACACTTCACTGTATAGCAAAAGATGAACCAACAATTGTGGCAGCTGTAGCTTCTGTCTCAAACAGGGCGATGACTCAAGACAGGAACATGTTGTAATAGGATGTACTGAAAACCTCCTTTATTTTTTTACCTTTTATAAAATTCTCCTGCTTGGAAACTGTTTGAACAAAAGGTGATGCCTGTGATATCAGTGAGATAAAGAGATATTTCTGATGGTGTTCATATTACTGCAGCTAGTAATACTGAATCCTGGTGAAGACCTCAAATCAATAATCACTAAGTAAATGCTCAGAGATACCAACTCTTATACTGGGAAAATGAAAGACAGGAAGGGAAAGAGCAGCAGAGAAAAATGCAGCAACTTATCATTTACCTATCAGGTAAATGACAGAGCTAGGATCAGAATCCATGTGATGCTAAGTGTAGCTGGTCAAGAACTTAGATAAAACATTTTGTTTCATCCAGAAATGCTCAGTGTCACTGAAAATGATTTTTTTTGTCAGAAACAGACGTTTCACAGATAGTGAACTGGAAATAATGTCTCACAGTTTCATGGTAGTATTGTAGTCAAAGAAAGAGAGCCAACTACCCATTGTGGACATGAAATAGTTTAGTCACTAACGTCCTGCTCACTTCTAAGATAGGTTCTTGCTTTTGCTCCAGGTGGGAGCAACCTGAATTCTGATTTCCTATATCACAGTGGTTGTTCAAGCATTACCATAAGCAAAGATTTTCTGAAATATCACAGTGAATGATGTTTATGAGAAATTACATAAGGAGATAATACAGTAAATTAGATAAATTTTTAATTAGCAAAATATAACTAACACCAAATGACACAGTAACACTTACTCAAGTTAAGAGTAAGTGCTTCCAGTTGAATAAATATCAGGGCATTTGGAACAGAATCATGAGTTTTTTAAAATCAAGTAACAGAAGCATGCATGGCATTAATAATGTCTACATATGTATATATATATATATGCATCAGTGTCATTTCAATGACTGAACTTGGAAGAATTTTTAGCATCTAATTTATTCTACACCATTTATTCTGCTTATTTACTTGGGTGTTTTTATGACAAATTTAAATAGAAACCTAAATATTTATTAAGCTCTGTAAATTATCTCATGGTCTTAAAAAGAGCCAATTCTTTACAACATCTAACTCTCTTAAGCTCAGAAATTCAGAAAAAAAAATTAGAAATAGTTTGTTTGTTTTTTTTAAATCTGGATAATAACAATTTTTGCAGCTATCTGCAAAGGAATAGCTAACACCTGTGTGATTTTTCATTGGAGTTTTACATAATTTTGAAGTTAAACCTGCTACATCTGTATCTGACATTGATGCCAATTAAGTCAACAGTAAAATACTTCTTAGCTTTCTCCTGAATTACTGAAGTTATTGTCATATGTGCATTTAATATTGAAAAGTGGGTTTATTAGACAGCACACACAGTGTCAGCATCAGCCTTCTTCCCAGTGAAGACCAAATTAAAGAATCACTGTATCGTCCGTCAGCTCTTTCTTGCTCTCTTCTTCTCTTAAGAAGGGAAAACAAAAGGCAGAAGGTAACACATTTACGAACATTTACAAAGAGGTTCAGTGATTCCCTGGAAAGTATGATTTATTTCCTAGTAGAAAGGAGATGAGGGAGCTTGACTGAAAGGAGACTTTTCAAGGACAATGTTAACATACTTCTAGTGGCATTCAATCTGTTTGATCAAATGGTTACTCCCATGTGACCACTTAATTTTGAAAATGCTTTTGCTTTGGTCTGATGCTGATATGTATTCTAAATTTTACAGGCAATTTCCTTATGGAGGTTATCTTCAGCTATGTTTCCTCAGTATATCTGTTTTAATAAGCACTGGAGTTAGTAGAGTTAATGAATGAAATACTGAGTTATCTTCTGACTACATTTTTTATACATATTAGAAATCCTTTTGGTTTTCTTTACAAGTAGCCCACATACACTAAGCGTTAATTCAAAGGATTTTTTAATGAGTCCCCCTTTTTCCCTATTCTTTACTATTTTGTGGAAAAATACTGCCAACTCATATTTGACTTACAGCCTAGTTTATTTTTCCTTTAAATACATCTATTTATAGGTGAGGACATGACTTGAGAGAACCACTGGCCTGCACAGCATATATCTAGTTTAATAGGCATCTCTATCCTCTCTTCAGCTTCAACAGATATGACTAAAAATCATTATCTTTATGTTTTTGGATTTTATAAATACACCACACTTCAGTAGGTGAGCAGATATGCTTTCCCTCAAATCCATCATTCTGAAAATACGTATACCAATTATGTCAAAACTTAATATTCCAACCTGCATTACATCATGTCCTCAAAATGAGATGTCATAAAGCAGAAATAGCCTGAAATAGAAATGTGGAGTTCAGCCACCTTAGTAATAGATACATTAAAAATATAGAATTCATTAAAAATGCATAGTAGGGAGAGCTTAAATATTTACAATAATAAATTTGTCTTGCTCCAATTTTTAATTATTTACCTATGTGTTTTCTGCTTCTGTGGTTGAGTATTTATAAAGAACACCAAGTGCAACCATATTATTTTTCTGTCCAGTGAGAATATATTTATTTATTGACCTCTTTGTAAACTCAAGTTAATACTTTAAGCTAAAGTTTATTTGTTTAAATCACAAAAGCACATCAATGTTTCAGTTTATGAACGTCTTAATAGAAATTAATGAGAATATTCTTCTGAAAAAAAGTGAAAAAAAAGCCTTATACTTCTATTATGTCTTCCATTGTCTAATGGAAATATGTTACTGTCATGGAGGAGCAAGCACGGCTGTTCCCTAAAGACAGACAATAAAATAGATATTTCTGATCCCCAACCACCTAATCTGAACAAGTCAAGGTGATCAGCTCTGTCATTTGGACACATTGTCTCAGAGCAGGAAGGTGCCCTACATATGCTTGCTCCTCTTAGAGTAAAAAGTGGGTATAGATTAAAGTTCTCTTCTGTTACAAGCTGTACTCCCAAGACAGGTGTCCCTTAATTCCCCTTTCTCCAAAACCTCTGTCTCTGACTTATAGCCATGAAACAGCCAAGAGGATGCTGTTCCGTTGGCATACATGAAAATAAAGGAATTTGGAGAAAGATGCTGAAAGAATCAAGAGAACTGTGGATGTTCACTGCAGACACTGCCAGTTAGGAAAACGTCCAAGCACAACCTTTAAAGGAATACATATCTTTAAGGAGGTGAATTGCTTCTTAATTCTGTCTGTAACATGTACACTATATGCTTTCTGTCTATACAGTAACA
>VYZV01024455.1:10410-32615 GCA_013401275.1 Pandion haliaetus
TCTTGACCCACAAGCCTGCCTTTGGATTTTCTCCTCATCCCAGTGTGGCCAGGGGCGGGGGTGGGGGAGTGAGCGAGTGGATTCGTGGTGCTTTGTTACTGACTGAGCTGAAACCAAAGCCACGACAATTTCATACTTGCTTAGCACTATTGACTGCCAAATTCCAGTTAGGCCTACCTTCTGTTTCTCTCAGTAATGTCGAATTTGTCAGTTTATGGCTTTTGATTGAGCCTTTCTGTGGCCATCTTTGCAAAGCTGTCCGAGAACCTATTTGCTGAGGAATTATTTCTGGGATATAGGTAATTCTGAAAGAAATGAGATAGGCTGTGTCTTACAAATTGTCAGTTACAGGACAGCGAGGGATCAGGTTAGGAAAGCCAAAACCCTGACAGAATTAGATCTGGCCAGGGATGTCAAGGGCAACAACAAAAGCTTCTATAGGTATGTCAGCGATAAAAGGAAGACTAGGAAAAATGTGGGCCCTCTGTGGAAGGAAATGGGAGATGTCATTGCCCACGGTATGGAGAAGGCTGAGGTAATTGATGACTTTTTTGCCTCAGTCTTCATGGGCAAGTGCTCTGGCCACACTGCCCAAGTCGGAGAAGGCAAAGGCAGGGACTGGGAGAAGGAGAAGCATCAGGTTCAAGACTGTCTAAGGAACCTGAAGGTGCACAACTCCATGGGACCTGATGAGATGCATCCGCAGGTCGTGAGGGAACTAGTGGATGAAGTGGCTAAGTCACTATCTATCATATTTGAGAAGTTGGGGCAGTCCAGGGAAGTTCCCACTGACTGGCAAAGGAGAAACATATCCCCCATTTTTAAAAAAGGAAAAAAGGAAGACCCAGGGAACTACAGGTCAGTCAGTGTTACCTCTGCCTGGCAAGATCATGGAGCAGATCCTCCTGAAAACTATGCTAGGGCACATGGAAAATGAGGAGGTGATTGGTGACAGCCAACATAGCTTCGCTAAGAGCAAATCATGCCTGATGAATTTGGTGGCCATTTACGATGGCGTGACAGCATTGGTGGATAAGGGAAGAGCAATGGACATCATCTACCTGGACTTGTGCAAAGCGTTTGACACTGTCCTGCATGACATCCTCGTCTCTAAATTGGAGAGACATGGATTTGATGGATGGACCACTTGGTGGATAAGGAATTGGCTGGGTGGTCACACTCAAAGAATTGTAGTCAACAGTTTGATGGAGAGCAGTGATGAGTGGTGTTCCTCAGGGGTCAGTATTGGGACCGGCACTGTTTAACATCTTTGTCAGCAACATGGACAGTGGGATGGAGTGCACCCTCAGCAAGTTTGCTGAAGACACCAAGCTGTGTGGTGCGAATGACATGCTGGAGGGAAGGGATGCCATTCAGAGAGACTTTGACAGGCCTGAGAGGTGGGCCCATGCGAATCTCATGAAGTTCAACAAGGCCAAAGTCAAGGTCCTGCACATGGGTCAGAGCAATGCCAAGCACAAATACAGGCTGGGCGATGAGTGGATTGAGAGCAGCCCTGAGGAGAAGGACTTAAGGGTATTGGTTAACAAGAAGCTCAACATGACCAAACAATGTGTGTTTGCAGCCGAGAAGGCCAGCCATATCCTGGGCTGCATTAAAAGAAGCATGACCAGCATGTCGAGGGAGATGAGTGTCCCCCTCTACTGTGCTCTCATGAGACTCCACCTGGCGTACTGCATCCTGCTTTGAGGCCCCCAACATAAGAAGGGCATGGACCTGTTGGAGCAAGTCCAGAGGAGGGCCACAGAGATGATCAGGGGGCTGGAGCACCTCTCCTATGAAGACAGGCCGAGAGAGCTGAGGTTGTTTAGCCTGTTGTATTCAGTTTGTGTGGCAAGGTTTTGGTAGTGGGGGGGGTGGGGGCTACAGAGGTGGCTTCTGTGATT
Organism: Pandion haliaetus; assembly: GCA_013401275.1. Lineage (NCBI taxonomy): Eukaryota > Metazoa > Chordata > Aves > Accipitriformes > Pandionidae > Pandion > Pandion haliaetus. The sequence continues at coordinate 12,318 of VYZV01024455.1, forward strand.
CAATTGGTAATAAATGAAACTAATTTCCCCAGGTAGAGGCTGTTTTGCCTGTGACAGTAATTGGTGAATGATCTCTCCCTGTCCTTATCTTGACCCACCAGCTTTCTATTATATTTCTCTCCCCTGTCCAGCTGAGGAGGAAAGTAATAGAGCAGCTTTGGTGGGCACCTGACATCCAGCCAGGGTCAACATACCACACCTGGAGAACAGAAGGCTCTAAGGAGACTTTATAGAGGCCTTCAAGTACTTAAAGGGGGCTGTCCTGGTTTTGGTTGGGCTAGAGTTAATTTTCTTCCTAGTAGCTGGTATAGTTTTATGTTTGGGGTTCAGTATGAGAAGAATGTTGATAACACACTGATGTTTTCAGTTGCTGCTGAGTAGTGTTTAGACTAAGTCAGGGATTTTTCAGCTTCTCATGCCCAGCCAGCAAGAAGGCTGGAGGGGCACAAGAAGTTGGGAGGGGACACAGCCAGGACACCTGACCCAAACTGGCCAAAGGGGTATTCCATACCATGTGACATCATGCCTAGCGTATAAACTGGGGGGAGTTGGCCTGGACAGGGTGGATTGCTGTTTGGGAACTAACTGGGCATCGGTGGGTGAGTAGCGAGCAATTGCATTGTGCATCACTTGTTTTGTATATTCCAATCCTTTTCTTATTATTGTAATTTTATTATTGTTATTATTGTCATTATTAGTTTCTTCTGTCCTATTAATCTGTCTTTATCTCAACCCATGAGTTTTACCTTTTTTTTGCTTCTCTCCCCCATTCCACTGGGGGATGGGAAGTGAGTGAGTGGCTGCATGGTGCTTAGTTACCGGCTGGGGTTAAACCACAACAGGACCCTACAGAAAAGATGGGAAGGGACTTTTTGCAAGGGCATGTAGTGATAGGACAAGGGGTAATGGCTTTAAACTGAAAGAGGGTAGATTTAGATCAGATATTAGGAAGAAATTCTTCACTGTGAGGGTGGTGAGGCACTGGAACAGGTTGCCCAGAGAGGCTGTGGCTGCCCCATCCCTGGCAGTGTTCAAGGCCAGGTTGGATGGGACTTTGAGCAACCTGGTCTAGTGGAAGGTGTCCCTGCCCATGGCAGGGGGGGTGGAACTAGGTGATCTGTAAAGTGCCTTCTGACTCAAACCATTCTATGATTCTATGATTAATATTATAGAGTTCCTATTTTTCATTAGGACTCATGTTTTATTACTTGGTAATAATCTGTATTAGATGTGAAGGTATGATTTTCAAATGATGAATAAATGACACAATTATAAAATATATTTGACTTTGTGATAATTATGGGCATGTTAGAAGGCATTCATACTGAAATTCTATGTAGTAAGTTGACTGAAGCCACACTTCAGTCATTTGTATGATCATGGAAGTTTATTGAAAAAGACAAATAAATGTATTGATCTCAGTCACTTAATTACAACCTGGGAATTGACAGAATCCCATTGTTTTCCCCTCAAGATGGTAAACGCAGTTTTATTTCTTTACAATGGTTATTTGTATCCAAAGGTATTAAAAAAATTAAGGGGGACGGAGGTTCTCAGTGGTTTCTTAAGCTGGCATTGTGTCATTTTTTTATTTTCAAGTCCTTACACTCAGAATAGCTTACAAATTGTGAACTCTATATAAAAAGTATCAGCCTGGAGGGTTTTCTGCTCTTGGTGTTTAAACTGGTCTGTGTCAGGGTTCACAGTACAAGCAGTGATGTCATTATCTGTTAGATACGAATGCATTCTGAACTTAAATGGACCTGCCTGAAAATAGGAGTTTGACATGGTATTTAATACAACACTATTTGGGAGCACTCTCTTGAATATGTTTAACTTTGTCCAGAAAACACAGAGGCACATATTACTCTCATCTCATAAAAGATGAGACAGCTTCCACTTTGTTTAGATCAGTAGCTTGCTATTGAAGTTTCGTTAAATTTGTTCATCAGTGAAGCTATTATTTAGCATACGTGCTACAGACATTAACAGCTAATTTACACTTTTGTATTGAAGGTCAAGTGTTTAACATACTATTTAAGATTAGAAAACAATTTTTTGGTGAATTTTATGCATTAGAAGAAGTACTTTCACTGAAAAACAAAAATCTGACAGAAAAAGCAATTCACTTTGTTGTGTTTCACTTGTGTTTATTGAAGAGTTGTATATTTGAATGAGAAATCTTTCCTCCTAGATACAACTTAACACAACTTCTCCTTTTGCTGTTGCTTGAAAGGAAAATTCTTCTTTTTATGATATTACAGTCTAATACTATGACAGACTCTAATTTCTCAAATAAACTTGGGTTGACTGGGGGCATTGCAGGATTAATTAGAAAAGATGCTTACTGAAAAATAAGCAAACACAAGAACCTTATTTTAAAATTAATAGTTAAAATAATGCTAAAAATCATAATTGTGATTCTGTAACTTGGAGGATGGGGAGAGAACTGTATTTCAGTATCTATTATTTCATTACGCAGTTCATTTCTCTGCTTTCAAATCTGTTATTTAAGCACTTTATGTGTTAAATTTATACTTAAGCTCAGTTGTGGTGAAGGCTAGGATTATGAAAATTGCTACTTAGTAGGATGGCTGAAACCACACTTTTGCCATCTTGGGCTTGTGTTAACGGTATACTCCATCTGCATGTGCTGAATGAAGCTCTGCTCACCCCAGACATGGAAGAAAAAGAACAATGAAGGATAACGAAATGGGCAGAGGTACAGCAACACACGTTGCTATATGAGAATACACTAAACATTATGATCTCACAGCTTGTAAAAATAATACCTGGGAATAATTCCTCTTTATTTCACATAAGCAGGAAGGGATATCCAGTGAAACCATCAGGCACCATGTTCAAAACAAATAAAAAGAAGAGCTGCTGATCAAACACAATTAAACTTTCATATTTACTGCATTGGGATACTGTCCAGGCCAAAAGATTATACATGTTTTAATAAAGGATGAATTCATGAAGCAGCTGTTAAACGTGATAGTCTGTCTACAACTTCTGACTGAAGAAGTCCCTCAATATGCTCTTTTCAGGAAGCTGGGGAATCCACAAGGGACAGGATCAATCTTTAGCCACCTTGTTTCTTGTATTGTTTCCCTAAGCATGGTCACTGGCCTAGGGGCAGAGAGAGTATGTTGAGCTAAGCAGCCTTTTACTTAATTCTGCGTTCAAATGTGTCTTTTTTACCTAACCAGCAACCTGTTTGGCTTTGTTGGCTGGCAAGATCTCTTTAGTGTACATCTATCCATACAGCTGCTTCTTTCAAAGACTTCACTGCTGTAAACACAAAGGAAGGCTGAAATGAAATTTTGGTAGAAAGACATAATATCTATAAATAGTTATAGTGTAGAATATTAACATTGTTTTCTTATACTCTGCAGAAGTGTATACAATGTAAAATTGCATTTAGCTGAGAAATTTCATGTGGAAACAATACCTGCAGAATATTTTTAACATATTCCTGGTTTCTTCTTTTTCTAATCTGCCCACCCACAGTAGTCCAGTATTGTCCTTTAATTATAGTTTAGTCTAGTTTTCCTTTGCCTTGGAGGAGTTTCTGAAAACCTGCAATAGCAAAGACAAAAAGAAATTGGAAGAAATATATGAAGCTGGATGGTTATATAAAAGGCATCAGTGGAAAACATTACAGGATTTTCTTTCTACTGAGAGAAAGCCAGAGAAAGCCAATTGTACCAGAAAGTACAATTGCCAGAAAGTTGTTGTCGCATATCTTAATTATTTTGCACAACAATAGACAAACATATGGAGACTCTTTTTTTCTGTAATGTTCCTAGAAGACGTTTCTGACTGTATGACTTTTCTTTCTTAGGTCCTGTTCTCCTGTTCTGGGTTAGGTTAGGAGGCACGAAGCAGTGTCAAAAGGCAGCCAGTTTATGTGTATTATTTGCTTTTACATAATAATACATGTACATAATACACATGTATGTGTATTATTTATGTTTCTTTTTCCTTTCTCAAGGAAGCTTTTGTTGTCTGCTAAAATATCTAAGCAGTAAAGCAACTGAAACCCTTCTTGATTGAAGAAATGCTCTTTCCTGTAACATGCCATGATGGGCCATGCCTGAGGCATCTGCTAGTAGGTTGCAGAAAGAGTTCAGTGACAATTATAAAAAGAATTCCATATGCTTCACCATGTTTCTCACCTAGATATTAAGGGCATTAAATCTTTCTTTTTACTGCTTTAGATTGGCATAAAAAGACATGCTGTTTTGAGGGTCAATTGCATCTTTAAAAAATGTCAACATCTCTCTTGACAGAAAGGTCAGCAGGAACAGTATGCAGGGACCTGGATATTTTCATAAAATTCTATTTGAATGACACAGGATTATAAAATAATAAAGATGAGACCAGGTCAATTAAAGATGTGTATGTACCTGCAGCTGTCATAAAAAATGTACATATTTCTTTAAAGTTGGGGGGGGGTTTGCCTCATTTTCCTAGTATCTGGTTATTCTTCAGCTAATGATCACCTCTGGAATAGAAACAAGTGCTGATATTTTGTTGATAAAGTACTGAGGAAAAAAAAGAGCTATGCATAAAACCTCTTCTGCCTGCTGAAGTTACTCTTAAATATTGCAGTGCCTAAGAGCTAGGTTTTGAGCCCAGCAGCATTAACAGGTGGCTGGGTTCCCTATTTAAGCAATGAAGAAATTGAGGCTGGTTTAGGGCAATCTCAAAAAGCTACACATTGACCTAGATGAATGCAAATGCAGCTCAAATACATAGTTTTGAGTTCCTTCTCTTTGAACATCATGGCTTGTCTTCTTTAAAACTTATGAAGTGAGTGGAAACACTGGTTGACAGCCAATGCCACCACTGTGCTTCTTGAATGAAAATTATCACTATACTCTATGTCAGTGCCCTCTAACAGCACAAGTGTGGTGCCTACCTTTTTACAGAGCTGTCTAATGGTTAGACCTCTCCAGAGAACTGGAAATGAGACTTTATACTCCCTTTTCTTGAGGAGGCTTAGAATCTGCATAGGGACTTTGGACAATGAATTTATTATGCAGAACATGGCTGGTACATCTTCAGCAGTGTTCAGAGAATGGTAGAATCATAGAACAGTTTGGGTTGGAAGGGACCTTAAGGATCATCTAGTTCCAACCCCTCTGCCATGGGCAGGGACACCTTCCACTAGACCAGGTTGCTCAAAGCCCCATCCAACCTGGCCTTGAACACTGCCAGGGATGGGGCAGCCACAGCCTCTCTGGGCAACCTGTTCCAGTGCCTCACCATCCTCACAATGAAGAATTTCTTCCTAATATCTAATCTAAATCTACCCTCTTTCATTTTAAAACCTGTGCCCTCAAATTTATATATATATATATTTATTAAATTATCTGCTGCTGATTTGGGTTGTGCTAAATGACATCAGTATTTTTTATTTGTATTGTGAATGTTCATAACATGCTCGATACATTAGACTACTCTAGTGATTAGTTGCTTTATCTCCAGCTTGTACAATTATTTAGACAATAGCAATCATGTCAGCAAGACAGGCACTCCAGAGGTGGTCATGGGGCCTGTGTCTGGACTGTCCAGACTGCCTAGCCCTTTGACCACTCTTGAGGATATTATGAGGTACCCTGGTTGACACAGTGGAGAGGAAGGCACAAAACATTGCTTGCAGTCTCTGAGCCTCCCTCTGCCATGAGTCATGCCCTGATCTTGAGTCAAGTTTCCTCTTACATGATCCATAGGCACCTGTTAGAAACGTGCCTGAGATGTCCCATCTAGAAGGTCAGGAGCTCCCTGACCATCGTCATATGTTTCCAGTACCTGTCTGTCCCTTAAAGTCCGTCAGATTCTGGGCACACATTAAATGGGCTTTCAGTCCTCTTAGCTTGGCCTCTGGCATAAGCCTCAGCCGATGGACATCATCTTCTCAGGGAAGACTAGACACTTTGTCTGCCATCCCTTTTGTTAGTGGTGTTCTTCAAGAATACCTACTGGGAATGTCTCTTTGTGCTCTACATCTGCTGGTGCATGCTAGAGGTTATGCCATGTGGCGTGGCCCCAGAGAAATATCCTATTGAATTACGATGTTAAGAGTCAGCCTCATGTTGTCACCATTCCTATGCCTTCCCACCTCATCATGTCATTCTTGGGAAGGGCAAATACTGTGGGTATCCTTGGAAGCACATGCATTCATGTGAGAATTAAAGTTACCTGTGTAGCTGTTGTGCTGCTGTTCATCAAAAGGATCATTATTAAATTAGGATATCAGGGAACTCACCACCGGATCATGGGTTACAAATGACAAAGGAGGTATCTCTATGAATGCTAGTCTCTCTAGATAGCTTATCTAGCTCTTGCCTTTCTCTGGCCCCAGATCCTATTTGCTGTGTCCTCTGAAAGATGCAACAAGACCATTTTCCAGGGGAACCATTTTAGATCCCAGTCTCTTTTATCCTGGGACCCCTGGCCTTTACTGTCACTTAGATGGGGATGCAAGAGTAGAGGAAGGAAGCCTGTTCTCCATCCTCATTGTCGGGCAAATTCCAGATGAATGTTTCCAGGGACAGCAGAACTGGCAATTCTTAAAAAGTGTCAACAGAATTGGGGGCCACAGTATTTCAGTCCAAGATTTCAGAACTGGAATTTATCATGGATTAGAATCATGTCTAGAAGTAATGTTCATTCATGAGGACAATGTAGAAAAAGGAAATTTCTGCATGATAGTTACTTAGATATCATTGGCAGAGCTTTTAAGTGCAATTTTAAAGGCTGTTAACTAACGAAGGAATATGCTATATCTTTTATAACTTTAAAGTAAAAGAAAAGCAAAAAATAAAACTATCACCAGTTTCTATAAATTTTCCCATTTGTGAAAGTTCCTCTTAAATATTAAAACTATGTAAACTATATTCTATGACTTTAGGGGTATACAGAGAACTGTTTGTATTACTACGGAGAATGAATGAAGGTGATTTGGGATAATCATTTGAGTTTTTCCCCCCCACAATGTTACCTTACCTGTGTAAAAAAAAAAAATAAATAAAAAGTCATGGAAAAAAATCCGACAGATTTTTGCACAAAGTGTTCTTTTCTTGTTTCTGGGAATCATTGTCTATTTTTGGCAATGTCTGATTAAGCAGAGGGAAATAATGTCCAATGAACAAATAATTACATTTTTAACAAAGCAATGTTTGAGGTTTAAACATATACTCTAGCTATTTGTCTAGGTGTTTTTATCATGCCACACTTGCAGAATTTTAGCAACTGCCATATGTACAGCTAAGGAGAAGCACCAAGGAACAACAAAGAGTAAAATGCAGACACAGAGAGAGAGGGATTGAAGGATCAGAGGTCAGATTGTGGGAGTTCTTGTATATAAGATTTACTTCTGGAATTATTTGAGATGGAGAGGAACAAGGAGCCAGCACCTCTTATTATCTAGCAATCTCACTAGTCAAATAGAACATCTCTGAGAAGCACAAGTTTCAGCAGTGCTTCCACCCACTTTTTATATCACTCATTAATCACTACTCAATCAGAAAGGGTAATCTCCTGGCCCTGGTGCACTAAATCTCCTCCTTCAGCAAGATCCTAAGCACTCATCTGGGATCTGAATTATTATTATTTGCTGAATGATGCCATTGTGTTTAGTACAATGTTAACACAGGAGGTTCTTCAATGTTATGCAGAGAATTTCAATGTCTGGTTCCATTAATATTCATCCTAATAAACCTGGTCACCCACACCCACTGCAGAATCATGACAAATGCCATCCTTAGATCTAAATAGGACAAAAAATATGGTTTTGAAAAAAAATGAAGCATATTTTTCTCTGTCTTCCTGATTCCCTCTTACAAGCTAATAATTCAGAATCAGTATGTACCTAGGTATGCACATGTCTTAGGAAGCCAGTAAGCATGTTGCACAGTAGTCTGAAAATAAGTAGGGTGTCTGACACTGATCCCAGCAAAGCAGTGGCATCAATCTGTGCTGTGGAGTACAGTAAAAACAGCAGAGAAATTAAAGGTTCCTTGCACTGTTTTGTTGTCAGTGTCCACTGTAGTTTTTCTGGCTGAAGTCTGGGAATTAAATTTTTGATATGCAGATTGTTCATGCTAGGATTATACATCTTTCATTCCATTTCTCTCTGAATACATAGAAGGTGATTTCCATAGGTAAGGTTGAATGAAATCTGTCAGTCTAAGCAGAAATTAAATTACTTTATTGCTTATTCACCTCAAAATTACAGCACCTGCCTTTTCTGGGTGCAGAAACAATTTCCTAGGATTAGACACAAAACCTGATTATGATTTAAAATGGATCTTTCAGAAATGTACCCCTTTGTGTCTGTTCTTTTTCTGTTCTGACTAAATTCAGTAACAACAACCATACAACAAGGTAGTCTGTTAACTAAAACTCACTTCACTCCTGTATACTGGCTACACTGAAGTATTTTCTCCACTGTAAGGCCTTTATTCACTACCATTTTGCATAACTGAAATAAAATCTTTACACAGAGACTGAAAAATACTGTTTTCTTACAGAAAATGTCACAAAGACCTGCCTGCCTTCCTTTGTGGGCCTTTATCTGTATTTTTCCTTGCAGACTTTTTGCAGTGGATGTCCTGGGACCCTGTGTGGAGCAGCCTCATAGTCGCTTCACTCCTTTTCTGACCATGCAAAAATCTTTTGTTCCCTTGTGTCCTCCTCTGCTTTGTTTTTCTCTCTTTTTTTTCTTTGTTCTTTCATTTCATTGATCCACACTCTATGAAAATCCCACACAAACAGTGCCACCAACACCTATCATCGCCATCCCAGAAAAAGCGATGGCATGATAGTTTCCCTTGTAAGTTATACCACTTTACTGTGCTTTTTTGTAAGTGTCAACTACATAAGATCTGTCTGTTCTGTTTTGTGAAGTGGCCTCTGGAATGGGATCCTGTATTAATATGACTCTTACAACACGTGTAAAAAAGGGAACAAAATCTCATGTTACATTCATGAGATACTTGTTTAGACTTGTTCTTGGCTGCATGATTAATTATGTAAGGTAAATAACTAATTTATAAGTTAAACATGTATGCAACTTTTTAATGTATGTAATTATTTAATTTGTTCATGTATTCTTTTATAACTTCCAGTGAAAGTATTATAATTAATGCTATTTTAAGAGCAAATGAGTGTAAAATTGCAGATGTCTTTGAAAGAACAGACTTCATTTAGGCAGGAGGTGGTAACTGAAATAATTGAACCTCACATTGCAGTTAAATTTGCCTCCTGCTTCTTTCTTCTAACAGTCACAAAAGAATATGGAATTAAGTCCTTTAAACTTTGAGATGAGATTAATTTCCTGTCAGTGTACCCAAGACAAAGGTAAAAGACGAGTGCTTGAAATGGGGCTTCCACGTTCTTCCTCGCAAAACAGCTTCTGCTAGAACAAATCTTTCTGACAGGGCTTTCTCTTTAGATACGTAAAAAGGCAAGGCTGCATAGTGTCAGAAACGGGCAGGCCCCAGGACGGGTTTTTCCAAACATTTTGAAATGTCTCTGTAAGGCTCTTTCCTTGGAGCTGGAAGGGGTATGGCTGCCCTGAGAGCCAAATGTCTTTCCTGTGAATGGCTCCTCACAAAGCTGAGCAGACAGGCCTGGCTGTGGGGAGCATGTAGAGTTGCCCAAGCCGTGAACATCTCCTGCCCCTGCCCCATCCCTGGTGTGCCTGCCCCGCTCTCCAGGACAACATCCGAGCCGACTAGATGGGTATTTGTCTTTGTCTCTGGCAGCAAAACCAGCTGAGGAAGCTTTGGTCTTGCCTTTTGTCCTTCTTCAATCCCATTCTTGTGCCATAACCTTCAGCCCTTGTTGCTTTGCCAGCACAGCTGTGCTGTGACAGTCTGGGCTAAAGAAGTCTTCCAAAAAAGAGGGGTTTTCTTCCCTGTATACCATACAGTGCAGCATACCATTACCACTCACTGATACGGTTTCAAGCACTCCGGCAGCACGCTCTGCTGACTGGAAATAGTTGATTCAGTGGTTCAGGGTGCTGCTGCGGGCTTGTAGCGTGTGGGTGACCTCTCCTGCAGACGAGGCAGAAGATGGAAGCGATTTAAGGGCACTAATGATTGCACAGTCATCATAGGCCCCTATCTGAAAGCACATGGCTGAGCCTGAACAAATAGAGTTATGGAGTGGAGAGGGAGCGGGGGTCAGCTGTGGGTCAGCCAACTGGGTTAGGAGAAGATGGGTTTTGGAATGAGGTGGGGGATATGGAGGTTACAGCGAAATGGAACAAACAGCGGAGCCATGGGATCTTCCCTTGGGATAGGGCTGAGATCCTGCAGACTAATTTAACAAGAATTATTAACACTTTGGTGCTTATTGCATAAGTTCCCATGTAGAAGCTTCCAGATGGACAACACTGTTATCCATTCATCTATACATTTTCCTGTATCGAGTTAGGTCTCCCTGACTTCCTGACTATCTCAGGGTAACCTGACAGAATTTCACTTAAGCAAAGTTCATGTAATACAGATTTATACTGCATCATGTTGTATAACAGTTTTCTTGTCTAGTTCATACAGCACAGAGCTCATGTAGTAGATTTAAGATGCTGACAAGTTCTCCTCCCCTGGGAAGGATGAGTTGCTTTAAAGTTATTAAGGTTTCAGTGTGAAACAAGAAATGGTGCCTTACAAAGAAAATAATCCCATTGATTTTGTGCAGCTTTTTGATTGAAAGGTTGTTCCAAAGACAAAATACTTTCGAGTAAAATGAGATTGAGAAGAGAAAGAATATTTCTGCTGATTGTTACAGTTTTGGCTTTTAGCCACTTTTCAAGTACCTCTTTTAAGAGGGGAAAAAAAAGAAGATAAATTGGAAAGTTTCATGGATAATTATCAAAAAACCTCAACATAGTCCTTCCTGACTGTACTTGCCTGCCATTTTTATGTGGAAATGTGTTATTTCTAGCAACACATAACAATTCTAATTATAAATGGTGAAAAAAACCCCAACCCTTTTTATTTTAATCCTAGAAAGCACAGGCCCGGTGTGAGATCCAGTGTAGTTGTACTAGGGTCTTCCAATGTGGTTGCAGTTGAACTTACCTCACCTCTTTTCTCAGTGGTCCCCTTCTGTGGAATGTGCACAACTCCGCACTCCTCTCTTTGTTCGTTGGGATATGAAGCCAGTTTCCCCTCTCTCCTTTTGAGCTGGGAAGTCAAAAAGTGACTAGTTTGCCAGTAAAGTGGTACATGTACATAAGGGGTAGGAGGTTTTTCTCTAAAAACTAACTTTTTTTTTAGAGTTTGTAGTAGATGACTAGCATTACATGCTAATACAGCTAGGATGGATGTTTAAGCACTTAAAGTATACACCAACTTCAGCAACAGCTGTGAAATACAAGTCTTGTTTAGATAAAATCCTTTATTCCTTCAGCTAGTGAGTACTTCTAGAAGAAAAACCCACCTGGCTGACTTGATTTAGGTAGTTTTGAGTTTTGAGCCATTATAATGGCTCTTAACTTCCTTGCTGGAAGACTGCTACAATAACACAATCCAAAGCTGAAGAAATTTCTGTTGGTCATATGTTTTGTGAAGTATTACTTCTAGTTTTTCACTAATCATGGCCTCAAAAGGTATTTCAAGAGAGATGTTCCTGGTCTGCTAAGGCAATATATTATTGAATGAAGACAGAAGTATGTCAAAGGAAAGAAAGTGTTAGAAAAAGGATAGAAAAAACATAGGCAGGAGATGTTAAGACCAGGACCCCATGTCCGCACACCATTCATAATTTAGTCACAAGCCTTGGCTTCAGTCTCCTCAGTCTGACCTGATCTAGTGCTGATGCCTCTGAAAGGCCAGGTCTATAAATGCATGAACTGGGCTGAGGAGTTTCAGGATTTGGGTATGGGTATGGTAACTATGATGGCAAAGCTCACAGTAAATTCCAGTCATCTCCTATATTTCCACACAGGAGTGCCTTATAAGCAGTTTCAAGAGGGATAAGCAGCCTCAACCCATTATCAATGTACAGGAAAGGTATCTGTAAGTGGCCTCAATGCTAAATATCTGCTTTTGCTTGTAAAATCCTTCAGACCAGAGTCATGCTGACCTAGAACCATACCAGGTGTTTTTTGAGACCCCTTTGACAGAGAGCCTTTAAACAATACAGTTTGTACCATTCTGTTTCATTTGGGCTTTGGATGACTTTCATAAACAGGTTCACTTTAGTGGTGACAGATTTTCTTTTCTAATTTGGCAACTTAGAAGATCGGCCTTTACACAACAACATTTTGCCCATACATTTCTGAAACCTATATTTTAAACTCCTGGTTTAAAGTCTAGCTTTGGAGTTCACACTTAAAAAGGAGTTGAAAAACTGGGGAATATTTAGGAAAGAATCAGAGAAATTATTTGTCATCTGGAAAACTGGATTACACTCATAAGATTTAAGGAAATTAATCTATTTCTGTCTTAAGGAAAGATTAAGAATTTAGTTGACTACAGTCTACAGGGAAAAAAAGGAGCAGATCTTGGGAAATAGGGAACTTTTTAACCTTACAAAGAATATAGGATTTTCCATTTATTATTATTAGAATACACAATAGGAATAAGGTGCAATTTTCTTTTTATCATGAATGATGATTAACTATTGGTGTAAGGTTTTTTTGCATTTGAATCTTCTGGCCCTGGTACAACGGAAGAATGAAAAATCTTTCAAACCTTTGTAGCAGAGACAGAAATGTGTCAAAGAAATAATATCTGGCCTGGGATCTGGATCAAGCATTGATTTCTTTTTACTGGACTGACCTTAGCTGGCTGAACTGGGAAGGTAGAAAAGCTGGTCATGGAGAAAGAGCCTGAATCTTCTTAATTTCTTTTTTGTTTACATATTTGCTGACTATGTTTTTTTTAAAGTTGCAGGTTTTGCTATAGGATTTTTTTTTTTAATTATTTCATTCTATGGAAAAGTAGAAGGGAGGAATATCTCAAACCATGTAGTGTGCTTTTCTTTGTTAAAGATCTGTAAAGGTATATTTCTGTGAGGCTCTGCATAGAAATAATGGTCTGCTTGAAATTTCAGGTATGCTTGAAAATTCAATACAGAAATTATACTCATTAAATCAAACAAACAGCTCCCCAAACCCTTCCACACACACAGGTCCCTTCACCCACATTGGATAAATAAGCAGAGAATCTCCCTTGCTCATCAGAAGAATTAATTTATATGCCTCATTTGGATAATAGTTACTTGGGCTGCAGGCATTATAACTAGAACAATACATATGTTTACATCACAGTGTCCTCTTAAATTTTAGAATTCAGTTATAATAGGGACTTCTGGGGATAATCTAGAAATTGGTAGCTTCTGGCTACCCTGCAAGAGTTTGTAAATTCCTCATGTCACACAGTCTACCCAGATTCTCTGCATCCAGCCCTGCATGACCCCAACAAAAAAGTAAAGTAGGTTTTCTCTTCCTGCAGCATATCTGGAGAGTTCAGCTAAGGTAGTAATGAATTTACAGGCTACCTAGCTTATCCAGCTAAGGTAACAGTTCCTGGCAATTCTTTAAAATGTTGACAAGAAGCATCTCTAATTTACCTGCTCAGACCTCAAGCTGTCTGCTTTCCTTCCTTTTCCTGGAGGCAAATATAAACCTTTATGTAAGCATTGGTAATTCAGTTTTAAAGCTCAGTAATATTGTTACTGGGTCCTGATTTAGATCTTTCTTACTTCCCTTCGTAACACGAACTACAATAAGGTCAGCTGTGGTTCGTGCTATAGCTTCAGAAACCTCATTGTCAAGGTGTGCTACATTAGGGTCCCAGTTTGGGCCAGGAGTGCTCTTTCGAAGTGAGTCTCTCTGTTGGAGAGACTGGACAAGAACTAGCTCCTTTCTCATGAAATTAAATCAGAAGATGCACTCCAGGAACTCACCTACTCTACTCCAACAGCCAACTGGCTGTCCATGGGACCAGAATAGGGCTAGTCCATAGTAAAACACCAAAAATGTGTATTTGTCTATTGTTGCCAACAGTAGGTCCTCAGCACTAATTGTTTCACCTATAAATCTGCTTCTGTTGGCAGCTCTACCTCTCACTAATGGAAATGTAGCCTCAACAGTCTATAGATTTTTTTAATTTCTGTGGTATCTTTGCATGACTTGTAGTAACTGAAATAGCTAAAGGCAAAACAGTCAGAGTTTGATAGATTTAGCTGCAGTTAGCAAAAGCAGTTACTGCCGCTCTTTGTATGCTGCTGATGCAAAAGGGATTGTTTTAGGCTACTGATGATGTGAATGTCCATATTTGTAGTTTTAAAGGAGTGTAGGTGTAGGACTTGTGAAAAGGGTTATGTTAATCAGAGAAAATAGGTTTGAAAGAAAACTTAAGAAAGCATGAATCCATCCTTCTGTCCAAAGTCAAGAATCACGGCATGCAAACCATTCCTGACCAATATTTGTTGAACCTAGAAAGACGTAGTTTCTAGTTTTATTATCTAAGTTATAAACATAGTATGCAAAATGTTACAAAGTTTTGCTAATAAATAATTTAATTCCCACAGAAACACAGGCTTTAAAAGATGCATAAGCATAGCTGTATAAAACATTTTACAGCATTTCCTTACAATAAGTGGCAACTGGAAACTGTTCTGAGCAGGATACCTTAATGGGCATGTCAGTTTTCAAACTTTCACTTTGCATGTTTGAATTATTTTTGGAAAATTTCAGCCAAAATGATACAGTCATTTTTTTTCAGTCACTTCCTCTTATCATTGTTTCTCCTTTGCTCCTTACACACTGTTATACTATCAGAGGAAAGACACCTTGTTTTGCCCATGCTGTAATGTTCTGAGATTATATCTTTAAAATTCTCTAGCCATCACAGATGTTTGGAGAGAACAATATTCTCTTTTTGTCAGGGGGAACCTTTTTGCAATATCTGTGAAAACCAAAATTGGCATATACTTGGTAGGGAATTTTTGAATTTCTATAGTTAAAATGACCAAAAAAATTTATTTGCCATTTGTCTTCACACTGGTTTCCCTCAGACAGATCCCAAAATGATGCTCAAGCTACATCTATATCATCCCTATGGAATAACTGAACATGGTCCATGTAGCTCAGAAATGACCATGCTGAATAACTGTGCTGCTACAAAATATTTGCATGTGCTCAAGGTCAGGGCTACAGGAGTTTCAGAAGACTTTCCACTTAATTGATTTCTGGTGAGCCTGGTCTCCTGGAGGAGTGCAAGTGATCTGGTTTTGCTGTGGGGAGTAGAGTAAAAGCAGAAGGGGGAAATGGAATAAATTCAAAGTGTGGTGAGACAGAGATTGGAGGAGAGATAGAAATGAGAACTAGAGAAAGCAGTTGGTCATTAATTAGGACACGAAAAAAAATGGATTTTGCTGTGATAGTTGGGTGAAGAATGATGGAGATCCTGCTGTTAGGATTGGAGAAGGGGGAAGAAATGGGAAACTGGGAGTCAGCTGTAGCTTTGAGAGACAGGTTTAGTTTTTTTATAGTTATTCTGTTTTCTTTTCCTCAGTACACCCCCTAGAAGCTTAGCAATAAATGCCCAGTGAGCCACTGAAGCTCTTAAATTACTGCAAACACCAAGAGCTGGTATAAATGGGCTAGTTCACTGTGTATAATTAACAGTGTGCAAATATGCCTTTTTTAGCCTTTGTAAAAGTTCTTGCAGCTCAGTGGCCAGGAGCCAGTACAGACTTCAGGGACCTGATTTTTAGAGCAACATACTTAGACCATGAGTTGCCACCTTTCATTCATGCCCTTGCCTTCAAGCAGTGGTGGTGGCCTTGCCAGAAGAAGCAATAGTTTGGACTTTGGCTTGGGAGGTAGGGTAGGAGTTGCTTTTATCACAGGAGTCCTGGCTTTGTAGCTTAAAGGACCCACTCTCAGGCTGTCTCATAAGGTCGTTGCAAGCCCAAGAACTGATCCTGTCAGTGTTTCCTTTTGAGTTTATAATCTGGTCTGCACAGGTGAGCTCCCATGACTAGTGCCTGAAAACACTTCTGCAGAGCTCTGTGTGCATAGTGTGTGAGGCCTTTCTGTAGAATAAAGGGGTTTTTTTTTGAAGGTTCAAGTTTATTCATATACTATATCCCTTGAAGTATTTGAGGCAGAGGTGGTGAACTATGGTTCAGATCCCTGTGCATTCTTGGAATATGGAGTGTAACTTTGCCATTTAAACATTGAATACATGATTTTGCCTCTAAATCTCTTCTTCACATCAGTTTTCCATTGTATGCTCTATTTTTGTGAACAAAAAGTATTTTTTAGATAGTAGTGGAATTAGATATAAATATATGGAAAATAGTATCTCATCAGCTACAACATCTGATCAGCTGGCAGCTGCCACAGTCTGCTCTGGCTGTTGCTTTGGAAATGCGGTGGGCTTGCCAGCTGGAGGTCTTGATGAGTTGCCTTGCTTTTTGGGCACTCCTGAATGTTTCCTTAAAATAATTTCAACAGGTACTGCTTATGTTTTCCTTTTTAATACTTGCTTCAGCTCTTTGGGAAGCATTCTTCATTAAAATGTGTGTGTATGTCTCGCGTGTCCCACCTAACATGGCACTAATGCAAAAATATTTACTTTTAAGTCACACCCACCTAGAAAACAAGGGTGGGCTATGGCAACTCCACTGAAAGTTGCTGGGAGCTGTGTCCCTCATCACTTTGGAGCATGCCCATGTCATGCACTGGAGCCCAGTAGAGGCAACCCTGAACTAGTACTCATGTGACTCCTTCCCACCAAACCAGAGTTGGAGGCAACGTAGCCATCTCACAGCAGTGGAGTACTTACGCTAAGCATATTTTATTTGCTTATGAAGCACGGTTTATTCATTTAACCAAGTGTCACTGGGATACCCCTGTACTTCTTTGGGACCAGTAGCTAAAATCATTTCACTGTGTCTGCCTGTGCCATTTTACCTATACAGGGGGGCTTGGGGCTATTTCAGGGATTTCACTGCCTTGCGTTATTCTGCGTTCACAGGCCCCCTTTGGCAGTTGCAAATATTTTATCATCTGAAGTTTACCGTGTGATTGAACTAGAGTTCAGTTCGATAGTTAAAATATTGTCCGCTAATTCATGCTGGTCAATATGTCAGCTCCTTCAACACTTCAACAGAAAAATAGAAGTCATTATCTTTCTGTAGCCTCTGTTGGTTATACAATTGATCTGGAGCTGCACTGCAATCTTTTGCTAGTGTGGTGTATTGACCAAGCTGTGGGAATGTTTCTTGTTTGTTTTTGTTTGGTTTAATATGGGTCTGCTAGGAAAAACAAGCAAGAGGAGGAAAAATTATAGCTGAACATAAGACAGACATCTGCAAACCCTTACGAGTTTTTTCAAGTGCAAACTTTAACTAAAACCAGTAATATTTTCAGATAGCTCAGCCAGTACTGAGCCAACTTGCTATTTGAAGACTGTGAGAGAGATGTGTCTTAAAATCCAGCTTTGCAAGTGTTTTGCTCCAACTGCCAAAATAACAATGCTTTTTCAGAAATATCTGGGTGGCCTTTGGATCCATGATATAAGTTATTTATTTAAGATATTAAAAATTACTTCAACACAAAGCTGTCTGTGATTTTTTAATTGGATTTTTCTGATAGTTTAGAAGAAGAAATATTTCAGAAAAATGAGAAGCGGGCAGTGCTTTTCAGCACTTTTTAAGCAAAGATTCTTCTGTAGCCTTTTTTGTCCATATTTTCCATAGGCAAATTGCAAGCATTCTAACTCTCGTGGTCTCTCCTGCTCTTCCACTTGCAGAAAATGCATCTTAGTTGAGGCACTAACTGAAAAATGGGTTTTGCAAGTAAGTTATCAGCTGTAAAATAGTTCTTACTCCCTTTCTAATGCAATATATATTGCACTTTTCTATAAAAAGTGCTGGTGTCAAGAAGAGGGATGGAGAACAATTTACTGAGAAATATACAGAAATCTGTTGGTAAAGATACTCTCCTGGGATATAAGGGTTCAAATCCCATAAAAAAGAACAGGTATGTGTTTGAACATGAGTCTCACATCTGACTGAAAGGGCCTGCTTTTGGGCTGCTTGGAAAAAAGAAAAGCTGCATCTTCCCCATCAATTCTGTGAATGTCTTTGCGGCTTAATCCATTAATTATTAATATTAGGTGTTAAAAAAAATGGGAGAAGAGAGACTCTTAACTCATCCTGAAATAATATAAAACCACTGCTTTTTTGCTTTGTTGAAGAAAACAAAGATTTACATTTCTTATCCCAATGCATAATTTTTCCACCTGATTTTTAATTGTCATTAAAATGAAGAGACAGAATCATAGATTTACAAGCTTGTATGGGAAATTAATTTCTCATTAGGAAGAGTACATAGTACAGCAGATAGTCTAGAATATTCTTGGTTTCAGAATTGACATGAAGAGAAATATGGAGATGCAGCTTGAAAAGAACCATGCTGCTTCATTCACTCTAATTTCCACTGTCCTCAGGATGGGCTGGGCAAAACAAGCATGTCCCAGCACATCCATATATAGCAATAATTGGTAATTTAATAAAGTACATTTGCAGCTCAGAAAAGTTCCTTTATAACTGCATTAACCAAAACACATATCTCCACCATAGTTACAAATAATGCAAGATTATTGCATTTTTAACAATTATTCTGAAGGATTTATAGCACTGAAACTCATTAAATAAAAATGCTTTAACCTGTTTAATACTAGAGCTTTAATGAATTATATATGAAAGTAATTTCCTCTAGACTGCTAAGTAGCAGAACTGTGTCTTGCTTTTTGTTTGTTTACCCCTTTTTTTCTCTTTTCACAGAACAGCTTATGTAAAGTAGTTCTAGAACAACTTCTAAAACCAGGTTTTGACTTTGTGCTGCCATCCACTGATGAACATAATTGATGTGGGTACAAATAACAAGGTTTTGACTTTCAATATACTGGGATAAGACAGATAAAGACAGATGTGATGCATGACACATCTGATGTCAGAAATTATCCTTCTGGACATAAACTTAAGGTACGGATGGTGTTGGTTCTCAAAATTTGGTCCTAAATGTTTTACCAGAAATAAATTAGTAAGATGAAGACCTAATGAGGTAGATTGTTATTTATAAATTCAGTATTTATTTGAAATGCACACTAATATATGAATAATTTTGTCTTTGTTTATTTTAACTGAACTCAGAAAGATTGCTTTTTGCTTACTCTCCTTAGGCGGCCATGAATAAATAAGTTCCTCTTTTATTATCTGTGCTGCATTTTTGTAGCACTAGTGAGTTAGTCAAACCAGATTTGCTGCAGAATGACGAGTAGAGGGTTGTTCTCCCTTGAAAGCTTCTTTTTCTTTTCAGTTCACGTGAAAAGATCCTTCCTTCACTGAATCAGCCCCATCTTGCTGAATGCTGCACGTGCCAAATAAACAGGGACTCTAAAGAGCCCCCTATTTTTGCAAGACAAGACTGATGTTAAGTCACTTTTTTTACCATGCTTGAATAATGCACCTCTCCTATGCAGCCTGTAGTCTTAAAAGTGTGCTTATCAGGATCAAGTCTGGTTAAACCAAATGTTAAAGCAAAGCACAGGTGTGTTGATATTTGTTTCAGCATTTGTAACCAAGTTCCTAGTGTGAGTGGGAGAATGTCAAAAGACAGAAGAAAATGAGGGACATGGTATGAAGAGCTCACCCCAATTATTATCTATCAAAGCTACAGCACTCTGTTACTTGAAAAAGAGTTCTGAAAGCTTGTGACTACCAAGGGGGAATGGCATTGGTAATACACTTCATATTTAACAAATTGAGTGCAAGGGGTAAAAGGAAGATATCTAATCAACAAGGCCCATGTTAGCTTCTCAAGTGTAATTATATGTGCAAAAGCACTTTCTGAAAAGTTGAGCAGTAAAATATAGGTACCAAAGTATGTTCCCTTACAAAGTGAATAGCTTAACATGCTGTGCCATAAATTTTTAAATTACTTTTGTTAGTGCCTTTTTAAACATACAAGACTAAACGGAATATCTCTTGTACTTCAACATGTAGGGCCAATAGCAATTTTTTTCCACAACTTTGGTTTGTTCATATTTTCACATTCTGGGTCAGATTCCACTTCCACTTTGGCCTGGTTGTTGTGCATAACAGCTACCTTTTGCTGACAGCGCAGCTGTGTATCTTTGTGCTGGCTCACTCATTTAAAATGAGGATGCACATGTGCATGAGAATATTACCAAATAATATTTTATATCATCAGTAGCTAGTAGGCTTTTGATATTAACCACCTGTCTCTGT
>VYZV01024455.1:33020-78990 GCA_013401275.1 Pandion haliaetus
AGATGGAAAAAAATGATTATACCAAGATTTCTTGAGCCATGAGTCAAAAACTCAGGGAAAAACAAGGAAGCATTCTTCAGTTTATAGGAAATCAGAAAACTGTTTTTGGGAAGACTATAGGAAAAATGCCAGGTAATGAGGAGAGATTATAGAGGGTAGTGGAAATTTTATGTGTATACATATTTCTGAAAGCATTTCTGCATACAGGGATCACTCGACAAAAAACAATGAAAGAGAGATTTTGAGAGAGGTCAAGAGAAAAACGTGAATGGCCATTGGCACAGGAGAACATAAGAATTGGAAAGAAGGGTAGCAGGTGACTGAAAACGGTATATGGGCAGTAACATAGGTATACAGAGTGCTGAAAATCAAGGAAATGACTATGAAGCAGGTGCAGATGGTGGTGCCAGGACAGGAAAGGTATTTGTGAATGGGCTGACTGTGAAGTAACCAAATAGATGCTTGCACTCAATGAACTTGACAAAAATGGCAATAGGGGAAACCTAGAGAAAAGGAGGTGTACAAATAACTAGGCAAGGACAAAAAGTGAAGATTGCTAGGAGGAATTAGATAAGTTTGCTTTGAATTGTTAAATGTGATATTTAGTGGATAGCATTCCTTGTAGGAAAAGACTCCTTGACTTGCTGGAAACAGCAGTACTTAAAAACATTGTACAATAATTTAATATTGGGAAAAAGTAATTTCTGAGGCAGTCTGATGTTGTAGATGCCCTTAGCTGAGCTTTCCGCACGAGTGAAGGGACACTTTCTAGCTGGGGACAGCAACAATGGTAAACATAAACTAGTGAATTATATTGTCTATCTACAGTTCAGTGTTTTCAAAAATATCAAAATGATGTAAACTGCAGGGCTTTTGTCAGTTAACTGGTTTTAATTCTTACTTATTGCCAGCTGGACCTAGATATGTCCTAGGACTCTATTGGCCCAGGCCTGTATAAGGCAAAAAGGCAGTCCTTGTCCCCCAAAAGTATATTGTTTAACCATATGGGTAAAATGGGGGTATCATAAAAGGGGAGTACAGTACATTAAGACAAAACTGCTCACCTAGACAGGAAATTTTTTACAGACTAGTAGCAGCCTAAATGTTCTCAAGCTTTTTATAAGCATCCCAGACATGCAGGCGCAATTTGAAAGAAGGCACCAGGGTGGCTGTCCAGCTGTTGACAGCTGCTGCCCTATACAGGGGAGACTTCACAAGAACAAGTGCGAAGCTTTGAAAATGAAACGATGCATATTAGTGGAAGGTATTATTCTAGGACGGTCAAAGACATTGTTTAGAGCATTATAAGCAAGAGTTTAAGTAGAAAGTGTCTGCTGGAACTCAGTCTGCCTGTCAGTGCCTTACACCATGTGCTCCAGGTCTTGCTGTTGGCGGTGATTGTTATTTGGTGATTCTTGATGCTCAGTTTATGTGCCCCTTAAAAAGTCTTTAGGAACTAATCTTTGAGGACTGAATATGACAAATAGGTTCTGAATAGACTGTGAAGGATTTTGAAATGCAATCAGATACTGTTCTAGGTGACACCCACTTGAGAAACTTATAGGAAAATAAAAGTATTTTTCCTGGGGACTCCCTTGCTTTTTAAAAAAATTGTTTTAACCATGCAATTTGAGGAATACTCAGAGCTCCATGAATTTTAAGAGCAAAAGGGACTATTGTCTTCCTTTAGTGACAGTCCCTAGGCTGCACAAAATTTCTGCATAAGATATGGAATATGTTGAAGAAAAGATGTGATTTAAAAAAGACAAAAATGCTTGACAAGCCACCTCTCTCCTAATATTTTCCCAGTGATTCTTTAGGCTCACAGTTGAAATGTAAACCTGAGCCTGAACTTCATCTTTCATTGGTTTTAGTTACTGGATCTCATTATACATTTTTAAAATTGCTACTGTAAAGAGCTAAAAGCCAGGAATCTTTTACTTACATGTATTTGCAGATGCTGATCAAGTCATTTCTTAGCCTTCTAATTGATAAGCTAATCAGAGCTTATTGATGCTTTCACAAATGGATTTTCCATATTACAAGTTATTTTGAAAACCATTTTTGAATCCCTTCTAACTTTTTACCAAGTAATTTTTAAAGTCTGCACTGCACAGCATGACATAATATTCCAGTAATGGTCTCACTAATGCTCTTCACAGAGATAAATACCAGCTTTTCAGTAATCTTAGTATTTGCTGGCTTAAGCGTTCAGGAATCACAGTCATTTTCTTATCTATAGCACTGTGCTGAATGTTCATGCTTAATTAGCTTGTTTACTATGACCCCAGAATCTTTGTGTAAATGTGTTTCAGAATGTGGTGTCCCATTTTGCTCTTAGATCTTCTTTTTGTCTCTGCAAATTGCATGTTTTTTAAAAAAAAAACCATCTTCCGGAACAATCAGATTACTGTGCATAGTAGCTCTATACGCTGTTACTTGGCACTCTGCTGATTTTCGTGTTATTTTCAGACTGCATATGTATAGAATTCAGCATTTGTTCATCTATTACACATCTTCACTGTTGTTTAGAGCAGTAAGGGAGAATTTATATCTATTAGTGAGATATTAATGAAATGCAGATGAAAACGCATTGAAGTTGTGTGTCTGAGGCAGCTGGTGCTTTCTGTTCTTTGCTCAGTAGCAGCTCTTGCTGCTACAAATGGCAGGACTAGCTGAAGCGTACGTGAACCGGTTCCTGAGCTGAAGCACTTACAGTCAAGCATACTGAGGTAACTGAAAACGAATATCAGTTTACATGACTATTCTGCAGTGCGTTTGGGGTTATTCGGCCTTCCCGTCTAGCAGCAGCAATCGGGGAACACGTACGGGTGGAGATCTTGCGGCAGGAGCATCTTTAGCCACCAAGTTGAATCCACCAACATTCACAAGTCAAAACTGGAAAATACGTAGTTGCCGTATTTTCGGTATAATGTAAGGTGCATCCTTCGCTATACATGCTCCGTCCATCCAGAAAGTTTGCAGGAGGGTAACAGCGCTTCATATGCTTTCATTCTGGAGTTTGCTATTGCGTTGCGATGCAGGATGAGAACTGTTTCTGTGAGGAGATAGCTGATGTACAGTGATAGAATGTGAGCTAAGAGCATGGGATTGCGTTTGGGCTCTGTGGATGAAAATAATGTGTTACTGTCAAAGCACCTGGCTTTAAATGCTTTCTGTTTGCGTACAAAAAGACTTTTTTCTGTTTCATTTGAGGCAAAGAGTGTGCGTGCCTGAAAAATAGTGCATTATCCGCCAGGTGCACAGATAGGATTTTGCTGGTTGAATGTGTTGTGATTCAAGTGCTAATAGAGTTGGCCTCGAGGTTTTGTTCATTAAAGACTGTTTAATTGCTAGGATGTAACATAAAAGTGCATAAGGAAAGCATGGCTTCAGAAGGATGGCCAGAAAAGCTGTGTGTTTACATGTATCTGCATACAAATGCTTCTCACAGTCCATGTGACCTGGAGCCTTTTCCATCCTCTGTGCACCAGCATTTGGAATATTAAACAGTGAACTTTAAAATAGGAAAATTTACATTTTCAGGAATATTTTGGAAATGTGCAGCTAGATAAGGGCCAGATTAGAAACCTGGTGACCAACCGTGGTGATTCCAAATATATATAGAGAGATTTAGAGTAAATGTGCCATATAAAACTGGATGTCTTCAATGAATTCAGATTAAATTATTCGTAAAGCCACTTACATTATGATTTCATGACATGATAAAGATATCTTTAAAAACCAACAATGACCAACTAATGCCTAACATTATCAGTTATTAGACATTATTTAATTTGCAAACCATTTTAAAGGTTCTTTTTATGCAACATCTATCTGATGTAACACTGATGTGGTAGTTTGTTTACAGCTGTTTTTATAAGATCTAAGTTTACACTGAAAATATTCTGCACTGGTAAATAAATTATCATCATCTTGTCTGGGGATTCTTGGTGAAAAGGCTGACACATGTCTTTTAGTTTTTTTATTTAATAAGGTATGTTTTTCAATCCCATTTGGCCTTCAGTAATAAAAGTGAAACAATTACCAAGTTATTTATGAAAAAGAAATTGCAATAATAAGATCCTAAATAAAATAAAATGCTAAAAAGAAGCTAGAGAAATGTCTTTTTTTTTTTTTTTTTTTTTTTTCTTTATGAGACATTCTAGCAGTGTATGGACTTCCATGGGGAATATCTCTTACAGATGTGTTGCATCAACTGTCATGAAAAATCTGTCTTCATCAAACTGTTGTTAACTGCTATATAATCTACTTGCCTTACCCACTGATACATTTCTTCCCCCTGAGTATTAAAAAGGATCAGGTCAAATGCTGCTGTATGCACAGACTTCCCAAAGTCGCCCCTGTCCTGCTGAGGAGGGGAGTGGTAGAGTGGCTTTGGTGGGCAACTGGTGTCCAGGCAGGGTCAACCCACCACAGTGTGTGTCCTTGAAATCCAGGTAGTTTTTTTTTAAAAAGTATGAATAGAAAGCCCAGCTGTTCAGACTGGCTTTTCCTGTGCTAACAAGGTCAGCTGATCTGTTCTCTTTTTAGTCTTGTCAGGACTATCTTTTTTTACATCGTGGTTCATCCCCTTTTTTTTCCTGTCCTTATCTTAAACCTGTCTGTTCTTTAAAAATAATCCCTGAATGCAGATTAATGGCTTGTTATGATTTTGGCCTGATCAACTACTTATTGCTATTACAGAGACAGTGACTATTGGCAAGAGTAATAAATATAAATTGCAGGGTCAGATCATTAACTGCAATTCTTATGCCTCTAATATATTATCTACTTCATCACTCTTCTGTCTACGAACTATCTCAGCTAGGAAAATTTTAATGCTCTAAGTCTCTAAGTACCTTTAAATAGCTGCCTTATCTTTTAAAAAATCAAATGAGATTGTCCCTCAGCTAAGGAATTTTACCCCCAAAACTAGCTGGTGTGAGTACAGGAAGGTGTTGTTCAATCATGCACAAGTGATGACATAAAATCTTTTATCTATTAGCCCTTCAAAGTTTAAAAAAGTGGACTTCATATCTCTTGACGGCAAAATTTTCTGGATGTCCAGTCAGGCCATGCAGCTCATCTTCTGGTTCTTTAAGAGTCTAAAATATGGAACAGTAAGCAGGGTTGTTTGTAATAAGAAAACTTCAGTTGTTTAAGTTTTGGGTTTTTTTTTAAGAAACATCTTAAATACATCTTCTGTAATTTTCTTTTCCTCAAACCTCTTTCCAGTTAGAAAAGCCTAATGATTTTCATAAACCATTTTCTCTCCAACATGTTCCAACACTTCAGAATAGCTTTTTTTCCCCCCTGAAACTGGTAAAATACTGTATTAGAAGCATTTCTAATGCTTTCTGGGACTGTATAAAATTCCCAAGTAGGTAATGCTCCTCTCAAGAAATCATGGTGATGAGATATTTGATCAAACGAAACAATTAAGGCTGGAAACACATTTTCATATGCTTGACTTTGCTTTTTGATAATGCATGTATATATTATTTATTGCATACTAATCAAACTCTCTTATGAAATAAAAAAATATGCATTTTCTCAGTAGCTTTAAGTTTCATCATATAAAATCTGAGTGCTTCGCAAAGATTTCATATTGACACCACTCCAGAAAGTGAACATATCTATTTTATAGACAAGTGACTTGATCCAGAAGACTCCATTTTATGAAATTTATCTCCTGGTTTGTGGTTCCTAGGACTTGAATTTTGATGTTTTAGGTTAAATTAGATTTCTTCACACTGAATTCAGGTCCTGCCGTGAATCATAAGAATTTTGAAAAATCTGGGCTGAGGATCAATTCAAGTTGGAAACATTTCCAAACCACAGTAGATTATCTTACTTCTTTCCCTGGATGCTGGTCATTAGGTACATGGAGTGAAGCAGGAATGCTATGGTAAAGAAGCTCTCTCTCTCTAACCAGCTTGGTGCTCCTAGACACAGAGGAGATGGGAAAGTAGCCAACGATGAATGATGGGAGAGCTATTGTAAAGGGAATTTTTTCAAGGTGGTGGAGACGGAGCTCGGAGCACTGCCTCTTATTTCACTAAGGAAGTTAAAAAAACAGAGCAAAATTCTGGTGCATTTGGAGGTGCCTGTTTTGGGAGGTGGGGATGAGAGTAGGTAGATGGGAAAGTAAGAATAAGGGTGAGCTTTTATACTGCAGTTGAAAACCTTGAAATTCTCCTAAGTGTCTTTCACCTCATGATAAGGAGAGGAGAGTAAACTTTTGTCAGATGGAGGAGTCACAATATTTTGAAGGTGTTGGACTGGGGAAAACAATATAAAAGCTCTGGGCATTTTGCTACCAGGTTAGATATCCTATATTAATTTCCCTTTACAAACTTAGTATTCAAAAAGTGAGAGTTCAGTTTAAACGTGAAATCATCTTTTTCTTAACTGAAAAAGGAGTCTTTTGTCTGAGCTGTCACTGCAGCATATTTTATCCTGCATTTATTACGATGCACATTCAGTCACTTTTCATTTTTTATTTCCTAGGGTTAATTAGAGTTTTAAAGCCTTTTGTATACTTACTCCCCCACTGCTACATAATTACAGCTTATAATGAATTATCTCGAAGTTTTGATTGGTTACTGTGGCTTCTCATAGTTTAACAGATAAACCTGGAAATAGGAAGCACATGTTCCACACTGTTTAGGAAAAAATTATTTTCACCTAGCTTAGCCATGTGAAAGCTAAGTGTCTTGTCTACCCTTCTTGACAAGGCACCTCCTATCGTCAACAAGCAAAGATAGGTAATGGATAGGATAGTTTGCCCCCATCATTTTTACACCTGAGTCAGAGGGTCACAAGAATGTCTCGCCATTGACTATTAGAGGTGCCCTAGAGAAGTAGCTCTGAGATGTTTTCAAAGCCTACACTTGTTGGTCCACTCAGGCACACCAGTTTCAGCATTTCACTGCTCTCTATGAGCCTCCTTCAAAGAACTACTATGTCATTACTGAAAATGTGAAGATAGTTGAAAACGTGTATTTCTGTGATGACAACATTCTGTGGTAGTTGAAAATGTGTATTTCTGTCATGACTAACCAAAATGTATATTTCTTGTCATCACAGAAATAACACATTTTCAACCATTTTCACATTTGAAATTTCACATTAGTCCTGACCCTTTAAAAAAGGTTAAGAAACACGCAATTTTAAGACCTTATAGAAGATGCTATCCTAAATCATAATCCATTTCTGCTCTCTTTGGCATGCAACAGTCATTTTGTCCTTTGAGATTCAAATTCAGTTCTGAACCCAGAAACATCCTTGCAGTTTTTGTAGATTTTTCTTGGATTTTGATCTTATGAATTTGGGTTGTCCAACAGAGTAAATGACCATTTTTTTCCTCTGGTCAAACAGCTGTTTCAATCTTTGTATAATGCTGAGAGGAAAATCTAATAAAACTCTCTTTTGTTCTTTGAAGGAAACATAGTTCACCTCTTACACACAGAGAAGGGGGATACTCTCTCTAAAGGAGATATGTCCTTCAGTGGAGTTTGCATTCCGGCAAAATGTTATCTGAATACTCAAACATGATTTTCTAGTTGTTCTTAAACAGTATTTTTTTTTTATATCACTAAAGAAGTTCCTCTTGCATTCTACTGCATTCTTTCCTTCTAATAACGTGCAACATAGTATGTGTTACTTCCCTAGTAGCATACCAAGCTGATAAAATCATCCTCTGTTTGGAAAATTGTGAATAAGAAATCTGAATCTTCTCATTATTATCAAGAATAGAAAGCTACCTTTAAAAAGAAACCAAGTGATTGATTCCACTGTAAGAAGGTTTTTTTTATTTTAACATCCTTTTAATCAGTGGATCTTTAATGACTAGCAGAAGATTCCGCAACTGGGGTATACACCTTGTTATCCTGCCCTTGGAAGCTACAAGAACAAGAATGCAATTTAAATATTTCTCGGAGAATAGTGAGCATAACAAAGCCTCACTATAAATTAATTGCAAGTATGTCTTTGATTCGGAATAAGTTAGAGGAGCAATAATGAGTCCTTTTGAAAGTAGTGGATGGTGCAAAAATATTGTTATTGGTGTCTTTGTTTAAATCTTTGTATGACACTTTATTCTCATAATTTGATTCATACCAAAGAAACTCCAACACTAGCCCAGAAGAATGTTTCTGTGATGGAGAGGTGAACGGTAGC
Source organism: Pandion haliaetus (assembly GCA_013401275.1). Lineage (NCBI taxonomy): Eukaryota > Metazoa > Chordata > Aves > Accipitriformes > Pandionidae > Pandion > Pandion haliaetus. The sequence continues at coordinate 41,205 of VYZV01024455.1, forward strand.
CAAAGTGGGGGACTTCAAGCAAAGTTAGTGCTCATTAATTGTTTCACAAAAGGAAGTTTTCCTTTCTGGTCAGTGAGAGAGTGAAAATCTGGCAGCTGGCTTTTAATAGTGTCAAATACATAAAGGCTAACAAGATAGGTGCTAGAAACACCACTTCCCAACACCTGCCTTTCAAGTTCCTTCATGTAAACCAGAGAACAATTGCACTATGCTTCCAGATAAGTGTCCCTTTGCTCTTGAGTGTGGAGCTGAGTCCCTCACCCCATCTCGCCCACAGTCCCGAGAGCCCTCTGACGACAGTTACGTCAGACACCGTTACCTTGATACAGGTATTCTCTGCAGGCCCTGAAACTCTCTTGTCCTCTGTGCCAAGCAGTCCTGCCTTATGGCTTTGAACAGAAACTCCCCCGGCTCTGCCTCTTAGAGGCTGTTATCTATCTGTCCTAGGCTAGCGGCAGGCAAGCCAAAGTATCTCAGCAACTCTCCCACTTGCAATAATAGTAGATGTATACCTTACCTGAGATCCCTTGTAGGGACCTGTGTTTGCACAGCAAAACCCAAACTAAATAAAAGGTATTCCTGTTATTGCTAAACCAAAGTCAGTTCTAACAGTAAACTTGTTCAAAATCTTGGTATGACAGAAAAAATGATTGAACCAAGTTCATTAAACTGTCACTTTGGGGAACATCACCAAAGAATCATCATTAACTCCTTTTTATTTTCACACCAACATGCCTATATAGTTGTTAAATTAGAGCACATGGCCATTATGACTCTGTGATAAAGGCAGGGCATCATATTCTGTTGATTTAAATATAGAGGCATTTGTATTTATGGAAAAAAAAAGGTTAACTTTATTCTTACAACTGAATTATTTCAAAGTCAAAACAACTTGACTCATAAATATAATTTGAAAATATCAAATAAATTTACTTTATTCTACTTAGTCAAAACACCTTTCAGTCCTAACAAAATGACACATAACAGGCTCATTACTGTTCCATCTAATGAACAAAGATGAATTATCTTCAATGTCAAAGTCAAATCATTCTCATATCATTTTACCCAGAAGAACCATTAACTTCTTCAGATTAGATCTTGTTGACTAGAGCTCCACTACTTCTGTGTTCTACTGAAAGTGCTGAAACCTTTAATTGTCTGTGTACATCTTGAACATGTACTTAAAGTTAAATATTTGCTAGAATATCTTCCTAAAATAAGGGCAAGTGCGTTTATTTTTAGCTCCAGGTTGGACATGCCGTGCGTTTTGCAGAGCTGCTGCTCAGACCTAGAGTACAGATTAATATTCATGCCTAAAGAAAGGAAGCCTCATTTAGGTAACATCTCAAGATACAGTCATGCAGGCTGCAGTGCTCGATGCAGTTCTGCAGGGAGAAGTGCCCCCGTAGATATCTGTGATGTTATGTGTTATTCCAGTCTGTGTGAAGTAGATTTGGATTCTGGCCTGAGACTGGCCAAGGCTTTTCCTGTCCCTGGAGTAGTTGTGCATGGACTGTGATCTCAGTGAGTCTAGAGACGGGGTTATTAATACTAAAAAGAGTTCTAAAAGAATTTGTAAATAGCTTTAGGCAAATCAACAGCAGTTTGTCTTCAATATTATCTACTTTATTCATGTGAAGGTTATAGGTCTCATCTAGCACTGTTATTGCCTTTGTGTGAGCCATGGTACCTATTGAATTTATCGTTAGCTGATACTGATTTGAATGAATGAGTGCAGACAGGAATTTGTTACTTGTGTCGTTGTGGAAGTATTTATCATTGTTAAAAAGTTATGTATACATTTCTTCCTTGCTGAAAATCTTTAGGCTTGTGTGAAAACTTGATTCTTAATTTTTTTTTTTTTTCTGGAGAAAATCCTTATCTCTTTAAGATAATATTTTTTTGTAAAAGGTTTTAAAAAATAAAATTAAATATTTATATTTAAAAATTTTTTAAAAAGGGTTACAAATCTGAGTGATACCCTTTCCTTAAACAAATGTATCACTATGCAAAGAGAAACAACTACTTCAGCCTTCTTTTTGGAGCTGTTTTGTGTTTTCAGAGTTGCGGAGAAGGTCCAGCTTAGTTCATATCACAGCCAGTTTATGCTATAGAAGGGCTATGAAGTTTTAAATTTAGTTGTTTTGCTTTTTTTTTTTTTTTAAATCATTTTAGTGGATGATCCTTTGGGGTAAGAAGCATTTAAAAAGCAATATATTGATAATACTGCTTATTCAACTTTTTAATTTTACTTTTTATTAGTAAACTTTGAAGAAATTTAAAATTGCCAGCATTGAGGGTTTTTTTTTTATTGATAACTACATACTCAACCCTCAATTTTATTGTGATGAAGACCTTAAGGAGGGCTTGTGAACCTGAAAGACCCTTATTTTTTACAAGTATACCAGTTGGTGTTGTAAAAGAAATCACTTCCACATCCAAACCTTGTTTTTCTTATCGCCTTAAACTGTCATAGATACAAGAAGATTCTTCCCAAAATGTTACGTGGCAGGATATGTTTACATACAAAAGGGATAATGCTAAATGAAGAAAAAAAAAGAGTGTGGAGGTCTCCACTCCTATCGAAGCCAGAGATTAAACTGTTAACTTTACAACAGGGAGGATATGATCCTCTGTTTCCAGTGCTTCATGAAGTGTCCTTTAAGCAGTAAAGGTCCACAACGATTTTCAAGCAGGAATAGCAAAAAACGTTCATGTGCACAAAAATACTAAACTGTGAATAACAAGGTCTTGTCAGAGTTGACTCCTAGACTGATATGGTAGATTATCCCCAAAGATACTGCATGTGTTTCTCCCATATACATTTATAGTCCTCAAATGAGAGCAGAACAATTTTACCCTCTTACAATTTCACCCTTTTATTTTATTACTATTATATACCAATTATATGGTTCTTGTATGAAACATTTTCTGATGTGACTTTTACCAGTGGTACACAAGATCTTTTCCACTTACTGAAGATTATTCTCTTTGCATAATGAAAAGAAATTGCAGTCTTTTTAAAACAATGATCTCTTGTACTGAAGAAAATGTAATGAATATAGATCTGACTTAGTCAAAATTAAATAGCTATTTTAAGTTATTTCAAACTTACATCTCTAAAACTTTAGCACCTTGCCAAAAATGTATACCCAGATTTTGCCAAGCAAAATTACCTTTTTTACTACCTATTCTCTGGCACATGATTTTGCAAGTTTATTGATTTTTTTATCCACTTTTAAATTGTTATAGTTTCCATCATCCATGGTATTGTATCAGGAAAAAAATGTTTTCTTTGGCTCTAAAAACACATATGGATCTTTCTTATAAATTAGATTTTGAATAATGTTTACTGTATATGGTCACAGTCTCCTTTCTCTCTTGGGCAGAGAGAGAGTGAGAACCTTCTGAGGAGCTCTGAGGGCATTCCCACTCTTCCAGAGCAAACAAAGTGTTAAGCACCATGAACAAAGCGAAATGGTTTAAGAAGGGCATTTTTAGAGCTGTGCCTCTGCCACAGAAAAATAGTTATTGACAAAAAATCACCACACACGCCAGCATTTCTGGTCTCTGCATTGCCTGCACATTCATCTGAATATTAGGATGTTGATGTCTGATATGGCACAGCGGGACTGAGACCTCCTTGCCAAAACAGGCAACGAGAAGTTGGGTCCAACGTGGGTTTCTCTCACCCCAGCGAGTACGGTAACCATGGCTCATCTCTGCGAAAAGGCAGTGCTGGCTCTGCAAAGAGCTCTGCCATCAGTTTGAATTTTAAGAGGTTGTCTGTTTCTTCCTGCAAAAACTGGAAAGCCACGTGAGAAGGATCCTGCTTTTCATTTTGGTCATGACTGGAACACAGTGGGCTTTATCACCTTTCTGATAGCTTTGCTACGAGGCTGCTGGAAGTTGCTGTTTGGGATTGCACAGGAACAGCGCACTGCTCCTCTGCTGCTGCTTCAGGAAGACTGCAATTGAAAGTTCCTATCTAAAGTCAGTTGTAACACTGAAGTCATCAGCTGACATCGTGGAAAGCCTCTTCCTTTTTCATTTTAAAACTTCCTTTACTGACTGAGGTATTTGGGAGACTCTTTGCTTTTTATTTAGATAAAAAATGGTCTTTATTTTTTTGTCGATAGGGGGAAAAGGACAGAAAGAGCTGCTCATTTTGTTTTACACTTATTCAAAGGAAATGGAGTGCAAGGAGAGAATATATAATCAGGAGAGAAATCAAGTCAGTATGCTGGGAATTACTAGACTTCATTTGGATTGATACAAAAGCAAGAAAGAATGATGGTGGTGATCAATATCAGCCTAGAAAATTTCTTTCATTACACCTGTCCTTGCAGCTGTATTGCCTTTCCACTTGAGCTAAATCCAGGTAGCTTCTTATTTATCACCTGGCTGCGGGTAGCCGGTGATTTGAGCCTGCACAAATCTAGTTGCTGAACTCCTTCATGAGTTCATTTTCTTCGACTGCTGCTACTGAAATCTCTGTCTTTGGCCTCAAGATCGGAAAGAAGTAAGAGAGCATGACCATGCAAGGAAGGTGTGAGGTGAGGAGTCATAGCACTTGAACTCTGAGTCCTGCCCTGTAACACTATTGCTCTCAAAGCAAACTTTTTATTTTGCCCACCTGTACCAACAAGGCCAGTCTGAGGAGTGGTAGGGTAGTGGTCGCAGCTCTTACTGACTTTGGTAGGATTAGGGGTGCTTGACAACTTCCAAACCAAATTCACGGAACCTGGACTTACAGGCCTCTGAGCACAAGAGGAGAAAAATGCCTGATGCTGAAAGGCACTCTTTAGTTCTGGCTGTGGGGCAGGACAAGGCCGTAGTTCCAGTTCCTCCCTGTCAACCTTGTGGCTGTAAGACGATGCAGCAGGAGTCCTACAGATTCTAGAGAACTTACAGTCACCTCGTCTCTGACCTGCACTAGCCCTATTGCAGTCACTTTGTTCCCCCCACCCTGTAGTTTTTCTGCCGGTCAAAAGCTTCCTTTTACCATCTCCACCAGGAGAGGCAAGGCCAGTCCTTGCAGGAGGAGAACGGACAGTCCCAGCAGCGCCTGGGAGGAGAGAGGGGGAAGTGAAGGGTCACCTGGGCAAATAGCAGAGGACTGCGCTGGACCTGAAAGGAACCTGTGACATGAGTCTCTGCTGTGGAAGCAAGAGTCGTCTTGCTTCACATCAGGCTGATGAATAGGAATTTTCAATTGGGTATCCCTCAGCTCACAATGGAGGGGAGATACATCAAGATTGAACTGAGGTGAAATTAAATTCTTTTACTGGAGCATGTAATAGTGGCATGAAGGTTTCTAGATATCAACAATGATGCTTCATATTTGTAAAGTATCTTCCACAGCCCAGGCATTTGTTGCTCACATTAGAAACCTGAATTAGTGCAACTATGCAAGAGCCATAATTTTCAGCCAAATAACTGCCATAAGCAGTGCTTCTTTACTGGAGGAAATCAAGGCATATATGTTTGAGGTTTGCCTAAGGTCAAGCAAAAGATGCTCATGTAGATTTTCAGTGAATCCCCCAAGCTAGAAACATATTAACTGTGTTTTAACTTAGCTTTCCAAGCGTGGATAAGACACATTGTACAGCTCCGCATGATTTGTGGAACAGGGGCACCGCAGGAATAGCATGTATGGTGCCATAATACTGATCAATAAAATGCAACATTTATATATTTTGACAGTGACAGGAGACCCAGGAATTATCACTAGTGGCAGGAGGTAAAGAGTAGACATGGTCTGAAATTGATTAACATCAGTCATTAAACTGGAAACTTTTATAAAAGAAGTGAAATCTGTGTAAGAAAAAAGATGACAAGAATACACATTGATGCCTTAAATTTTGAATGCTGATAGTTTTACACAATAAGTATCTGTATAATAAGTATTGTAATATTCTGGATATTTCTACTGAAAAATAAGAACCATTTCATCATATCATGCATAGAATATACTTTTATACATAAAAAAGAAAAATGCAGAAATCTGAAGAAAGGAGAGGTTTGCCACATTATTTGCCAGTGACTATCAGTGAGGTACTGAAAACATTTTTGTGTAGAAAGGAAGTGAACCATTTCCAGCACACTTCTGTGCCAGATAATGTCACATTTGCCTGAATAAGTTATTATTAGGCTCCCTCCGGTTTGACAAATGTATTTGAGCTGTCAGAGTGTGTCTAAAGGCAGCCACTCACTTCTTTGTTTTTAGTCCTAAATTACACATGACATTTATTGTTAAACTCGAGGTGCCTCCATGCAAAACCAGTTCACTCTTTGCGACTGTGCACTTTCTACTGACTAATCAATAGATAAGCAATTTACATGGCCTGTGGCTTCTAGTTCAGTCACTGGCTTTTAACAGAAATCACTGCCTTGGAAGCAACAAAGACCTTTAAAAGGATTGAAACAGTCATACATAATTAAGATTTTCTGCCTGTGTATTTATGCTTTTATACCGGCACACAGAGAAAAAATTAAAATCTGCAGGGATTTTGCCTCTTTCATTTAAAAAAAAAAAAGTACCGTTTTCAGTTTATGTATTTTCGTCACTCATGGACAAACAGTTTCTATGTTACTTGGCTAGAGAGAGCTAGGAAAAAGAAGGAAATCAGTGGAATACTTGTAGAAAATGTAGTAGTAGTACTAACACCTCTTTGTACTTCTCTAGGCAGCTTTGAATTTACTCCTTGCTGAGAATTAATGGGGTTTGTGCTGGGATATTGGCTAGAATTCACTGGCTGCAGACGCAAACAGTTGATGACCACCTCCTACCTGTCGTTTGTGGCCTATAGGAAATTGCAGTGTGGGAGTGCATCAAAATCATAAAGATGTATCTTTGATAAGGTGGAGGAAGAGAGAGGAAAGATGATTCACATTCTCTTGTCCACTGCCTGGTATTTCCAATTGCTGACAGAAGACCAAAGAAAATTGTCTTTTGTGCTCAAAGGATTTAGTGAGGTTTAAGGAACACTGTACTGCTGATAAGTTGTACTATGTCATATTAATAATCTTTCCTTCGCAAATAACAATATTCCTTTTACAGAGCTGAAGTTAGGTGAGGTATCCACCTACAATGTATTTGATTTCTCCCAGAATTACTTGCATCCCCTTTCCTTTATTAGCCTCACAATGAGAGCCTTCTGCATGAATTGTGGGGTAGCAGCTTTTTCAATCATTTCCTTACTGTGAGGGAGGAAATAGTTTCCACGAGTCAACAAACAGGTATTCTCCATACTCTGAAATTATTGCACCCTCCTAAAAGACTGGAAATGCTTGACCAAATCTGCCTGAGATCGGCAGAGAACCGAAGCTTTCACATACGCTGGCTAAATAAAAGCAATTGGGTAAAGGGCAACACAGCTTTGAATGAAAGACCTGGCTCACTTTTTGAAGAAATTACTTAGATGTCCTGTTTCAGGAGGCAGTTCAGGTCTGGGGAACCTCAAGTACCTGCTGTCTGAAGAGAGCCAGGATTAGAAGGACATGTTTAAATTTAGGTAGTCTCTGTGGGTCCCCTCTTGTGATAAATTTTAGAGTGCTCTTCATCACCTAAATCCCATCTGCAGATTCATCTGCAAAGCACAATGTTGCAAGCTGGACACTGGAGCAATGAACACTGCACAATGTGCAGAAATTCTTTTTGTGTGCTGGGTCCTTTCCCCACTGCTTTGCAGTGTTGTCCAGTCTCATTCATTCAGTGCTCCAATTCAGGACCTTTTTTTTTATTAAACACTTCGAAGAGTTTCCTACTTTGCAGTCTGTACCCTTGACATGTTAGATATAATATAACGAGCTCTTGGAGACCAAAGGCTTTCATGCTCAATAAATCCTTTGAGACTTGTTACCATCTGTCAATCATGAGTCTGATAAATCTTCCTACTTAAGGCAATTTAGAACTTTTCAATAGGCCACTTGAGCTTACAGCATCTTTTAAAAAATTGCCTGAAAGGAAAAAAAGTTGACAAAAAGCAGAAGACAAATAGCTCTCGTTCCTGTGGGTGTTTTTTAAGTATCTTATATGTGTCCCAGTTGCTATCATAAAGCCACTGGGCATATGCTTCTTTGCATTTACATTAGGTATTTAATGATTAACCTAGACCTTGTACAGCTAGGCACGTTTTTCAGTGGGGATGAAGCTACTAAATTCTGCACTGAAACTCCCATCTAACAAAGAATGTAAATGCTGGTTTAAGATGGAGCAGCATAACTGAATGACTCTTTGAATGGATTTTGTATTATTTAACTGAAGCGTCAAGTCTCCACCCTTTTGAGTTAAGGAGAAGCTAAGTCATGTTAAGCAAGAAACTAAGGGTACTTGATATCACTGAGTAAAGTATTTTATCCTTGTTACAGCCAGATGCTGAAGGTGGTAGGTAATCGGGCACATTATTATTATGAGTGACAGGTGAGGACATGGAGATCTATGTTACTGCAAGACATATTTCCTCTCTAGCTATCAAAGATTTTGAGAAATATGTAACTGTTTATTTGTTCTGTCTAATAGCTGTATAAGATTTTAGACATGCATTGGGCAAGAGTAAAAACTGTATTTCTGCATTACAAAAGCAGCAAGAACTACTTCATATTTGGCTTGCTCAGAGTACTACAGACATCATACCAGTAAAATATATTCTGAAACCTGGAATCATTGAGCGCAGGTAGTGAATAAATTCTGTCTGAAGTGAATCTGGCAGCTGACTCTGCTAAAACAAGAGCCTAACACAGCACAGCTTGCTGTAGTGCCACAAAAGAACTTAAAGTGTCTGGCAGTGGAAGCAATCATCATCTAATAAAGATGATGTGGTAAATTTTATGAATAAAAAAGCATATAGAAGCTCAAGGTTATTATTTACAAAATGACCCAACAACTGCTTTTTTTATTTTCTTCCCTCCTAGAATCACGGTCATGCCATGTCTTTGGTGACAGGTGACATGAAGTGAAAACCAAATGACTAGAAAAAAGTATTAAGGAAATAAAAGTCCTTTTGGCCACTTCTGTCATTCAAATAAACCCCAACTAATGACAGGAGCAAATTCTTCAGTTGAATATCCACAATAAAGTACAGAACTTCCTTTCATCTGGGAGGTGGTTGTGAGTGTGCACAGGAGCACATCAGCACACCTCTGGGGCTTCCACATAATGGCTGGCAAGTTAGCAAGGATCCTCTCTGAGCTCAAGAAATCCTGGAAACTGATCAAAATCCTCTTGTTTTGAGCTACAAAGTGTATACATATTTCTTTCTCTTCTGTAAATATTTTGGTCATTAATTTTAAGAAAATCTAATCTGTAAAAATAATTTATTTCTGTTTCAGGAATATTGTACATAGTTGCAATGATTCAGTGGGAGTCTTCTTGCTTTGCAAAAAACTTTTAGGTACTATGGTGATTTGTTTTGCATTAGAAATGTAAATTTTGCAGAAATATTTTGACACGTTTACTGTTGTAAGCAGTCATAACAATGTGTGACCTAGTTTTGATTTGGGAAATTACTTGAGCACTGAAAAAATAACTGGAAATGGGCATGTGGAGCAACAAGAGCTGCAAGTTATTTTAATTTTGTTAAAAGGACAAAAAAAGACAAAGTAAGTTTTTGTTCTGAGGTTTGGAATTTGTTTTTTTACTGCTTAAGCAAATGCTCATTTACAAGTAGGAGTTTCATTATGCTGTTTTTCCACTAAGCTTTGGAAATGGATGTGGGAGTTGGGTGCTCCCCAGAAGTTAGGTAATGTGTAATATATTGGTGAGAGAGTGGTGGGTTTGGGTCCAATATTTATTAAATGTTGCACCCCCTTGGTTCCTAGAGAAGGAGTTGTGCTACCTTTTTTTTGCACCTTGTCTCAGTTTAGATGGCTAATCCTTTGTTGTCAAAATGCTGCCCATTCCTGTACCCTTTGCCTCCTTCCAAACTCTCACCTTAGCTGCAAGACTGGGTGCACAGAAACTTTTCAGTGTTTTTTTTGGACTGTGGTACCTAATCCTCCAGCCATGGAGATGGGAGTGTGCCATTTCCTTCCCAGGCAGGGACTGAGTCCGCCCCAGGTCTGTGGCATGTACACCTGAGCTGGGGGGCTTGGAAGCGACTTTTGGATTCACAAAAGCAGGTATTGCCAGCAGCACCAGGCTTGTCCTTTTCAGCAGGGTGGTGTCTCTGGTGTGGTGTACTGTTGTTGCTGGTGACTGTGATTCTTTGCCTTGTGATTTTCTAGGAAATATCACCATTAAGTACGTAGCAAGCCATCACTGTTTGCTTATGAAGGTGAGACAACGTGGAGTAAGTACATTGAGCCCTGTGTATCAGAGGGCACACAGCATTCACCCTCAGTAAGACTCTCCCAGTGTTTGCTAAGAGTGAATAAAAGCATCAAAGCTTGGTCCTTCTCTAGCTGCATGTTGACTTTAACTGTTGTCAAGAGGAGCTCAGAAGTTAGATAGCATTTCTGCCTGCTGTGCTGTATTGATCTTGTTTTTATGTTTTTAAAGTCATTAAAATTATGTCTGTGAAAACAGTTTATGAAGTCCCTCAGATATAGAAATGAACTGTCTTTATACAAATGAACAGTCTTGTCAGAAAGAGACACAGTGAGAAAGAATATCAGAGCCAGAGAGAAAATTATATTCATTTTCACAAATTGATTTATCTGAAATAATTGCTAGCAATTACACACAGCAATTCTGCATTCCAAATGGCAGCAAAGGTACAGAGGTAAGCTTAGATATTTGGGTTTTGGATGACTGTTCTACTCATAACTAAAAGATGTTTCACATGCTGTACCATGGTATGCTGCACTGTCAAGAAACTAACCAACGGAAAGGGAGCAGGGGCAGGCTAATTGCAAGAGTTGTAGGAACTGAACAGCTGCACTGACAGGGTGGACAAGATGGTTTAGCAAATATTTTCTTAAATGATTACCCAATAGCTTAGATATTATCATTATCCTTCAAAATTTACTTACAATTTTCCTTTACTCTTAGAATGACCAAGTCATGTTTTCAGATACTTCTGTGCACAAAAACTAAATTTAGCTGGAGGCAAATGCTGAATTTTTATCGATTGCAAATGCAAATATGACTATGTTTGTCATGTTATATGTCAGGTGCCTGCTACAGTTATCTCATGCAGCTAATGCAGTTGTTCATCAAATCTGGTAAATAAATATCTGTATTAGAATATAGCAATGTACTGTTCAGACTGCAAAATCAAATAAATATAAGTTAAAAAAATTCTACACTGTTTTTTTTCCATGTTTGGATGCTTTTCACATACATACAATATATTTCAATCCTACTTTCTGTGCTTATTGTAAATTTCTATTATAATTTTTTTCAAATGTAGCATGCTACTTAAAAATATACTATGTTTCACTTAAAAATGTGAAAGACACTTCACTAACTAAATACCATATTGGCATTTATTTTCTGAATTTAATGATTTTCTAGTCCAAGGATATCACTTTATAATGAGGATGATTTTTTCTACTATAGTTTTGACCCTGCAGCACAGAATTCAATCCAATCTTTCTAGAACGGTAGCAAGATCTTTTCAAAGAGAGAGAATTTTGGTCTTCTCCTTGTATAATAAAAGTTTTATTTAAAAAACCAAACCAAAACACACACATAGGATGGGTAGAGTGAATGCAAAGTTCTGATTAACCAATAGGATACTACGAGACAAACCAGTTAGCAGGTAATCCCAGATGCTACAAGAGCCATCCTTTTCAATGTCTTTGTTCTTCTTTGCTTACATACAGCAAACAGACCCATTATCAAATAAAAGCATGTACGGGCAAATTAGAAGCACATTTTCTCTTTTTTATTACTCTTTCTAAAATGTTATTTATCACAGAAATAAAAATAAATCAGTATATTAAATATCAGTATATGAAATATTAAATATCTGGTAACATTGTGGAACAAAAGAGGACAGGAGGAAGACAGATACCTGACTGTCATTAAGAACAGAAAAGATGTCTGAGAGGCAAGGACACATCCAGAAATATTTATGAACAGCAAAAATTATCAGCGAAAGGTGAAAAATTTTCAAATATTCATGGTTATAAAAAAGATTTTATATTTGAAAAGCAAGGAATCTGATGAATGAAATGAAATGAAATAATCTGGTAATTCTTCTGACATAAAATCCTTAGGGAGCAGATTTACTGGGAATGCACATTTTTTTGCTTGTTTTGTCCTTCAGCTCCTAGATACTCTTAAAAAATAATGCGTTTTACTATAACTACCTATCTCATTCATTTTCTCCGTCCATCAGAGTTGTGCATTACCTTCTTAATATAGTTCAACATAAAAAATAAAACGAAAAAGGTAGATGCCTCTTATTTTCAATACAGCTTGCTACTTCATGTTCCTGGGAGAATTCCACCCTATTACCTGTCCAGTTTTATCATATGTCTTAATTTCTTTTTTTTTCCTGTGTGCCACAGTTTGTTTTCCTCAAGAAGCCTGCTAATCTTATCAATGACTTCCCTGTTTATAGAAAGGTACAGCTAAGCCACAAAACGTAGCCTCTCGTGAAAAGGCAGAGGTTTACCGATTGAGCCAGGCTTTCTTGTCCATCTGGGCTGCAGTCAGTGGTGCAGGGAGGGTGGCCATGCCTCAGCTCTGGTTTTAAGGGCACCTTCAGTAAGCTGGAATGGGCTTCTCTTGCAAGACACTTAACTCTCCTCTCCCTTTGAGAGGCATTTATCAGTGGGGCCCTTCTCTCATCCCAACATCATCTGCACTTCAGTAGTGCACGAAGTAAAAGACAATTGGGGCGGGTACTTGCTGCCTCTGTAGATGTATCCTTCTGTTGGCATCTTAGTTTGCTGCTTAAGGTCACACACGAGTCCAGACTCTCTGGTCCTCCTGGGTATGTGTTGGTTTTCAGACTGATTCAAATCTAGACCAAAATCAGATGGCTTACAGGTGGAGAAACTTGTGCCAGGCAAGAAGAAAAAGAGTGGGAATGGTCAAGGGAGGAGTACTGACTTGAGATCTAACCTCGCCCTACTTTCAGGGTATAGAAAGTACAACCACGCGAAGCCAGGGAGCATGTGGGATGTGAGCCTGCATTGGAGCACTGCTGACAAGGCAGGGGAAACCCTGAGCTTTTAGGATATTTACATTATAAGCATCTGGGTTTGCAAGCCATTCCTGTGTGTTTGTGCCTCATTGGAACAATGGAGCCTCAACCTTTGGACCCCTGGGTAAAACAGAAATGTAGATGGTAGTTGTGTCTTGCAGGAGGGTAAACTGTATGGTGGAAAAAAACCCCTACGTTATCAGCTCCAGCCTATGTTCACTGCACAGTGTCAGGAAAGATGTGAACATGCCTTTCTGAAAACAAGAGGGACTTTCTGCCAGGAAACATTTCCTTAGTGATGAGTTGAAGTCCTTAGTACAAGCAATGTTAGTTTTAATTAATGTGTAATGCAGTGTTAGGAAATGTGTGGCTGCAATGATAGGATTTTTATTCTCTGCTGTGCGGTGTTCTACCACCAACCACCGGTTTCTATCTTGCTGTTGCAAGTCTTTATTTGTGGTTTACAATTTATCAGATGGTCATAACCATTGTACATTCAGAGGATCCCTTTTAAGTGTCTTTATTTCTCTCTATACCATTGCTTTATTTTGGTTTGAGCCCCTTCCCATTACCATAAAGCAACAGCCCATTTAACATACCAGCAATTAATGCTGCTGCATTACAGGCTGTCTGGAAGATGATTGTGCAGCTGCGTTGTGGTTCACCTTGGAGACCATAGCTTCACAATGCTTCTGGACTCCAAAACCAGCAACACTGCTGCAGAGAAGGAATGCAAATATTATTATTTTCATTATACTCTTGTTTTGAATACTATAACTGTTTAGACCCAACCATGGTAGACTAAGATGCAAACCAAATCTTTTTCTAACCAAATCTAGCTCACCTCTGTTTCTGTCTGTGCCTAGGATACTCATACAAACCTCTGTCCCTTTAGGATCAAATAAATGGCTTTATTCTTCTCATTCCTTTGTTTGACACTGGTGCATTCACTGGGATATACCTAATTTCTGAAGAGGAAAATTAGGCCTGTAGATAAGCAGTTAGAAACAATTAACACAAAAGTAAACAGCTTTACTTTAGTACCTGTATTAGGTTAAGAAAAAGCATATGGAAGAAAGAAGACTCTGCAAATGAATAGCTTAATGGTACATGATATAAAGTTGAGGATTTTATGGAACTATCATCTATGTCCTATGAGGGAAGGGGCATAAAGTCAAGGTTTTAATGGCCTTGAAGGGAAGAAAATTTTTATTTGCTTGCTCATAAATATTACAAACCTAATCATTAAATAGAGTGGGAATTCATATTTTGTTAACATAAAATTGATCCTATTGGCTATCACTAAATCTTCAAACATTGCTGGAATATTACTCAAAGTTTATAAACCTTTTCTGGGAAGGCCTTTTTAGACAAACAGGCAAGACAGAAAAGGGTAGAGGCACTTAATGTCGAAACAGCATTGTCTGTTCCAGAATTGCAGACAACTCTAAAGCAGATAATCTCAGAAGTGCATAGATCAATGTGTTAATAGATAAAGCACAGACTGGAAAACAGAAAGATCAATCATTTAAACACCCATCTACAAGAAGCAGGAAAAATTACCTGTTATTAGGGAGGACATTAATCTGGCCACCATATTCAGTAGGGTTTATACTGCCAGTATTAGGAGTTTTCTAGAAAGTAAAAAAAAATTTAAATGACAAGTTCTTCAGGCAAGAACTTTGCACTCCATTCCTAATCAGATGAAAATGTTTTTTCACAGATCTAATAATAAGTGATTACTTAAGTGCAAATGACCAAGACTTGATTAAATTTTTGAAAAAAAGAAGAAATTACAAGCAAGCAATACTCATGCTAGGAGTTTTAAAGGTTGAACTTCACAGAGCAGAAAACAATATACCAAATCATTTGTGAAAAGAAATTAAACAGAAAAATGGGAATGACATTAGTTGCTCTAACTTTTTTTTGGCATTTTTCTACCAAAGTAATTTCACCTCCATGTGCCATTTGTGTGTCCTGGCAAGTGAATCTACATTTACTTTCATAATGAAAAGGCATGACTTCATCACCTGCTCTATTGTTACTAAAGAATCTGCAGTAGGCTGGGTTCAGCACTGATTATAACAAGTTTATGTGGACATTGTGGCCATTCAGATCCACAATTACTTTCCAATAATCCTTTGCCTTTTGCAAGTTTGAAGTTTACTTTTTATTGCTGTTAAATAAAAATTTTAGCTAAGATGAAGTAGTATGGTGAAAAAGTACTTTGATCCAGTATCAATACTTTACTTAACAATCAAATCTTTTTTATCTACTGTATCAATATTTGCTCCCTAATAGCCTGGCCCTACTTTGATCAGTAGACAAATACTCCACATAGTAGTGAGTGGCCATATAATTTTATCATAAGAACTAACTATATTTGCCTGGCAAGTTTTAGTCATCATCACTTTCCACAGTTTAAGAAACATAGTTTGGTTAGGTTTTGCTTGCTTACTGATAATTCATCTCAATATCTTCTCCACTATTTCATTAAGAGAAGAAGATATGTTTATTACAGAATGCTTTCTCTTCATTCCCTCTTGAAGGCTGGTACTACTTTTACCTTCCTAAAGTCTTCCTCTGGGTTCCAGTTGTTCATAAGTTCCATAAAAAAAAGTACTAATAAGCACCATGGATTGTTGTTTAGGCTGCTGCCTCATAAACACATGTGGAGATATGTGGCTTTATTTGTACTACTGCCTTTAATTTAGCTATTAAGATACCTTAGACTACATATAAATTTGAAAGCTTACAATATTATGATCTACTGAAGGCACTAATCTTATCCAAATCCATATCCTAATAAAGTGTAAATATGCCATTGTCAAGCTCTGTTAGATAAACCACAAATGTGTTGCTCCCTGGGAGAACAGATTTTTTTCTTTTAGTTTACTGTGAAGTCCCGAGGAAGAAACCTACTACCGGACTTCAGTAAGGCTTTTGACACTGCCTCTCACAGCATACTCCTCGAGAAGCTGGCGGCACATGGCTTAGGCAAGTGTCCTCTTCGCTGGGTAAAAAATTGGCTGGCTGGACCAGCCCAGAGGGTTGTGGTGAATGGAGTTAAATCAAGTTGGCACCGGTCACAAGTGGTGTTCCCTAGGGCTCAGCACTGGGGCCAGTTCTCTTTAATATCTTTGTCGATCATCTGGACGAGGGGATTGAGTACACGCTCAGTAAGTTTGCGGATGACACCAAGTTGGGAGGGAGGGTTGATCTGCTCAAGGGAAGGAAGGCTCTACAGAGGGATCTGGACAGGCTGGATCGCTGGGCCAAGGCCAATTGTATGAGGTTCAACAAGGCCAAGTGCCGGGTCCTGCACTTGGGTCACAACAACCCCATGCAACGCTACAGGCTTGGGGAAGAGTGGCTGGAAAGCTGCCCGGCGGAACAGGACCTGGGGGTGCTGGTTGGCAGTTGGCTGAATATGAGCCAGCAGTGTGCCCAGGTGGCCAAGAAGGCCAACGGCATTCTGGCCTGTATCAGAAACAGTGTGGCCAGCAGGAGCAGGGAAGTGATCGTCCCCCTGTACTCGACACTGGTGAGGCCACACCTTGAGTCCTGTGTTCAGTTTTGGGCCCCTCACTACAGGAAAGACATTGAGGTGCTGGAGCGTGTCCAGAGAAGGGCAACGAAGCTGGTGAGGGGCCTGGAGCACAAGTCTGATGAGGAGCGGCTGAGGGAACTGGGGTTTAGCCTGGAGAAACGGAGGCTGAGGGGAGACCTTATGGCTCTCTACAGCTACCTGAAAGGAGGTTGTAGTGAGGTGGGTGCTGGTCTCTTCTGTCAGGTGGCTGGTGATAGGATGAGAGGAAATGGCCTCAAGTTGCGGCAGGGGAGGGTTAGATTGAATATTAGGAAAAATTTCTTTACTGAAAGGGTTGTCAGGCATTGGAACAGGCTGCCCAGGGAAGTGGTGGAGTCATCATCCCTGGAGGTATTCAAAAAGCATGTAGACAAGGCACTTCATGACATGCTTTAGTGGGCATGGTTGACGGTTGGACTTGATGATCTTAAAGGACTTTTTCAACCTAAATGATTCTATGATTCTACTTGTAAGGGAAGAAAGGGAGCAGGTTCTAGAAGAGCACTAAAGCAGTGGGGTTTTTTCCTTCCTGAGAATGTCTAACCCTACAGTGCTCAAGTAGTGTCTATTCACATTTTTCAAGTCTTAGCACCTTTATTTGCTCACTTTTTGGAATGAATTTCACATATATTTGATTTCTTAACAGTCCTTAACAGTTTTATTATGTTCTCTTGCTGGAGTTCCAGTCTGGAATTTTCACATATGGGAGTATGTTTGCTAGGCAACTTCTGCAGAGATGAAATTTGTATGAATTCCTTGGGGGAACGCCAAAGCACTGTTGCGTAGATGATTCTCTGAAGCATGGAGGACAAATGGGGAAAATTGTAAAGAATGAAATAAAAGAAAAGTAAATAACTGAAATAAATAACAGTGACTTTTGTCTACAACATGTCAATATATATTTAAAGCACATCAATATATATTTAAAGGACATAATTTTTGTCTGCTCTCCATGGCATTCCTTTTCTTAACTGCCTGGAGAGAAATGGCTAGAAAAGATCACAAGATCTTCATTACAGACATCAGAAAATAAAGAAAAGCACTTCCAAAATTCTTTTTAAGAGGTAATTAACACTGGAGCAATGCTTACTGTAGATTTTGAGTATGGTGTCAACATATATCAACAATAAGTGTATTAAATGAGAATATACCACGTTTCTGAGCAGAAGAAAAGATTCTCATATAATTTTCTGCCAGTCCAAGAAATAAAAGGCAAGCCCTGCTGAAGTGAAACAAGGTGATTTGAATCTGGCTATCTAAAGGCTTTGGAGTGGAGGTAAGGTAAGACAGTGTCATGGCAGGCTTTAATTCTATTGAAAGTAAAATAAGGAAAAAAGGAATAAAAGTAGTAAGTTCACTTCATGCCAGGAGACTGCCAAACATGTAAAGCAACAGGTGAATAAAGAGATTGGAATAACATGACAAGTCCAAAGCATGTAGGAATAAGACCCTGGGGAACATCCTATTCAAATTCTGCTGATTGATTTAACTGGGAGTAAAATTTGGTTTTATTCCACGAATAGCTTGTTGAAGAACAGTAATGGAAAAACGGACCAAAGCCTTTTGAACACTGGTACCTGTGGCAGTGCCAAAGTTAAAATTTCTCACCAACAACTGTGTGAATGATTGGAGAAAATTTAGAGGCAGATAAGAAAATTGTAAATTAACTAGCCCATTTTTGTGTTTTCCTTTCAAGTAGGCAGGATAGGATTTGTGAAAAAAATGGTATAGTTGTGTTTCATAGTGCAATGCATGTTAGCATATGACAACTCACATTCTTCTTTGTATAGCTTGAATGCTAAGACACAAGAGGGGAAGTTGTTTGCTCACATGTGTAAATGCTTTCATCAGTAAACAATGTATAAATAATGTTCTTAAACCATTCATTAAAACTAATGAATAGCAAAAATACCTCTTAGACCTTTTTCATGGAGAGCAGAGCTACCGGCAAGATTTTCAAACCCGGGGTCTATGGCAAATGGTAGGTATGGATAATGCTGAAGAATCAAGTGGTCTTACAGATACAGGGCAGATCACGCAAGAGGCAGGCTGGAACTAAAACTTTGCCCACAGAGAACAGGCCTGCTTTCAGCTACGTTGCAGTTGAGCTTAGATAAGGCAATAAAGAAACTTGCCCAGCAGGGGACTCTTATTGCTTTCACACAGAGTCTTTTTCCACTTTCTCTGTAATGCTTGTGCTTACTCCACTGTCTTTGCCCTCCTTATTTCAGTGGTCAAAGCTACTTGCTGCAATTGCCTGAAAATCAATCAGCAATTGCTGAAATTGCATTCTACATAGGTGGAAAAATGCTGTAAATCTCAACGTCTTAAGAGAAATTTTTTCCCTATACCTCCTCCAGTTTACTCAAGGCAGCAGTACTTATCAATGGTGCCACCTCCAGGGAAAATCTGTGCCATGAAAGGGACAGTGGTGCAAAGACCCCAACCTAGCAGACCTTTGTGGTGCAAATATTGTGTGGACTCATGTCTGTGCACAGAGAGGTCATGTTAGACAATGCTACACCTGAGCTAACAAATTCTAACCTATGCGCACTGTTAAAAGTTTTATTATGGTCTGTGGGAAGGAGCCATGGCAGAGTGGAGTATTTGCTTGCTGCTTTATTCCTCTGGAAATTATTCCTGAGAACTCCTTTGGGAGCAATATATTTGGAAAGGCTTCCTGACACCAAGGCTGTGCTTCCAAAAGCAGTGGTGGACTATGTGCTATGTCTTGAAGCATCAAGACTAGTGCTGATAACCCAAAGCGCATGTCTCTTTGGGGAGTAACTGTTGAGAACTTCACCTCTGCTGGTGCCTGATGGAGGAAGGCTGCCTCTTGCATTAGAAAAGAGATCACACTATTAACAATATAGACTATTGAGCAAACCAANTAGACTCTTGAGCAAACCAAAACGGGGCTGGGGAGTTTCGCTTGTGTTTATACTAAGATGACAAGGTAGATGTTTAAGTGTTGTTCCATCAGTCTCCATACAGATGAGTATTTAGTATGCTCCTTGGTATGCATTTGGCTTTTGCCTCCTAGTATCTTCACAAAGAATATCCGGGCATTTCTTGGGGCGTAGTGTAGTGCTTCTAATAGTTTATGTAGATTAAACCACCATGTTTTGGGTTGGGGGAAGGTTTAGTTGCAGGGTACCAGCTGTGCTGTGCCAATTGGCCTCAGCGCCAGAGGATGGTCACCAGTCCATTTTATTTACTAGTACATATGTCAATTTTGTGCAACTGTTCTAGTATCACCGATAGTTGAGTTAGGTTACAGTCATCTTTGGAGTAAGACAGTCTTGTAAATTATTTTGCTGTGGGGAGAGAAAAATTCTCCTTTCCTATTTTTGTTTCTTAACATTGGATAGATGTTTCCAAGTATTCATCAAATACTTTTTCAGATATGTTCACCCATCTAAATTTATTCCATAACACAACAATTGAGCATTTATTTTAAAGCTTCCAGGACTGTCAAGCAAACCTTAAATACTGTGGTGGCAGATTGCATTGAAATTAGTGGGGATTTCCTGTTGCCCAGGTTTCACAGTAAACTTTTGTAAGGATAATATATGTATGCCTAGATCCTGGAAAAGGAATTGGAAAACTGTATTCAATTCTTGTTCTCTCCATCCCCACCCCTGCAGAAAGCAGAGTTTGACAGCAGCTGTATGCTTTATTGTACTGGGGGACTTGCAAGTTTCTTTTCAGCAGAAGTTGCAAATTGTGACAAATTATGTTCAGTTTTATGAGCAGTGACCACTGGAGACTGAACAAAATTGGATTTGCACTCAAATCCCACAGCCTGTGCCTTTTTAGGAGGAGCTGCTCCTTGGATGATGGTAGGATTTAAATATGGTTATTTATGATATGCTAGAAATCTACTTCTGTAAACAAAAGTAGTTTCACGTAGAAGAGCAATGACAGGATGTCAAGAAGAAAAACTACAGGGACTGATGGTTGCCTCTGTAATATCCATATTTTCTAAATGACTGTATTATTAATTTTATAAAGCTTCACAAAATTCTGACAATATTGCAAACTCTGCTGTTCAGATTGTATGTATTGATTAGGCTGGTGATCAATAGCAACCCATGTCCTTCCAACTAAATTAAAAATTTAGAGTAGATATCCTGCAGAAAATCGAACTCCTAGGAAGCAGGGAACTAGTGCTGAAGCAGAAGTTGCTACCTGTTTTCACTCCTGTTTAGCTAAAATTCAGGGATTGTTTCTGTTTGAATGAAAAGTCCCAGCTCTCTTTGATGTAGGTTTGTTTATTTGCAAAGAAAGTAAAAGGTCTCCTTTGCCTGAACACAGAAGATCTAGTTTTCTTACAGCTCCAGGGAACTTTCAGATAGCTTTCCAGCCAAGACCTCTGTTTCTGTTTGGTTTTTCTCCCTTTTTCTCTTTCCCCTGCTTTGTTGCTGCCCAGAACCCTTTTTTTCCAGCTTCTGCCATTTCTCTAACAAACACGCTGCAAAGGGAGAGGACTTTGGTCAGCAGCAAGTGCTGCAGGAGCAGTGTGAGGCTCTAGCACTCTTAGTAAAGACAGGTCTTTAGGAAATTCGGCTTTTAAACCTCATAAATGTTGGCAAGTTTCTGTTGGACTTACCTACGCCAACCCTGACTTTGCAAAGGCTTTGACTGGAGCCATAGAGGGTGATTTTCAACAGGGTGGCAAAAGGTACATTCTTGATGAAAAAGCTCAGCCCTGCCAAATGTCATGGTCCTTTTGCAGAGTCAGGGGCCAGTAGAACTTCTGTAAGAAAGGATAAATGCTTTGAATATTTAAACAAAAATATATTTTCTTCTGGATGGGTTCCTAGCTGAACTATTCTCCTGGAATTTCTCCATTAAAGTGTGATCTCAGGCAGACATCTGGCTTGGAACATTTCTGCCCATTTAGCTTTGCAAGCTTAAAAAAATAGTAAACAAGGTGTTACAGTGGGAAGTGTCTAACAACATTACTAATGGATGGTGCCAACCAATATGAATAAGGGTCAATAATAATTGTGTAATGTATGCACACACAACTGAAGCTCAGTGGCCGACTCCCAAATGGACTAACTACATGATTTGTAGGCACTCTTGGGCAAGCCTAAGGGGAAACCTTGCTCTTTGAATTAGTCAAAGTGAGAGCTTTTACCACTACGTGCGGTGTTTGCTGGTGAAGGGTTTTCCTGCAGGCTGCTGAACGCACTGTGCGTACAAGCCTCTCTAAATGGCTCATTCACTGCTGTTAAGAAGATGACAGGCTTTATATCCTAAAGGAGGATTTTTCTGCTTGTGTTACTTCCCTTGGAGACATAAAAGTATATTAAGTAAAGCTATGGCAACTTACAGAAACCTTCTCTTCACATGATTCTTGGTGTCCTTTGGTAGCACCATCTGTGTAACTGGTTCTCATTTCTCCAGTCCTCTCACAGTTTTTCTCCTGCATTGTCACCCTGGCAGTGAAGTTGAACAAGTTCCACTTTGTAACTAGTCTCTAGCTCTCATCTATTTCATCAGTTCTTTTGAATCTAAACTTTCCTTCAACAGTTATGACAAAGAATGAGGGGTTACTTAACTTCCTGAACAGCTTCTCTTGTCTGAAAGAAAAAGAGGCAAGACGAGCAGAGGAAAAAAGAAGCCTCCTACATGACTTCAATGAAATTGATCGTTACTTGTCCTGTAGCTGTTCTTATCAAATGGTCTTGGGACAGTACTTGGGACCCCTTTACTTGGGGTAATGGCTATTTTTTATCCTCCTGGCTTCAAAACTGTTCAGGAATGCTAGGTATATAACAGACTCTTCTCCTAAATTTGTGTGGGCTTGTTAGTGGAAAATGACCTGATGTAACTAAGAGGAAGGCATTGCAATGTATCTTCATTGGACAGCAACTAATTTAGGTAGGATAACTTAAATTAATTAAGTCCAGTTTAAACTCTACTATATTTTTCTACTCAGAGTAAAACTTAAGTGGGCACCTCTCAACAACAAAGTCCATTTCATAATAGCAAGGTCTGTTTTTGAGTCTTTAAGATATTTTTGTTTCCTGTAAAACAGGCCTATAGCTCCTGGTTATTCTCTGATGAGGGCTATATTTGTAAGATACGTTACTCTGACATTCTCTTCTCCTGAAAGAAGCTTCCCAAATTTGTTCAGCAAAACCTTATTTATCCTTTTTTTTTTTACTTTCTAATGAAGACTCACTTATATGGTGATCCTCACAGAAAGCGAGCCATGGCAATTTTATGACATTGTCTGCTTACCTACAGTTCAGTGAAATTTTGTTCTCACATTCACGATTCTGTTATCTTCCTGTTACTTTTGTCCCCTCTGTCATATAATTCATGTCAGTTAGATTTCAGATACACTGGAATGGAGACTGAAGTTTGTAATTACTTGTCTGAGATTCTGAGTACGTATCTGAAAACTATAAGTCACGAAACACACCAAAATGATGATAAACCCAATCTAAAAAGTGGAGACCGGATTTCTGTTTAAGGCATACTAGTAGAAAGCAGGAGGCTTGAGTCCAAATCCCAGCATTATCTCAGATTTACTAGGTGACCTTGGAGAGGTCAACAGGGCCCTAAATTAACACAAAGGGCTGTAGACTTTCCTTTTGGCAGTAATGCCATCCTGAACAGGAGTGGGATTATTCATATACGTGCTTAAGGGTTTTGCTGAGCAATGGCCTTAATCCCTCTGCGCATTAGTTCCTTGCCCACACCAGCATGTATAGCTCCGCCTCTTCCCAGCCCCATCCTTTTGTTTAGGTTTCAAGTTTTTACGGCCTGGATCGTTTTATGCTATGTCTTTGTGAGTATAACACTGTATGCTGGAACTGTATTCAGGATCAGAGTCTCTATACACTGTTGTGTTAAAAAAGAAATCTTAAGGCCTAGCTAAACAGGTTACCATGTAGTAGTTAAAGTGGTGAATGTAGAGCTTGTTACTTCCATTGAGGTTACTGCATGCGTGCATGCCCTAGCTCCCTAGATAATGTAAGGTAGCCCTTACTGAAATACCATATATGAGTAATTATTTCATTAAAGTTTTTAATATGTTTAAAACTAAATCTACAATATATAAACATGCATACTAATAGCCTGTGATGTATAGCAACCCGGAATTTACAGGAATTTTTCTTCTTTTAAACTTCACTATCAATTAGTAGGTTGGTGATGTCTTATTTGGAAACATCAAAGTCAAGGATACTTACAAAAAGATGTTGAAATTTCTGTTGAAAATTTCAATTAGTCACACCTGCAACCTTTTCAAGGGAAGGGCTTGGTTTAGATTAATTGCTCAGTGACATTCTCTTACTTTTGTTTGTTTGCAAATTGCTGATGCCTCCTTGTTTTAATAATTAAAAAATGAAAAAAATGTTTTTTCTGATTTGAAAATTTTCTTTTATATTGAAATTTTAGTTATTTTTACAATACAAAATAATCAAAGTCAACAGTAACAAAATAAAATAACTTAATTGGCCTAAACCTCCATTTCTCAGGTTTTGTTTGTCAACGTTTCTGGAAATTAATTTTAAATGCTGTTTAAGGTGCAGAGGTTCTTTTGGAGTTTTTTTGAGTTTGAAGCTTTTTTCCAATAACCCAGCTAAGGATGCTAGGAAAGCCAAGCTCTTCCAGTCGAACTTTTTCACTAGGGACTGGAGATGCACCTACAAGTAAGAAGTGCAAGTCCATTGGCTGTACTAACCTAATCCTAGGTTAGCATCACTGTTAGAAAAGAAAGATACTGCTAAGAAAAATTAGGAAACAATTATGATAAGTCTCAAGAATTATATCTGAGAGGCACTAGCGACAGAGAACATAGAAGGAACTAGATCTATCTTATGTCTCTCTGCCTGAACATGATCCTTAGGTGGGCCTGTGTGTACGAATTTCTATCCTGAATGGTGAAGAATGAGATGTATTTGGAGTTTGGCCCCATTGGGAAAATATAATTGAGGAAGTCACTAGACCAACATCAGAATAAGAATAAATTTTCTTGCCCAAAGTTTTGAATTCATTCACCATGACAAGAGTGCAATACTTCTTAAAGCAGATGAGAATCAAGTCTGTCATGTTTCAGATATTGTACAGAACCTAACTGCAGGATTAAAAGTCTCTCTTCTTTAGTATTAATGGCCTATTGAAAAGGGGTCAAGTTGGAATGCTTGTTTACTGATTGAACAGCACCTGACTTAACTGTTAGCTGAATTAATACAAAGAATGTCCATCTTTTCATGTTGGCTTATTTCTACGCTTCCTGTGGTATTTCTTACTGTACGCTGTAGCTGTGTTCTCTTTAACATACTCTTTTTGAACACTGCTGTAATATACATATACTTGAGTAATTTACTGGCAAAATCAGCTGCTGATTTACTGGTGGGGAAAAATGGAGTGCTAAGTGAGATTTTGTTTCTCCCCATTGCCCTGACTCAATTATAGTCTGGTGCTACGAAACATTATAGCATCCGCTTTGCAGCTGCACTGCACGTCTCCCTTTTCCATTCAATGAGGGTTGCAATGTTCAGCAGCCAAGCAAGTGTTGTACTACCCCTTTGTAGCTAGTCCTGGTAGGACAGTAGGGCAGTGCTTTAGTCTTGATATCTTCTGCTGTGGTACTCAAGTAACAGAACTTCATGTTTGTCGCTAAAAATTCCTGTATTTTAGGTGCAGGTCTGATTCACAGGCTAGTGAAAATAATGTCTCTACTTTGTCCTTGGGCAGACCCAAACTAAAACAGAACTAAAGAAATTCTCTGCTAAAAGCATTTCAGTGCCTGAACCCAGGAACCTTCAAGCCCACACACGAAGCTCTGTTACTTAAGCTAAACAAGCAACTACGCCAGATGGTAGTTAGAATAAGCTGCTCTTCTGTGCGTGGACTACCCAGAACGCAGCAGTGAGAAAGAGGGTTAAAACCCCCTATCTTACAAGCACATTATGAAGGCGGGAGATTAACATGTGAAATTTTCGAACAACTCACTGGGTGTGCCTACACTGTTCTTAAAAGGTGGTCCCAAGAGAAACGCTGAAGTGCCTGCAGACAGCTCACAAGGCTGCCTCATGCAGCCAGCTGCCTCCTGAGGCTGGTAACGCTACCAGTGAGCCCACAGGCAGCCTCAGGCCATGGCAGGAGCAGTGCTACCATGGGTGCTATCGCACAGTTCGTCAACCTGTTCTTGGGCGTCACTGGGGGCAGACTAGAATAGGTGATATTCCCACCCATTCCCTGAAAAATGTTCATTTATGGAAGCAACTACATAAAGCAAAGCGAGGCCCCAGCAGTACTTTCAGTCCGTGGAAGGGCATCTGTTGTGAGGAGGGAATAATGCTTCAAAGGCATACGACATCCAAGAAAATGATTCTTGATTTCTTTGGATCAGTTTGACCTTGAAATGAAATTTCCCCTTATTCAACTGACAGCATAACTCTAAGGAGATGGCTGCAGTTTTCAGTGCTCTTGGTGTCGGCTGACACTGTATGATTTTCAGAAACACTGGCAGCTGTTTTAATGGAGGAAGTGAACAAGTGAACTGCAATGACAGCTCTATGACAGATAAATCTGAGTGAAAGTAGTGCCATCCTTTGCTAGCTCACAGACCTTTAGTTTCTGGAGGAAGAGGCGCTTTTCTCTGTGTGTCAAATAGTGTATTCCTTGCATTGATTGATAAACTTCTACAGAATGCCGTAGCCTTCCCAAGCTCATCAGAACAGTGTTTGTTCTCCTACATTTGTGGCTAGATTGGTTCTTCTAAACCCATTGACACTTCTAAAACACCTTGGGGCTAGCATGGATAACTAAAAGCCTATGGTTTCATGCAAGACAGAGTCCATTAGATGTTTTGTTTGTATATGTGCTTGTGTCATCCAGAAATTCAGGACCATATCCATTTTAGAAGCTCTTGCATTAACTGTCCCGATATTAGTAAGAAGGAATACTTTTAAGAAAACGCAAATGCTATATCACTGCTTATTGAAACTTAATTTTTTGTCAAGTTAATGTTTTGTTCTGTGTTGTTATTTTTGTGCAGATTAACCCCCTTCTGTGCTGTGTTTTAAGTACTACCAGATTTCTTACCTCGTTCTCCTCTAAAATGTATTCATGTTATCTCATGGATACTGCCAGCTGTACATTGTACATAAACTCTTGTGTACAGCACTGCATGTGAAACAGTGTAAGCCAGTGTCTGCCTGCATATGGAGACCACAGCAACCTGTGTGGCTCTGGAATGCCTTGTTCTTATGAAGAGTGCATATTGCTCCGTAAATAAATTTCACACAAAGTATTCTAACGGAGCTCACTGGCGGTACAGCGATGAGTCAGGGAGTTTATGGTAAGAAGTTTTTGTTTAGTTTTATATAGAATGGGATGGCTTTGAATCACAAAGAAGGCTGGATCCTGAAATAATAAATAACCTATTTCTACATATTTAATGGAAGTCACCAGAAATGGAAGTTCACTGAGTGACTTGAAAGTAGATCCAACTACCTAGTTAGATCAGCTTGCCCTGGGTTCAGTTTGGGGGCTGGGCTTGCTTTGAGCAGGGAGTTGGACTGGGTGATCTCCACCCAGAGGTCCCTCCCAGCCTACACAATTCTGTGATATAAATAACAAGCAGAAGTTAGATAGTTCAGTCATGAAACACTTATTGAAAACGTGTTGTTCCTGCAGTAGTCAGCTCTGCACTTCTGTGGGAGCTAGCATTCCCTGGGTAACGGGAAGATGTAGGTAGTGGGCTACGCTGCAGAGCTGCCACGTGGGCTGCGTTCCTGCGCTGCCCTGCAAGCTGCCCCTGAAAAGCCACTCAGGCATCTCTGCACCATGCTTCAGACAAACACAGGGAGCCATCATAAGCTTGGCATTGTGTTCGAGCAAACACACCCTTCTTGAAGCTGGAGCATTGCTCTTTGAGGTTTATTGGCACAGGCTCTGCTCTGGACAAACATGGCGATACAGCTCGTCAACCACAGCTGGCGGTGGAAGCAAGATAGCTGTGTTCAGTCTGTAGAGAGCCAGGCCATGTGTTGTGCTGTTCATGGCATAATGAATCAGTGTTGCAGATGAATCTCCCATGATAATTAGGTGTCCGTGATAATAGCCTCAGCTATTTATTTTATGTTTGTGGCAAAGGGAACCTAGGCTAAAACCCGGGCTCCTTGCTCATCCACACTGTCCCCATGACAGCTAATCCTCTGGTTCAAGTCTAGTTCCAGCTGACTTCATCTTCAGGACCAAGTACGTTGTCAGTGTTCAGTGCAGGAATCAAAGCAATGCAGACTTTAATGTTTCATAACTGTCCGTAAGTGTAAAAATGTGTTTTATAGCCTGGACTAGTCATTGTGACAACCAACAAGGGGTTAAAAGAAGAGCTTGTTGGACTATGACGTTTGGTTTGACAACAATGTTCTTTTTTGCAGCTGTTACTCTTCCTCATTTCAGTTTAATTAATTGGTCTTTGAAGGCTGTCAAACATACTTGGAAAAGCAGAAACTTCCAAATGTATGAATGAAATGAGGTAAGAGAGTTGGGATCTAGTAGCTTTAAAACCTTGAATTGCAAATAAACCAGAAGAAATCAGTTACATTTCTTAATTATGGGGAACACATTCCAAGTTAGCCAACAAGCTTTTGGTCCTAAATCTGTTCTGATCAATGAAAAAAAACTTTTCAGGGTAAGAATGCAATTCCAATGTCAACTTCAAATGGAACCTGACATAAATCACACATTGATCGGTTGTCTGTAATTAAGTTGTTTATAATTTTCAATCACAGAGTACAAAAGTTAAGAATTTGAATACATCTGTGCCACATAATCACATAATTATATTAGCATATTTGCAGTGCGAAGTAAAAATAAGATTTAAAATAATTGTTTAAGTGAAAGCTTTTTTCTTGATGCTTTAAACTATGCTTGGGATTGCTATAATTATAATCAATCTTTTCTGATTCCTTGTATAGATGGATGGTAATCAGTTTTTCGTTTGCAGCTTCTGTAGATCTTTCATGTTGCAACAAAGGCAGAGTTTTAAAACGTTTAATTGTTACTGTAAAAATCCCCAAAGCTCATAGAGGAGCTCAGAAAAAAAAGGTAGTTTCAGGCACTGAAATTAACTTCACTGTTAAAAGATCATTTTGGTTTCAAAGTGCCAGCAGTCTTTTAAATTTGCATTTATTGAATTTCACTTCTGTTTGAATGCTAGTGTCTGAGGAGTCTAACTAACAAATCTTGTTTGCTTTTAGTCATTTTATTGCCAGATCTTCAAATCAGAATTAATGAATCTTTTGAAAAGTGTTATAATTGTATTAATCCTGAATAATCTGAATGTGATCAAATCTAGCAAAAAATAAGGTTATAAAATAAAATACCTTTCAAAGAATTAATATAGCAGTAGTAATTTGAAGGAACTCTACTTCTATGATCTAGGGAAAATGTAATTTAATAACATAAAATTATGGATATTCATATTCAAATCTGAATTGCAAACAACTAGTGAAAAATAAAATCTTAAATAACGACACCTGTTTATGAAAAGTACTCAGCGATTTTGATCTGGATCTTAATCTCTGGAGACATTAGCCCTCATTTTCCTCCTCAAAAGTCAATTGACATGCAAATAAAGGTTGTAATCTCTATTGTTCTCTCTGTTGTATCAATGATTATTTTATACTATTGTTTGGCACAGCGTCTAGCTTTCTCTGTAGAGAAAACTGTGTGAAAGAACTCCTGGATCCTGTAGCTATTGGACTTTACACCAGACTGATAACTGGAGACAGTGAATCCACAAGGATTTTTTTTCAACAGTAAATATGTGTTGGGAGCTTATTTGCTCCCGCTTGTAAACAGGCACGGTATGGCAGACCTGACCCAAAGCTTCTCAGAAGTATGAGAAAAATTAACTTTTTGTCGCCCCAAGGATGACAAAGAAAGGTTTTTTTGTCCTCATCACCAATGGCAGCAAAGTTAAATTTTGTATTGATAGCATGGTTTAGGAAAGCTGGGAGGGGGCAAAGGTGAGGCAGAGCAGAGCCAGGGCCCGTAATGAGGAAAAAGCTTTCTCCAAGCAGGCTGCTACTGGAGGCAACCACCTACTTCATGTCTGTCTAGGGCAGGCCCTGTTCATAGGACAGCTTTAAGTGTTTATTTGGAAGAGATTAATTCAGATCAGAGCAAAGAAGATGTGCACATATGTCAAAAAAAAGGTTGTGAGGGATTTGCTACATATTTTCTTTACAATGTGTTCTGAAAGGGGGAAAGGAAAAAGCTGGCAATTGCAAAAGTTGTATTTAAGGTTATCAGTTATGCTAACTGCACTTTTCTAGCAAGGATGTCTGGACATATATTCCTGTGAAGTACAGTAGCCAGAGTTGTTCAAGCACTTTCTGTAATATTCTTCCTCGATTCCACAGGGGAAAAAAAATAATTAAAAAAAAAAAAATTTTTTTTTTTGCTTACTTCTGTTTTCTATTGTTTCCTAGGTGATAAATATGTTAAAAATTTTTTAAGAAAAGAAGACGCGAGCTGACGCTTAGAATTTCACTCTCAGGTTTTATCCTGGATGTAGGAATGTGACAAGCGAGGCAAGTGACAGCAAAATTATTTAGCAATCTCTTTTTTCTCTTTGCCAAAGTATTGTTCTTTTCCCCTATTGATTTTCTGTCCCAGTCACTGCTGCTAACCTGATCTGCATGAACAAGAATTTCTTGTTTAAATAAATGTATCTGAAATGCTCAATATTAACAACGATGGGGAAAAAAACAACTTGATACAATAGGAAGAAATATTCTTTTTATTATTGATATTTGAGCTTTAGATGGAAAAGATGAAAGTTTTCTTTTCCCTTTGCTTAGGGAAGCATCAACAGTTAAAGAATACAAATTCATTTGTAGATGAAAATAGCACTGAGAAGTTTCAGGCGCTGCACCTCTTAAGCTGCTCAGTTCCCCAGACTTAGGAACCCTTGGGAGAGGGCAATGCAGAATATGTCCTTTACTAATAAGACTGTTGAAAGTACATCACTGAGTAAAGAAATCTTTCAAGCATCTTACACCCAGAGCAATTACTGAGCTCATCATTCTTTATCAAATCTATTTGTCTTGAGATGCTGAAATAAAAGTATGACAAGGATCATTAAAACAATAGTCTGACAGCACAGTTATTATTATATTACCCTCTAATATATCTTCAGAAATAAATCATGACTATCGTTGTGATGAACCTTAACTTTCTCCTGATTTAGTTACGTATTTAACTTTAAAAGTTTTGGATTACACCATAGCATTTTACATTTCCTTTTCTTTCTTTTTTTTTTCACTTTTGCTGATTTAATTGCTTGTTTGTCACTTTCTTTCTCTGAACAGTTCTTCCCTTTTCCCATTGCTCCATTGTTTTTTCTGTTGTGATGCATTCAGGCATGCTGTTATCCTAGCAGCATTATCTGTTTTTGTAGAGTTGAGCATATTTTACCACTCTGCATAAAAAAACTACTCTGATGGGAAACTTGCAGCATCTTAGATCCTCACATCCTCTCATCGTTTGAACTTACATCTATTTTTAGGTATTAAGGTAGTTCATTTGCATATTGTGTTGTCAACAAACACAATACCTAGTGTGGGGTCGGTGCAATGCAAGAATATTAGGCAAATACTAGAAGAAATAGGACTGACTTCTGATTAAAAGTGGCTATGTATGTCTTGTTCTTCACATGAATGGGTTATGGTGGTGGCTACTGCCACACCTTCCTTTCCTTGCGTTTGCTTCTGCTGTTGTTCTACCAAAATGAGTTTTGGGAACAGGGCTAAGGGTAAAGATACCTCAGGGGTAATGCTGGAGTAGCGGATAAAAAATTTTAAAAGTTGAACAACTTGTGATGTGGGGAACGGGACAGAATAGTCTTCTAATGTTAAACTCTAAAGTCATCAGAGACATTCCAATGCCAACAGAAAGCAGAATGAGGACTTCCATTCCCACAAATGCTTTTGAAATATAAAATTCTATACAAGCTTTCCAAGATGTTACTTCTACAGGTAGTAAGATAATTCCAGCTGAAGATATATAAGCAAAAAACAGTTTCATATTAGCATTACTTGCAGCCATAGCTACGTTACTAGTGCATGATACACACTGAAAACCAAATAATCTTGAACCAAAATGCTTTTGCAAAATACTATGGTTTGTTCCAGACTAAGGGGTAGGCAAAGTATCTGATCTGTAAGTTGACCATTTTACTACCTACAGGCAAAACTGCACCATTTGTGTTTGCAAATGCTTGGAGTTCTGTTGATTCCATACACTTGCTGAATAGTTCATATGCCTCTACCTTTCTGAATGCAGATTACTAAATTGAATAATACTTGATATAACAATGTAATTTTAAAAAGAGAAAAATGCAGTATTTATCAATAACATTTTAATGAAATATGATATTTTAAAAAGAGGCTTTATTACAAAGATCTCAGAACTAAACCATGAACTTTGAATTCAGGGATATAATGTATAGGTTTTAATGTATAGGTTTATAGTGTGTTCGTCTCACAAGATATAATGCATAGGTTTTAAAACCAGAAGGACCTGTGAGACTGTAAGCAGCATTACAAATGAAGTAAATTTAAATAGAATTTAATTTTCATCCATCTTGATATGATGACTTTAAAAAGGGAGAAGTCAGATATTCTGGTGCCAGTACATAATGACCCTCAGTCTAAAAATGTATGTCCTATTTCAATGTGTCTATCTTTATTTTATACCATTAGCTCTAGTTATATTTCTTCTTTTCCTCCTGTCTGCCTAAACAGATGTAATTGCTCCCCTAAAACATTTGTATTGACTGAAACTACTTTATCTTCTAATGAATCAGCAAAGCACTAGCCCACCTGCTTAACATAAAGGATCTTGAAATCAATGGGACTTTAATTAAATAGACATTTAAGGGCTTCATTGAACAGGGACCTTGAGTTGTCACATCTTAAATAGATGATATATTTTTTGTTACTTGTCTACACTGTGGCTTGCCCTTATCACAGAAGGGTTCAGTTGAGAGTCATAGGTTTTCTGTATCACTGCTACAAATAAGTAAGTAAATTCTGTGTCTCTATGCCATTTTGGAATTTTTCTTTACTAGCAAAGTTTACTGGTTTATTTTTATTGAGTTTAATTTTTCAAAGTACATACCACACTGTATTTGTCCAACTGATCTCTCTGCTGCTTTAGGTCACAGTCATGCAGGTTAAGCTGAGCATCATTTGAGCATTATCAGTGAAAGGCCTGTTTCTGGGAACATAGTAACTTTCATTTTTGTTTTACTTTATCTGTCTTTTGTTTTACAGCATAACGGAAAATGCTACTAATATAGAGGAAACCCTGGGACTAAACCCAAAGTTTTGCTTTGAAATGGATTTTAGAAACTGGAGAACCAATGTGAAAAAACCTAAGTGTGACCAAGAAATGCGAGTGCCTAAAAATAGATGCTCAGTGCCATTTTAGAGGATGTAAGGGATCTGAGAGATCTATATGAAACTGACAGATGCTATTAACCCTATGGGAGATCCATACCTTTCTTGTGTAGTACATGGCATCCAGATTTTACCTCTTGCTGATATTGGATTGACTTGCCTAATATGCTTCCAAATAAATCTTGTATCAATAATTATTTGTCCTTCAGAACCCTAAGTTTCCCCCAGGAAAATATTCAGAGTAGGATACTAGCCTTCATCTGAAGCTCTCAGATTTGACACCTTTACAGCATTTGTTCATATGTAAACTCAATTATAGAAAAGGTCTTTGTAGGACCTTGATGCTGTCTGTTAAAATAACAACTGGCTTCAAAGCATTATTGATGTATTAGAAAGATCAAAGCTGACACAAGAACCTTTTTAAGCAATAGAAATAAATTTTGAAAAGCCTTTTATACACTAAAAGTTCTGTGATGACTACTGCCATGAAACTAGCTCTTTGTTTTAAGTTTCGCCAAATGTCATACTCAGAATGACCTTTAGCATCCCTGTTTGTTTAGATGTGACTATTTCCAGTAGCTGTCCACCCTTATGTTTACCCTTTTTCTCCCTCCTTGTGTTCTAATTTCTAGAAGCATGTTGCACGTTGCTGGCCTTGATTAAATGTTCCTACCATTTTATAAGTTGTTTCATTACTTCTGTGCAGAAGTCCAAGCATTGTGCCTGCTAATTCTGAGGTTGCAAATTTGTGTACTTTATGCCACATACCTTTCACCCACTGCTTCTACTGGGTGTTTGGAAATAGCTCAGTTTCTGTCACCGGATTTTTATCTCTTGGTGTGCTTTTGCTGGGTTTGATTAAGGACTGCTTCGCAACACAAAAATATCATAGGGAGAAAAGGCTGTTCTGATATTTTTCAGGCAACACCTCATTCTTCTACCATGTGCTGGAATTTATTAATGAAACTTCATCCAGGAACAAACACTCACTGTTCAATATTTACCATTACTTCAGACCAATATGAAAAGGAGAGGGAGACTCTTGTGCCTGGTTATCACGTGTCTGTATTTCTGATAGAGAAGAACAACTGATTAAAAATGGCAGAAGCCATGGATATGGAAGTATCTCATATTCCACTTTTCTTTTTCCTGTCTGCCCATTATCTGTCCGTTAGGCTACCCCAAGGAACCACTAGAGGATCTCCTTAAGCACTTGCTTATGCCAGTTCAATGAATGGTTGGATGAATGGCTAATCACCGAGGGAATGACTGGCCACAAAACAGGAATCATGTAACTAGTGCCAATGCAGACTTCCAGTACACAATACACTGTTATTTACAGATTAGCTCAATGAGACAGAGGGAATATGCATCTGCGAAATTATCCTTCAGTAAAGGGGTGAGTGATCCATAACTTGTGAATATTCATAACTTGGGCATGATGAACTGCATAGAAGCTGCCAAATGATTTCAACAGCCCAGAGGACTTTTAGAAAGCAGTGAAGATTAGTTGCCCTCATCTCTGTTGTTATGAGGTGACTAGCTGGAGTCAGGAGGCCCTTTGTTCTCTCCGCAGTCCCATGAAGACATCACCTTCCAAGGAGTCTGTTCCACGGGAAGCTGACATTCTCTTTAAAACTTTCCATTAGATAACATCAGATGCATCTCCTACTTGAGTTTTTTTTGTGATCCACATACCACCTTCAGATTGTGCAGCAATCAATATTTCTGTTTAGGGTTAGGAAGAAAAATTTCCAAATGTGACCTAAGTGTAACTGATACAATACGGTCTCCTTAAGCCTGTAATCACATGCAGCAATGATCTGGTGGTAGAAATTCACTGTTCCTGCGTCATCTCATTGGGTCATCATAAAAGAAACTGAGTAGAAACCAGGTTTTCTTGCAGATGGTCAGTGGGGACCATCCCAACCATCTCCATCACCTTTTTCTGTCTTTCTGTCTCAATAGTGACATGCAGTAGTGGCATAATGCAACAGGGATTACTGCAAACCTGGTACAGACTTGTTGCAGTATGTAGCATGTCTCCATAGATGTGTAGAGTTTTAAGGTTTATGTTTATAGGAAAATTTCATAAGTATTAATTATGTCAACAGCAAAGCTTATATTATGGAACATATTATTATTTAAGGCTGAAATTTTTGTAATCTATATGTTAACATTTTAAAAGGGTCTTTGTGGGCTGCCTGTTTTTTTGCTTTTTTTTCCATTTAATTGCTGTTAAGTCATGCCATTCTAGTCTTTTCTTGGTCACCTTATTTGCCAAACTACCAAATAATGAGGGGTGGGGCTCAGCGGGATGGGGCACACTGGTGCTTGCACAATAGCAGTTCTAGACTGGTCACATCTAATTTTAGCGTGTACTTCTGTAAGGACTGGTCACATCTACTTGTCACATGTGCTTGGTGAAGGCAATGCTTCTCCTAACAACTCTCCCTGAATTAACATTTTAGTTATTAAGCTGCTGCTGGCATGGTTTCCGGATACTTTTGGTCTGCCTTGCTTATTTAAAACACATTTTGCTTTTCTGAGCTATTGTGCAGCTTCTCATTCGTGCCAGCACTTCTGCACTTCTGGAGTCTCAGTTATTTTTTCTGGTAGTTCGTTTAGCCGCTGCTTTCAAGCTACTAATCAGTTTTCGTTTTACATCTAGCTGCTTCAGAAATGATAGCCCTTTGCTATATGGAAAAATAATTTTCCTTGGTCCTACTACCGTACTAGCTTGGGTCATGAATCAGTCATGTTACTGGAGGTAGAAACTGTCACTTTTGCTGTGATCGCACAGCCATATCTCTATGCTCCATTTTTATGTGTGCCTATGGCTTCAGTTAATTCCAGGAATGTTAAAATTTAACTGGAGCAAACTCTGGCTCATCAGCTGTCCTGCCACCCATGCTGGTCACAGCCTCTCTGTGCTACTGGTGCCCCTGGTACCCATGGCTTGTTCAGCTGCTGTGCTGAACTTGCTGCCTCTTGCTGCAAGATGCAGAGGAAGCATGGCCAGAAAGAAGCAGGAATGCAGGTTTGAGGGCATCTTTCTTTTTTGCATAAGCCCGTGCACCATGGGAAAGGGAGGAAAGCAGTTCCTCGGTGCTATCTTGGCACTTGTGGGTAACAGTGCTCATTTCAGGCCTGAAATTAACTGGCTGCATTTCTGCATCAGCCATGGCAGATGGGTCATGCCTGTGGCCCAGCCATACTTACTATGTCCTTTTAACCCCATGAGGTTCTGGCAAAAAGGCATCAGCAGCGTGTCCTCTGGGCTCACAGCAACTTGTCGTGGACACAAAACTTTCAGACGTAAAAGGCCATCTGCGACGCTTTGTGCCAAAGGCCGTGCCATCCCCAGTGCCCTTCTTCCCCATGTGCACACCAGAGTGTGATTCCCCGAGGCCTTTTGAACAGAAGATAAAAGGAAGATGTCCAGGTGTGGGGCAGACTCCCAAGGGGGTCTGCTAGTGTGTTCCCCAGTCAAGGGGGTGGATTTCTCTGTTTCCTTTCCTCGGAAAGTCTGGTGCCAGCAACTCCTCAAGCAGCTTGCTCAACCTAAGCATGCTCACGATGACACCCAGACTTCCTTTTCTCAGAAAAAATTCTCCCAGCCTGAGTGGAACTCAGCAAGAAGTCCCCTATTGCTACATTTCTGCCAGCTGATGGTTCTCAAAGTGGGATTTGGAGATGATATTCTCCCTATGATGTATTTGTGAAGAAGAGGCCAGAACAAAAAAGATGCCCATGTGACTTTTTCCTACACACCAGAAAGGCCTAATATGCTTGGCCAGATGCACTGAATTGCCCTTTTGTGCCTGGATGGCAAATCTCATTAGTTCCTTCAGAAACCATGACCATCTCTGTGTACCAGTAAATTGAATGGTACCTGAGCTAGAATTTCCCAGGCACTGGAATGGGATTGCACAAGCTGCAAAAGGGTGTAGATAGCCTCTTAGCATGCTTTTGGCCTCACCACCTAGGGACTCCCCCCCACCAATTTCTGACGTAGTCTGGGACTTATCACAGCTCAAGCACCAATGCCATTTGGTATTTTGGATCAATTCATGCTTCTGGAGAGTGATAACATTTAATTGTATGGACATGGGCCACTCTGGGCCACCTGGCTTTAGGAACCTGACTGTTCCCTAGCTTCACTGGTGAAGAATGGTTTGGGGGAAACATCCAATTCACTAGTTATAGCCTGTATGTCCAAGGTGGACCATTCTGGGACAAACATGAAGAAGGAACAAATGGGAAATATTCACAGATTTCTGAGGAACCTGTTGATTTGCGCCAGAGGCCATCCTGAAGGAGAAAGAACAGATGGACATTGTGAACCTGGATCTAGGATACCATAACAATAAATACATGACCTAGGATATTTAATGTGGCTTTTATTACATGAGGGTCTATCAACTATTGGCTTCAAAACTGATCTTTTCATGCACAGTAGTTTAAGGTCCTGGGACACTGTTATGGGTTTGTGTGGCGCAGTTTTCCTTGGTGGCAGGGGAGGGGGCTGCAGAGGCGGCCCCTTTAAGAAGTTGCTGGAAGAAGTCGCCGCCCCAAAATGTCGGACCCGCGCGCCAAAATGTCGGACCCGTCTCTAGGCGGGGAGTGACAGTGGTAGCGCCTCTGGGAAA